>CM017555.1:25700497-26252997 GCA_007844125.1 Sinonovacula constricta | reverse complement strand
CCACAGTTAGTCATACTTAAAGTTTATATTTTAAAACTTTTAATGTATAGTTTTATTTAAAAAAATGTCTTCCTAATACACGCACTAGTAGTTATAAGATTCTTGAACATTAAACGAACTTCATCTAAACTAGTGGCTCGTCTAAATACCACTGTATAGTACATGTAGGATGAAGGTTAACAGACACAATTAAGATATGTGGTTAAACACTTAAACGTTATCTGCACCGATAGCAGTCATTGTGTACACACATAAAGTCTAGGTGACTCGCGTACTTTCACAAGTAATCAATAGAACAGAACAGAACAGATCTTTATTCATGACTTGTACATCAGTACATCGTGGACACCGTCTCCAGATAACTGAACTATTGCTGGTGGGACGATAAAAACAATACGCATAAATCAAATACTGTCCGCATACTGTTAAAATGCGTCCTGTTTAGTTTATTTAATCTTTTCCCCCTTTTTCTCTTTTATCATTCTCAAACGCAAATTTAATATAAAGTTGGTTGTCCTTATAATAATTTATAGTTGGTAAATATAATCATTTTCTTTTGTGGGATTTATACTTGCATTATAAACAAGTGTTCCCTCTATTTCTCTCAGTTTAGTGGTACATATTTTATATTATTACTGGCTATTATTTAAGTATTATTATTAATAATTATTATTAATAGTAGATGTAGCAGTAGTAGTAGTCATAGTAGTAGTAGAAGTAGTAGTAGTTGTAGTAGTAGTAGTAGTAGTAGTAGTAGTAGTAGTAGTAGTAGTAGTAGTAGTAGTAGCAGTAGTAGTAGTAATAGAAGTAGTAGTAGTAGAAGTTAGATGTAAATGTTTCCTTGTTTTATTTTTATATGCTATATGGGCAGAGGCTATTCTAGGGTCCTAATTCCTATAAATTTAATGCAGTGAAAACGGATCTGTGAATATCCCGAGAACACAATCTTGTAAAGGTTCTTCCTCAGATTCGGCTACGTCTTTTTATAATCCCCTTCTTTATAAGTCCGAGTTACCTTTCAATTGTGGAAACATTAATGCTTTTATATACGCCACATCACTGATATTTCCATTTAATATTTGTTACTATCTTTCTGTCGTGACTATCAAGTAAACTTCGTATATTCTTAGTTTTGATCACCATTGATGGTAATATATCTTTCCTTCTCTTTGCCATTTATTCATCATCATATCCCAAGTCGTTAAAATGGCAATGGTAAGTATAACGGTAGTTCCACGATTGGTTGGTCCGGTGGCATCAGGATAATATGAATGGGCTTGGTAACATGTCAGGTGTTTACGGCATGCTATACACAGTGATGGCAGACCTATATCGACTTCAAATGGTCACCGCCTAGATCACTGAAATACTGTTAGTGGGACGATACGACCAATAAACATACATTCTAGGTCGTAACAGAGATAACGTTATTGATTTGCATGCAATCAGTTCATAGTTACGTTTCGTGTTATTGAACATATATACTACCATTTAAGGGTGCGTCTGTGGCCGAGCGGTAAGAGTCGCTGACTTGAAACTCCTCAACCCCTGATCGCGTGGGTTCGAGTGCCGGTAAGGGCGAGAACTTTGGTGTGGGAAGGTTTTCCAGCTAACCTGCGGTGCGCCGGTGGTTATACCCGTACGTACGTCTGGGATCTTCTATGTTGGTGCGATGTAACAAATAAACTTACAAAATTAATACTACAATTTTAAACTAAAAGCAGAAGAATAATCGAGCCATGGTGTCATCTTCGCAAATTCTATTTTGGAATCAACAGTCAACATAATTCCACATACTTGTCATATCCGTATTAGCCCTACTAACTTTGATAAAATTCTGTACTGTTGCAGTGATTTGATATTGCCTAAATGGGACTCAAAAGACGATCAAAGACTTTTCGTTAATATTTCTTTTTCTTTTCTTCCGTGTTCTACCGCATTCCATTTTCATTCTGCTGACTGAGTACCGATCTTGGCAGCTATAACTTCCTCCTTTTACATCTTTTTTTTTTCACGTGGTAGAAAATGTTTTCTTTAGTAAGTATCTTGTATACTGTTGCTGGACAAGTCATTGGTGTGTAGTTCCTTTGGGGTTTATTCCCAGTCTTGTGTATCAGGACCGTTTCATCGTGTAGCCTTCTCTATTTATCAGCTTCATTTTGAGTTTTCTCATCTTCCAAAATAATTATCCAGATTTGTTTCATTAAACTGTTTTCAACTACGAAACAAAACATAAAAAATACCGAAAATCTTCGAGTAATTCCGTTTTCAATTATTCAATATTTCCAAAGGGGTTTCATTTTTTCAAAATGGGACATTACTGTTCCATGTCTATAAATGACATAAAAGTTTGCAAAGAAATGAAATAGCATACTACTGTAGCTGTTAATTTAATCACGCTATTTTTCATCTTCCATGTTTTCTTCGATGTACATTGCATTTAAGAAGTTGTTTACTATAGGCAGGCTGTAACCAAACTAAGACCTTCAGTATGTGAAGTTTTATCTTAAGCCCCTTATACAAATGTAAAGTAGTACCTGAAATAATTTTTTTTCTATTTTACTAATTGTTTAGAGAATATAATGCAGATAATAAAGTTAAACTTTAAAATTTAAAGTAACCAGCCCATCAAGTAAAATGTCGAATTTTATAACTATCAAATGCAAAAACATATCCGATTATCTTAAAATTGCACTAAATCCAAAGAACGAATACCGATATAGCCTTTTAACGAATATCATATGATGCAAGGCTGCAGATAAGGGTAGGTTTTGGAATTACTGTAATTGTTTATCAAGTAATTATTAACCAAAAACTTTTTGTGTAGACATACGTTTTGGCGATTTCTATTTCTTGTAATAATGAACTGCAGAAAAGCTGATTGATCAATAAACTTTGAAGCTGAAACAATGGAGGTACATGTAAACAGAGGCCATTAATGAAAGTCCTTATAATGTTACTGATTTACTTGTAAAACAAGCACACTTTCTTGAGTTCCGACCAGAACGACCTGGTTGTGTCTTATTCGGGGAAAATATTGTTGAAGGATTTGGGGGATATTCATTTGACTAAACTGGGCAAGACTGATTTTGTGTTACAATCGCAATACTGGTCGAAGAAGTGGTCAAATTGAAGTAGTGTGTTGTTATGCACAGTAGTACACCAGCGTTTAAGGTTACTCTAGTCAGGTTTAGGGCGTGTTTATCGTTGTAGTAATAATGACGTATTTCGCATGACGTAGCATTCGCGTAACTACTAGAAAGAAAAGGATCATGCTATAAAATTCATTTGTTTATTTTTAACTGGGTTTAGAGAATGTTCCGGGTTTCGTGAATGTTCTAGAGACTTCTGCGCTCTAGAAATTCTTTGGGTCTATATAAGGGCTTTTTAGCCGATTTACGTGGGAAGTTTGGACATGGAGTTTGGATATGAAATTTGGACATATAGTTTTGAAATACATGCAGCTTCTGTATTAAACGTTTCTGCGATGGAACTTACGTGGACTTATTATATTCTACAGTGATATACATATTAAAGTGTTATATTTTGGAATTATATTAATTACATTCGTGTATTGTTCTACCTTTGGATCATTTCAACTGTGCCTATCTACGAGGACATTCTACCGAAAACTCTGCAGGATTATTCAACGTTGGATTATAAATTGGATTATTAAAGGGACATCTCCTAAAGGGACAAACTGTAAGCTAGCAATAATTTTGTATTCTCAAATTTTGTCTGATATATTTTTTATTATTTTGTTAAGCCATGGATTTAATTGTTTATTAAAATAAAACATTATTGTACTAGTTTGTTACTGGCTTGTTCTTTCTGTAACACCATTTCGTGTGTAATAAGCGTGCCATTTTATTAATAAGTCTTAAATAGCGACACCGGTCGTAACAAGTTGGATAATTGTTTATCAGGTTTATCAGTATTTCAGTTAACTGGAGAAGGTGTCCACTTGAGGCAAATATAGTGCTGCCTTCACTGTGGATAGCATGTCGTGAACACCTGGAATGATACCACACCCGATCACATTTTCCCGACTCTGGGCCATTCAGTTGTGGAACTACCCTTATGTTTGTTTGAACGTTAGCAATGGAGCTATACCACTACCATTGTTAACGACTTTGGTATGTCTTGATCCGAGTTCGAACCCAGGGCGTCCCGTACCTATAGCTGACGCTTTACCACCGACTGTGTTACCAGGTTCGGTGGGATAATTATGTTTAGGCAGATCGTGAACGACCTCGATAGCGATAAAATCAGTTGGTCGAGCTTGGCCCTGGACATTTGGAGATCAGAACGATTAGGTTGTTGTTCTTAATTAAGAAATATACATGTATATGACTTCTTAGTGCCTTAAAACCACATTTCGTTACAACTATCGATTAAGACTTTACACAAGTTACTGTGAATTAAGATTTGCATTTAAATCAATGCTTGATGCAATAAACAATTAAAACACCACACTGCGACGATGAAAAACTGTTTAATACAACATCAATTCATATGATATACTACAAACTCTATTAATAATAAAAATAGGATTGAAAAAAATGACATAATTTGATTATATATAAATTTAATATAAAATATATTAAGCAATGTTACGGTTTATTATTTACATAATTTTATTTATAAGCATTTATTATTTGGCATTATTAGAATGGTACACATGTTCGATTCGTAAGATTCCGTAAGCAGTTTATTCAAACAAATTGACCGATTTTTATTTCGATTTGATGCATACATGATAGGAAATAAAGGTGACAATTGATAGAAAAGATAGTTCAGTCATTGCTACTTATAAAGCAAAGGTATAGGGTCGCTGGTTCAAATCTTTTTTTATATTATCTTTTTATTTCAGGATTGTTTTGCACGTGCAGCTCAATTCCAATGACATTTGTACTTGCATTCATAGATTGTTTGACAAACGCCGACAATTAGGCTGAACTGTAAATTGATATATCAATACACAGATAAATATCATTAAAATGCATGATGATACCAAGATATATTACAGTTATAGATTAGTGATGGGATGGGATTAGCCGGCATTTTTGAAGATACGGTGCAGCGACATCTGTATCATTATAGCACAGGGGAACTTATGAGGTGCCCAGGGACTGAATCCGGCCGGTCCATTATACTGACACTGACGAGTCAGGCGTAATGCAGCCCCTTAGCCCCGAGCGTTAGGAGGGAAGCGACTACTACCAACTTTAAAGTCTTTGGTTTGACCCGGTCGGGATTTGAGCCCACGACCTCCCGATCCGCAAGCCGACGCTCTACCAATTGAGCTATTGCAGCCGGTAGTTATAGATTATGAAATAATCTATACATTGTATGTCTGGAATATATTATCTGTAAATAATATTATGCCCGCAACGACATACATATACAATATTTGAGTAAAGAGTATTTCCATTTTGTTGACCCGAGTTCGAACCCAGGGCGTCCCATGTATGTTTTTAGTTAACAAATAATAAATACACTAACACATGCAAAATGTCCGTGCTCAGATTAATAAAAAGTGTATTATAATGTAAATAGATAATATCTAATTGAAAAGTTATAACGAAACGCACATCTTTTATGCATCTACGCAGCATTATTATAAAAGTTAGACAAAATTTCAACTTAAAAGTTTGAATGAAGCACTTAGTACTCAGCAAATGCTCAATCCCCAATTTCCGGAGCAGACGACGCCCGACCACCTGCCATTTACATTCGTTATGATGGACTCCTTTCCGACCAGTTATTGTACGCTGCATATATACGTAATCCTTCCTATGGATAGCGCAATGTTGTTCTGTATACAAGTGAAGTGCGGTGCATCCATGCAATGAATTTCGGATATTCTTCAAGTTTGTTTAATATCAGATTTAAATTAAATTGTTGTTAAAATGTTGCTACATCATTGTCTGTCACATGAAATTGTTAATGGTCCACATGTGTATGTATGGTATTTTTAAAATTGCATTTGTTACGACGATGTAGTATAAACAATTAAAATGTTATGCTCCATTCCGTTGTTTGTATTCGGACTGCTTCACATTCGTCCAAAGAAACTTCGTTAGTGCATATAATTATGACTTGAAATTTGTCGGCATAAATTAATAAAATCTTTTAATGTTAACTAAGTTTTGTTGTTTCCTGGTCGGTTTGTTGTTAGGCAAAAGTGTTCCATTGTTAAACAGGACGTCGATGGCGACCTTTGATGCTTTGCATCACATGTTTACATGTCAAACGATACGGGTTCTTCTTCACAAGCCTCACAACACGAGTTGTACATATAGAAGTTGCTCAAAGTCTAATCGCAGATTCTTTTAAAGACTTGTTCCAGCGGTTCACTTGCAGACGAAGAGTCCCAGAAAAAATGTTTATTGTTAATGGATCCAATTTGGTAGGCACCGACCGAGAACTTCTGTTGTGAATCTTGGAGTGAAACCAATTCAAACTGAACCAGTACATGATCCAAAGAGACATTGGCATTTGAACCGAACACTTGCCTCTCACATGTGCGGAGAATGGAAAAGACTAATTTGATATGCACGATCTATCATTAAGACACAATTTCGTGAACGACTCACCAATGAAGAACAACTACAAGCCTTAATGACCGAAGCTGAGAAAAAACAACGACCGTCCGTTAACACAGGTACGAACTGGTCCAGATGACCCCACGGCTGTAACACTAAATATGCTGCTGCTTTTGTCTTAAACCTCTGTGATTATTTCTTTGTGTATTCTAAAAGGATATGTGAATTTGCCCAAAACCTTGCTTGATCTTTTTTGCAGTTAAAGTTCTTCCTGAATCTATTGGTACAGTCAATAAGCCACGACAGTTGCTGACAGCTCAAGACTCAGTATGGATATTTGATTGAAATGCTCTAAGAAGGATTGACCGACAACAATATAGCATGTAATATGTTTTTTCCTCATCTTCGAAAGGCAAGTATGCGTATACGTCCTAGCAGATTTCCGATTTGTCACTACAAATATGAACATGTGTGTTTTGTGATCCTTAAAAGTACTCGGGTAAAACAACGTCATACGGGTATGTTTCCGAGATAAGGCAAGGAAGTTACCCATGACTGCCATAAATCACGATTTTTCTGTGTAATTATATAGTTCCATCATAGTCCTTGCCTCCATTGATCTTGTACTATAGCGTTAGAAGCAAGAGTTTCTTCAGTTACAGGGCAACATTGATTAAAGAGCAGTAAACAGTGTAAAATTCCGACAGAAGTCCCTATGAACTGTTATATTTACATTGAGATATGACTTGTCACTTATAAGTTCCTCATTTTCACCGCTACGTATAGCGTAAAAAGCTAGTAGATGATGGACACTACAAGCAGTTTAGCTTCATTTATGGATTATGTTTCCGAGTCTCTGCAGCATATTATTCTGTAACTTTTAAATGGGCACATACTTTGTGAGAAACTTGTAACAAAACTTGTTACAAATCTAATTGTTTATGATAACTAGAAAAATAAACCATTTATCATTTATCATTTTCGATTTTATGATACCTGACCAAATACCGTAACATGGACTGGCATTATTTACATCTTTTCATGCATGTGAATACTGTCTTGGGAGCGTTTGCCCTTGTCCTTCTTTTTCTGAAATATTTACAAAAAAAAAAAAAACGGAATACAGCTGATATATTAACTCAACCGACCCCACAGGGTTATCGGTCCTGACACTGACATTTATTGTTCTAACAGTCAAACGGAAAATAGTCTTGTCAATGTCAAGGGTTTTTCTTGATTGAGTGTTATTGTGCAGTTTATGCTTTATTTTTATTTAAATATAAGTTTTCTTAGATAAACTGAATAAACTAAATTAAATTTAGCAACTGCAATTGATTTTATTTAAAGTAAGCTAGAAATATTTACGTTTAACTGTTATCATTTAAGATAAACTTTATGTAATAAGTCTATTAGTCTATTTCATGAATTAAATTACTTAAATGTGTAGAGCATATCTTTCTAGGTTGAAATTTGTAACCAATCTTATTTGATACTAATGATGTGACATAGTCACGTGGTCTACAAATGTATAAGCATGTGACATTGGTAAATCTAATGAAGTGGAAGTGGATGGGATCGACATAAACCAGCTTAGCACGTATGCAACTTTTATGTAAGGATAGATAAATAAAAGTTGTTTTATCATTTACTAACAATAAGAAGTAAAACCTGGTAGTCATCAAGACAAACGAGCATGACACATTTTGGTTAAAATGGCATGTTTTGTAAATGTCTATAAAATCTTTACAGAAACATAGTCTTTTAATAGTAATATACTGAAGGTTTAACTCAGCCATTTAATAAAATGTTTCCATATTGCACTTTTTAGTTGTTATTTCACGTGGTGGTTTTTAATACCTTATTAAAACTTAAAATGATTACACCTATACTAGTGTGCCGTTTTCTAGTGTGTAAAAGTGAAAATCTGGAACATTTGTGATGGCAATCAATCAAACTTCCAGTCATTTACATTAACTAAATTGTATGACAACAACCTTCAAGATAGCCAACTGGATCTTGCTCAAAGCGGTCTACCTTAAAAAAGCCAGCGTTTGTGTCAAACTATTTGAAAATGTAATGTTATTTCGTAGGTACTTAATACTCGGAATTAGAAATTAGCACTCAGTTTGAAAGGACATTGTAGCATGACATTGACCAAAAGCTTGTGCTCGTCAGTACGGATTAAAATGTGCAAGGTTATCTACTGCTCCAATGCTAAGTGTCAGGGCAATTATGGTCTCTTTCAGAGAAAAAGAGAAGTGCATTAACACAAGTTTACATACCTGTTCCTTACAGACAAAATAAACCGCACATCCACCAATGCACACTAAGCAGGCGCATGTAAGAGTAATGCCAACCCACAGCCAAGGATCTGCAAACAAAAAAGGTACTCTATATTTTTCATGTCGATTAATAACATACACTCTAAATTTGCAAATACAAAAGCATACATACACTTGTATTTGTATTTAGACTAATCAGAGATAAAAGATGACAGTGTCACATATAGCCAGTGTCCTTTAAACACAAGATTCATATTGTGAAAGACATAAACCAAACCTGTTCATCGTATGTTTAGAATTACTTTTTAATGTGTGTACATATAGCTAGAGCTATTTTAAAGCAGAAACGACGATATGGTTTTGTTATACATTCATTGATGGTAGTCTCGGAAAGTTCGGACAGGTACTGGCTACTACTGTACAGACATTAACTTATCAATAATGTGGGCCACTTCTATAATGGGGGTACTTCAAAAAGGTTGGTAAAGTAAAGTGCAGGAAAGGCAAACAAAAAGGCATAAAATGTACTCTACAGATTCTAACTGATGTTCGCGGAATGAAAATAAACACTAATTCAATCAGATACAGATTTGGTAACAGAGTCGTCGCAAGAAACCTTTAAGAAAAAAACGTACCTACAAGTAGGTAACAATTACCAGACTAGTATGATTTTTATGATTTTTTCTCTCAAAATGGAAAGTTTTAGATATGATCCTCCAGTTGTTTACACTCCAGCTCACTGTTTTACAGTTTACGCATAAATTGGAACCCCGCCCCCCACTACAATAGCATTTATTCACCTGTTGCTAAAAATGTTATAATATCTTCATAAGAAAATCCTTAAAGTGAGGTATATTTTCTTATCTGTCAAGTAACAATATCAACACAGTGGATATTAGATTAGCAGATCTACTTACTCAGAATATATTCATTCAAAAATAGCTTACATTTGTATAAATATCGGGGATTTAAGCGGTAGTTTCTTTAAAAACAGTATTCTGAATTTAAAACGCGATTTAGACAAGCCTATTGCCAATACCTACGACGTTCCACGCGAACATGGTAATATTACACTTTTAAGACCTTTGTAAGTATTAAATGTTTTTAACCAAGCCATTCACAGTAGATTTTAATTTCAAGTTTCTAAAACACAATGTTGCTAAGATTTTTGTTAATCATGAACCCTGCAACGGGTTAAATAACGTGCATCAAGTACGTAAATTAAACATCTTACTCGCAATAAGAATATATGACAAAGTCCTATGAGCATTGCAACATATACTCAACTCTGAAAAGGTACAGGACAATGGTAATTTCAAATGCAAGCCAAGTGAAACGTAAGAACAAATATGTGATGAGTAATTTAACGAAAAGAGCAAATCCGACAGTTACCGCCTTGGAACGGTCAGTCGGCAATATGGTCCGACCGGCGTGCTTAAACCGGTTTTACAGAGCTCTAACCTCACACTTCCTGATGGGTTTCTCAAATGCAAGCAATGAAAAGAAAACCGATCTATTTGAATACAAAATGTCCTAGCGCTGATTCTGATAAGTTATGACGAAAGTAGTGACATCATTGAAAACTACTGTCCACACAAAAATGGTTGATTGTAATTGAATTTAACTTTTTGAATCAAGAACAAATATGACCAGAGAAGAATAAATGGTTGTAGCATCCTGTTCATGTGAAGATGGAATTGAGAAAGCAAAGTTCAATGTCCATTAAAGAAAATACACGTAACAATCCTTAAAGGATGAATTAAATGACAAATTAGATTAAACGAATTTGTAAAAAAAACTTTGACAATTTGGTCAACTTCCTATCACATGCATTATGTAAATATATCTTAAAACTTAGTCATTGCATTTCCAAAATTATCTTAATGTTAAAAATACGGCATGAACTGATTATACAGAGTGGTTGAAACAACTCCATAAAGAATAATATTTTGTAGATTATATCTTGTTAAATCGACGTATCTGACTTATATTTGATTATAGAAATTGTGACAGAAAATATTAAATTCAAAATGTTGAACATAAAATAGTTGTACTTACTTGTAGTAGGAGGAATGGCTGGAAGAAAGTTGGAAAACATAATTTGTTTTCTAAAATTCGATAATAACATTCTTGTTTTTTTAAATGACATATTTTAATTTGAAATGATGTCACTGCAGCTTTTTCCTATGACACCATCAGCTTGCCTAGATGTTATATTTCAAAGTATTATCATCTTATAAAATGTTCAGTCACCGAGGTTTTATCTCCTTTTGTCTCCTTTATATATTGTACATATGTTGATAGTTCATTATAAAAAGCAGCAATAGTATTTTCCATCTTTTTTACTTTTTTGAAGGGGTTTTCTATCTCTTATCGTATTTCGATGTTTGTAAAGCAGTTAAAAGCTCAACAGTATGTCTTTTTGCCGAGTGCCCTTTCCAAGGCAAGAACTCTCTCTCACTCACTCTCTCTCTCTCTCTCTCTCTCTCTCTCTCTCTCTCTCTCTCTCTCTCTTTCTGGTCGTTTAGTGTGTGTGTGTTATATCTGATTTTGACACATTTACAATTTCTATGAATGTATGAATGCCATTGTTAAGTGTTAGTTGGATTGTTTATAGTTCTGGTAAATATCATATGGCTTTATTATTATGTACACTGTTACCACCTTTGTAAGTATTCAATGTTTTAAACCACGCCATACACAGTATTTTCAATTTTTAGTTTCTAAAAAACAATGTTGTTAATATTTTTGTTAATCATGAACCGTGCAATACGAGTTAAATAGCGTGATTCAAGTAATTCAAACATCTTACTTGCAAAGTGAATCACAGGCATTATGTACACATATCTTAAATTTAGTCCTTGAGATTCAAAATTATCTTTATGTTAAAAAAAACGACCCGAAATGATTTAAGTCTTCTTTAAACAAATACGCTTAATGGCGTTTATAGTTAGGCGGTTAATTGTTGAAACAACTCCCCAAGAATCATATTTTGTAGATTATATCTTGGTTAATCGACGTATATGACTTATGCTTGTTTATCTAACATATTACAGAAAATATTAAGATACAAAAATGTTGAACATAAAATATGTGTTCTTACTTGTAGTAGTAGGAGGAGGAGTAGTGGCTGGAAGAAAAGGTAGAAAACATAATTTAATATTATGGATTTAATAACATACTGAATGGAAGGAAAATGACATTTTAGCACAAATAATGCCATGTGTTATATCTATCAAGCACAACAGGTAAAAGCTTAAAAACCCTAGCTTCCTAATTTTCTTTCAATCTATCCATCGATCCTTTCATCAAGCAAGATCCGTAAAACTGTATATTTTCTCAAACAATAGTCTTTACTTGTTAAAACAAATCCCCTTTGAAATTAAAAAGATTAATCAAAACAAGAAAAACGTAATTCGTTGAATTGACAAATCACGGTACATGTTGCGATTCATAGCTCAAGCCAGGTGTAGCACAATCACTAACATTTCTAACTATTCACGTCTTGGTCAATAGACGAGCCTTTAAAAGTCTTTAACAAGAGTCGAGCATAAAAATGTTCATTGTTCTGCAATTGGTAAATGATTTGCTTGGTTTGTTTGTTTAGGATTTTTTCTAAAACTCGATTTTATCATTCTTGCTTTTTAAAAAAAATGATATATTTTAATTTGAAATGTGCTCTGCAGTTTTATCCTATGACGTCATTAGCTTGCCTAAGTGTTTTATTTTAAAGGATTATCTTCTAATAAACTATTTAGTCACCGAGGTTTTATCTCCTTTTGTGTCATTAATATTTTGTACATATGTTAATAATTCATTATAAAACGCAGTATTTTCCATAATTTTCGACTTCCGATAAAGGCCTTTTTTATTAGTTATCGCATTTCGATGTTTGTTAATCAGGTTAAAGCTCAACAGTATGTCTTTTTGGCGAGTGTCCTTTCCAAGGCAGTAACTCCCTCTCTCTCTTTCTCTCTCTTTCTCTGTGAGTGTGTGTGTGTATGCTGGTCTCTCTCTCTCTCTCTCTCGCTCTCTCTCTCTTTGTGTGTGTGATATTTGATTTTGACACATTTACAATTTCTATGAATGCCATTGTTTAGTGGAAGTTAGATTGTTTATAGTTCTGGTAAATATCATAGGGCTTTGGTCTTTTTTACACTGCTAACACCTTTGTAAGTATAAAATGTTTATGACCATGCCATCCACAGTTTCTTGCAATTTTTAGTTTCTAAAACACAATGTTGTTAAGATTTTTGTTAATCATGAACCGTGCAACGGCTTAAAAAACGTGCTTCATGTACGTAAGTTAAACAATTCACTCGCAAAGTGAATTTGTAAATACGACTTACAACTTTAACAATTTAGCCAACTTCCAATCACATGTATTATGTAAATATATCTTAAATTTAGTCCTTGCTATTCCAAAATTATCTTAATGTTAAAAATACGACATAAAGTGATTTAAGCGTTCTCTAAACATTGACGCTTGAAGACGATTATAGTTAGGCGATTAATTATACAGAGTGGTTGAAACAATTCCCCAAGAGTCATATTTTGTAGATTATATCTTGTTAAATCGACGTATATGACTTATATTTGATTATCAAAATTGTGACAGAAAATATTACGATACAAAATGTTGAACATAAAATATGTGTACTTACTTGTAGTAGGAGTACTGGCTGGAAGAAAAATGAAACAAAATTAAATATTATGTGTTTAAAAAGATACTGAATTGAAGGAAAATGACACTTATGCACAAATAATGCCATGTGATATATCTATTAAGCACAACAGATAAAAGCTTAACAACCCTAGCTTCCTAATTTTCTTTCAATCTCTCCATCCATCCATCCATCCATCCATCAAGCCAGATCCGTAAAATTGTATATTTACCGAAACATTCGTTATTACGTGTTATATCAAATACCCTATGAAATTAAATAGATTAATCAAAACATGGAAAAAACGTCATTCGTTGGATTCACAAATCACGGTAGAAGTTGCGATTCATAGCTAAAGCCAGGTGTTGCATTATCACTTACATTTCTAAACTATTTACGTCTTGGTCAATAGACGATCCTTTAAAAGGGTTAAACAAGAGTCGAACTTAAAATGTTCATTGTTCTGCAATTGGTAAAATGATTTGCCTTATTTGTTTGTTTAGGATTGTTATCTAAAATTCCATAATATCATTCTTGCTTTTTAAAAGACATATTTTAATTTGAAATGATGTCACTGCAGTTTTATCCTATGCCATCACCAGCTTGCCTAAGTGTTTTATTTCAAAGTATTATCTTCTTATAAACCGTTTAGTCACCGAGGTTTTATCTCCTTTTGTCTCTTGGCTATTGTACCTATGTTGATAGTTCATTATAAAAAGCAATAATAGAATTATCCTTCATTTTTTGACTTCCGATAAAGGGGATTTCTATCAGTTTTCGTATTTCGATGTTTGTAAAGCAGGTTAAAGCTCAACAGTATGTCTTTTTGCTAAATGTCCGTTTAACGGCAGTAACTCTCTTTCTCTTTCTCTCTCTTCCTCTGTGAGTGTGTGTGTATGTGTGTGTGCTAGTGTGTGTGTGTGTGTGTGTGTGTGTGTGTGTGTGTGTGTGTGTGTGTGTGTGTGTGTGTGTGTGTGTGTGTGTGTGTGTGTGTGCGTGCGTGATTGTTATATCTGATTTTGACACATTTATAATTTCTATGAATGTATGAATGCCATTGTTCAGTGGTAGTTGGATTGTTTATAGTTCTGGTAAATATCATATGGCTTTATTATTATGTACACTGTTACCACCTTTGTAAGTATTCAATGTTTTAAACCACGCCATACACAGTATTTTCAATGTTTAGTTTCTAAAAACAATATTGTTAAGATTTTTGTTAATCATGAACCGCGCAATACGAGTTAAATAGCGTGAATCAAGTAATTTAAACATCCTACTCGCAATGTGAATCAAAGGCATTATCTACAATTATTAAATTTAGTCCTTGAGATTCAAAATTATCTTTATGTTAAAAATACGACATGAAATGATTTAGGTTTTCTTTAAACAAGGACGCTTAAAAACGTTTATAGTAAGGCGGTTAATTATACAGAGTTGTTGAAACATCCCCCCCCCCCAAGAATAATATTTTGTAGTTTATAGCTTGTTAACTCGACGTATATGACTTATGTTTGATTATCTAAAATGTTACAGAAAGTATTAAGATACAAAAATGTTGAACATAAAATATGTGTTCTTACTTGTAGTAGTAGGAAGAGGAGTTGTGGCTGGAAGAAAAAGTAGAAAACATAATTTAATATTATGGATTTAATAACATACTGAATTGAAGGAAAATGACATTTATGCACAAATAATGACATGTGATATATCTATCAAGCACAGCAGGTAAAAGTTTAAAAACCCTAGCTTCCTAATTTTCTTTCAATCGATCCATTAATTCGTTCATCAAGCTAGATCCGTAAAACTGTATATTTCCTCAAACAATAGTCTTTACTTGTTAAAACAAATACTCTATGAAATTAAAAAGATTAATCAAAACAAGAAAAACGTCATTCATTGAATTGACAAATCACGGTACAACTTGCGATTCATAGCTAAAGCCATGTGTAGCACCATCACTAACATTTCTAAACTATTTACGTTTTGGTGAATAGACGATCCTTTAAAAGGGTTAAACAAGAGTCGAACATAAAAATGTTCAATGTTCTGCAATTGGTAAATGATTTGCCTGGTTTGTTTGTTTAGGATTGTTTTCTAAAATTCGATTTTATCATTCTTGCTTTTTAAAATGACATATTTTGATTTAAAATGTGCTCTGCAGTTTTATCCTATGACATCATTAGCTTGCCTAAGTGTTTTATTTTAAAGGATTATCTTCTAATAAACTGTTTAGTCACCGAGGTTTTATCTCCTTTTGTGTCATTAATATTTTGAACATATGTTGATAGTTCATTATAAAACGAAGTATTTTCCATAATTTTCGACTTCCGATAAAGGGGATTTTTATTTGTGATCGCATTTCGATATTTGTAAAGAAGGTTAAAGCTCAAACAGTATGTCTATTTGCCGAGAGTCCTTTCCACGGCAGTAACGCTCTCTCTTTCTCTGTGAGTGTGTGTGTGTGTGTGTGTGTGTGAGTGTGCTGTTCTCTCTCTCTTTCTTTCTCTCTCCTCTCTCTCTCTCTCTCTCTCTCTCTCTCTCTCTCTCTCTCTCTCTCTCTCTCTCTGTGATATCTGATTCTGACACATTTACAATTTCTATGAATGCCATTGTTTAGTGGAAGTTAGATTGTTTATAGTTCTGGTAAATATCATAGGGCTTTGGTCTTGTTTCACTTATTTCCCCTGTAACACCTTTGTAAGTATAAAATTGTTTTAAACCATGTCATACAAAGTATTTTCAATGTTTTTTTTCTTAAACACAATGTTGCTAAGATGTTTGTTAATCGTGAACCGTGCAACGGGTTAAATAACGTGCATCAAGTACGTAAATTAATCATCTCACTCGCAAAGTGAATTTGTAAATTCTACTTTGACAATTTGGCCAACTTCCGATCACATGTATTATGTAAATATATCATAAATATAGTCCTTGATATTCCAAAATTATCTTAATGTTTAAAATACGACATGAAGTGATTTAAGCATTCTCTAAACATTGACGCTTAAAGACGATTATAGTTAGGCGATTAATTATACAGAGTGGTTGAAACAATTCCCCAAGAGTCATATTTTGTAGATTATATCTTGTTAAATCGACGTATATGACTTATATTTGATTAACTAAATTGTGACCAAATATATTAAGATACAAAATGTTGAACATAAAATATGTATACTTACTTGTAGGAGTAGTGGCTGGAAGAAAAGTGGAAAACATAATTTAATATTATGGGGTTAATAATATACTGAATTGAAGGAAAATAACATTTATGCACAAATAATGCCATGTGTTATATCTACCAAGCACAACAGATACAAGCTTGAAAACCCTAGCTTCCTAATTTGCTTTCAATCAAGCCATAAATCCGTCCTTCATTTATTTACTGAAACATAAGTCTTTACTTGTTAAAGCAAATACCCTATGAAATTAAAAAGATTAATCAAAACAAGAAAAACGTCATTCGTAGGATTCACAAATCACGGTACAAGTCGCGGTTCATAGCGAAAGCCAGGTGTAGCACCATCACTAACATTTCTAAACTATTAACGTCTTGGTCAATAGACGATCTTTTAAAAGTCTTAAACAAGAGTCGAATTTAAAATATTCATTGTTCTGCAATTGGTAAATGATTTGCCTGATTTGTTTGTTTAGGATTGTTTTCTAAAATGCGATAATATCATTCTTGCTTTTTTAATGACCTATTTTAATTTGAAATGGTGTCACTGCAGTTTTATCCTATGACATCATCAACTTGCCTAGATGTTTTATTTCAAAGTATTATCTTCATATAAACCGTTTAGTCACCGAGGTTTTATCTCCTTTTGTCTCCTTTATATATTGTACCTATGTTGATTCATTATTAAAAGCAATAATAGTATTTTCTATCAATTTTGACTTGCGATGAAGGGTATTTCTATCAGTTATGGCATTTTTGATGTTTGTTAACAGGTTAAAGCACAACTGTATGTGTTTTTGCCGAGTGACCGTTCCACGGCAGTAGCTCTGTGTGTGTGTGTGTGCGTGTGTGTGTGTGTGTGTGCGCGCGTGTGTGTGTGTATGTGTATGTGTTTTATATCTGAGTGTGACATTGTTTAGTGGTACTTCGATTGTTTATAGTTCTGGTAAATATCAAAGGGCTTTATTCGTATTTTCCTATTCCTAAGGATGACCACCTCACAAGATATCGATCACCCAAACGGTTTAGTTTAAAGACCCCTGCTCTTAGAATCCTGCCATGTGTCGGTTGCTCTCATCAATATTTCAGCTTATTGGCCGCTTAAAGAGCAGATTTGCTGAACACATCGTAAATAAGTGGCCTTTGTGCCGCTTTGTTCACAACACCTTTTTGCAAGAAAAAATATTTTCGTTTAAATGTAGTGCTTTTTTCACATTGTGTTAGGTGCCAAAGGTAGTTCTGTGTTTTAAGGAATTCATAGGGCGAATTTTAGTTTGGCTCGTCAGCTGAGTATACCATTGTTAATATGCGTGTAATTACTGGTTATATAATTAAGAGCTTCCAATGCTAGATACCCTCGAATACGCACAAAACATTAATCAGCGAAGAGAGGTAAGCCAGTTCGTTCTTCATCATGCCTTATCAACATTTAAAATCATCACCTGTTGATCATTAACCAATCTGATGCTAACCCTCTAAGCTAGCGTGTTTTTTTCATACTATGCGCTTACCAGCTGTAAAAGCTAGCTATCACTACCAGACCTGCACAATAACGTTGTATAACGTGGGATTCCCAATACGGCAAAACACATAATCATGACATACGTAGAGCCTTCTTGAAGTTCTCTAGTCTAATCAAGTATCTTCAGTTTATTAAAATTTGTGGATTTTTCATTGTGGATTTTGTCAAAGTCTTATTATAGTGAATCATTTTATATAAATTTCCAGTTATGTATTTTATTATAACTTGTCAGTGGAATGCGACATGTATTCCAGCTTACAAAACAATGATCCAATATCTAATAGCCAGACATAGAGTCTAACACTTAGAGATTTTGCTCATTTACTCTGTGAGTATCACCTCACTAACATGTCCGCTTCCAGTCAGCGCAATGAAATTTCTGACATGGATATTGTGTAATTCTTAGAGTGTGTTTGTACAATATGGCTCCTTCTCCATCATTTCAGTATGGGACATCATTAACACAGAATCCATTATGACTCATTACGCTCTGATTTCTTCATCCACATCATTCTGAAGCCATTTTTCTGTTATAACATACACATTAATCTTATCCTCCAACAAAAGTTGCAAAAGCTTCGACTTTTATATTTAATTGATCTGGCATTTATTGTTTACACATTTATTATTCTGTTTTCACTCATGATGATAGTTCCGTCTGGTGAAACCTGATTTAAATTGTTCCAGTGAACAGCAGCACTAATCCTTGACCAAGGGCGACGACCAGTTCGTTTACCTCCGTATTAAGTATACTATAGTGTTTCAAAGTTGTAAAAAACACGTTAATTTTATTCAACATTGATTGTCTAAGTACAAAACTGAAATCCAATTATTGATCTCTACTATACTTATAAAACATATAGGGATTATCTACTAAGATAATTTACACCATGTGAAACACACCAATTTTAGTAATTAATTATACATGATAAGAAATGGGCTTTTAAAATACATGCTAAATTTTGTATACACGATGTTAAAAATAGATCGCAATGTTAGCATACCGGCTTCAAAACCGTAAACAAATATACTTTATATGGATACTGTGAACAATGTTAGACCTTTATCTTATGTATTATTTGGATTTTTTATTTACATTTTACTAACAATTTAATTTTATTTATTCAATCGTATTCACACATTTTACGGCGCAACGATATGTTGAAGAGGACCTTTAATGTTGCAATGTTTTATAAATATATGAATTACTATTACGACATTTTGTTTAGTTAGTTTCGATTGTTTGCTATAAAACAATGATTTCTACAGTGTGTATCTTTGATTTCCAATTCTGGCGCATCTGACATTTTACGGCATTTTGACGTCATTAATTTTTCTTATTATACATCATCGCTTAGTTTTATACGAAGCTACTCTCTTGTTTGGAACTTCTTAAGCTGCTTGTATCTATCATATAAAATTGTAATATGTTGATAGTTTATTATATTAATAGTTATTCAGTCTTTATATCATAACAATTTTAACTTCTGATGCAGGTACTTTCTGGTAGTTATATAACTGTATATTATTATCTAAATGTATTATATATCATTGTTAATTGCTTCACATGTTTTATTTCTTTTCAATGATTTTAGTTACAATTTTATATTTTGTTAGGTGCCTTTTAGTATTCCTGTGATAAAGACACCTTAATATAATAATAATAATAATAATAATAATAATAATAATAATAATAATAATAATAATAATAATTATCATCATCATCATCAAGTCAGTTTTGATCAACCCGACACTCTCTCCACACCAAGTTTTGGGTAAGTCTGTAAAATGAAAGCGTCCAGCTGATTATGATTTCCCTTTATTCGGAAGCATGTCGTTTAATGATAGTGTTTGTTTACAGCAGGTAGATTTAATACACTGTTTTAATTTAGGAGAATTGTATTACGCCAGATTGTAAAAAATCAAAGTGTGGGATCCACTTAAAGGGAGAAGATACTACTTCATTGTATCTTTTATTAGTTTGTGATCATCAAAGATTGGCCTGTAGGCCAATTGGATGTAGATTTTTGATTCACGGAAACTATTTACAAATTATAGAGGATTATCAAAATACAGATTTCTCCTCACGATTGCGAGTAATCGTTATGGTATCTGTTGTTTTGTTGATACAAATGAATCATTACAGCGGTATCATCCCTGTAAACCCAACAAAATTTTTGCTGCAACAAGATATCATCAAGAAAATACATGCATTTGCATGTGTGTGTCTATCATCCTGGTTGAAGATTTTGTCGATTGTCGTGTCATACCAATCGTAAGAGAATATAAATACTTATACACAAAAGAACAGTCTTCCATGAAGTTGTGTATGCTTGCCTTAAGGTATCCGTTTTGTCTTATAGGCGTTATTTATATAATTACATTTCATTACAATGTCTTTGGTATGCATATGTCGGTTACTTTATTGTGCTTGTCGCAGTTGCAATGCAGCTATAACATATTTCCTAAAACTGATTACTACTTTCTTATTTTCCTTTGTCATGAGGGATATAAATTTATGATTTGTTGCCCATATTTTTAAGTCATTTGCCTTGTTTATATTTTGGGCGTACTAATAAACAATGGTTACAATCTTCTATCAAGTTCATAGTACATAGTTCACATAGTCGTTGCTGTCTTCCTATATTTGCACATCTGCCTGTTTGTATATTTCGATTGTGTGCATAGAGTCTAAATTTTGTAATTTCTATTTGTAGTTTACCTTCAATGTTTATTTAAGGTATCTTTTCATATTTTGATTTTGTTTTATAAGTGCATATATGTTGACTACCTATTTGTGTTGTTTATTCATGTGTTCCAATTGTGTATGAAAATATCTTTTATTCTATGTTGAATTATTTTCATATTTATGTCTTGGCTATTTTGGTATGGACATACATCAGAGAAACCTGACTTTTCAAGTATCTGCTTTATATGATATGCCCAGTTTATCCCATTATCATCTGACCCATTGTTTGCATCTATCCATTGCAACAAATTCAACAACGACAGTCGTGAACAACAGTCAACGACAGGAAAGGCTCGACCTTCACACAGAACTAAGACCGAAAACAGAGGTACATACGTTGTAAAGTGATGCATGTTGTACTTTTGCAATTATTTTTTATTTGTTTTGTTTCATACTTTCAACAAAAGGTGAAATAAGTTGTGGATATATGATTTCGTGTGGGTTTACCTTATTCCTATATGACCGTCAATAAGCTTACCACATTCATAGGAGGTCTGTTTGCTTATCTTATTACTTTGAGCCATTTGCTTACCGTATTCACATGAGTCTGGTTAGTAACGAAAATAGCTAAATAATGAAAGTAATTTAATATCATGCATTTTACGTCACCTGCTTTTATATGCATCATTTATTTATCTAAACATTGCAATCTCAAACGTGTTGGTATATAATATGACGTCACAACTACGAGATTATTGATCCTTATTTGTAATTTCCGCGACTAACTTTGGATTAATAGTTCCGACAAGGCATACAACATTTTATGCGTATTTTAGATAATATATTACATGTAGATGACTACTCGACTTTTTAAACATAATAAATGCATCATGGTTGTATGTCCGCAGCAATAGGGAAAACAGGAATATTTGTTATGCCTTTTTGTTTGTTCCGGAAGACAAGTTAATCTGTATGTGCTTATTTATTTATTAAGCTAAACATATTCATTTAATTTTTGTCAAAATATTATTGTTATGCATCAGCCGATAATATATAAGAAACCTAACCACTGCTCTATCTGTTCGTGTTTAAGAGACCGCAAATTACTACAAATATCAATATACACATTAAAAAGCTTCAATTATTAATAGCTCTGCTCTGTACGAATTGCCTACGGAACTTCACCATTGTTTTCGCTATCTTGTAGCGACCGAATTCTTTAATCTTAAAAAATAGAAACATGACTGCATATTAACGTCATCTTAAATATACTGCATAATTATTACAGGTTATGTAATTGTATATACACATTATGTGTACTTAACTAGTTTGTAACCAAGGGCCTATGAAAGTAATATAACCTACCTGTGGATGGAGTACAGTTTGGGTCTGGAACTGAAAAATCAGATGAAAATAAACTTATACGATTGCCTGAAGTAAAAAAAACACATTAAGAACAAAAGTAAAAGGAATATCTCCAAGTATCGTTTCTGAGATATTTCTATGTAACAGTTTATTGAATTTTAACGAAACTTTATGGGAACCATCAATACCAAGCGGAAATGTTTATACCATTGGCATGTTCTTGTCTGACCATTTAACACATAGTTATGGCCCCTGGATAGTATTTCTTTTCCGCGCTATTTCTTGGCCACTACTTCTGTTCTGTGGGAACTTGCAATACTCAAAAGAGATGCGCATATGCCCGGCATGTTCTGGTTGGCCCCTTCAACAGAGAGTTCTGTGTCCCTTGTTTATTTATACAGTGTGTTTGCAAAGTAACATTCGTTTCTGCGCTATTTCCCGGCAACGGCATATTGGATCTCAATGAAATATTATGGGAATCATTACTACTCGTACTAAAAGAAGATACGCACTTCATCGGCATACTTCGGTCTGACCATTTAATACAAAGTTATGGCCCCTAAATATTATTTTGTTTCGGCGCTATTTCTTGACAACTGCTGACTGGATTTCAGTGAAAATTTACAAGAACGTTCAATACAAAAAGGAGATGCTCATATCCTTGGCATGTTCAAGTTGGACTCTTCAGCACATAGTTATGGCCCTTGAATAGTTATGCAGTATTTAACACATGGTTATGAAGTGTATTTCGTTATTGCGCAACAACTGAATTATGTACCGTGGTAATCCATACAACGTTGATTCTCAATACCTGCGATTTATTCCTAAAATGGCGCTGAATAATATTATTTCCACTGAACTGACAAACCCACATGTACTACAGGACATTTAATTACTTTTTTGTAATGCACAGTTTTTCTGTCATCAAGACGATAACCAGACAGTTAATTATTGAAAGAAAAAAATATTACTGATTTCTTCCGATTTTTATATGCAAAGTCTGACTTTACCCTTTCTTCAAACAAGCACCAACCGGCAAAGAATAAACTGTCTTTAACAGGGTCTTGTTGAAGTTATAACGGCCGTGTATATGCTCGTGTGAAAATGAGTATGAACTAATTTAAAACCAGTAGTGCTCAATATTTAATAAAACATGTCTTACTGTTGACCTTATTATAAGGCAATTACTACAACCACATTGAAATACAAATCAGATTGTTGTTATTGAAAAATTATTTAAATAAATAATACACAAGTAATGCTGACGACGATTTTCTTATATTGTACTCTACTATTAATAGAAATACGACATGGCTCGGTTATAATTTACATTTATCTGCATATGGACTAACGCTTTATGGAGGGAATCATATAAAAATAATGTAAGAAAGAAACAGTGAGATATGACATATAACGGCAGAAAAAGGGAAGTTACCGCCTTGAGAGGGTCAGTAGGTCAACGCACGTGTAAAGCCTTTTATACAAGACAGTGGTACAACAAATCCTTACAAAGAGTCCCTAATTAACCTTCAATAACTGCAACGTACTTATTATATAAACAACAAGAAACTTGGCCATGCCAAAAGAACAGCTTTTCAAAAATTCCCATCGTCGGATACCCACGGTTGATTATATTACGTTACTCTCCATTCATCACCCGTGGGCAAATTGCTACTCATTTCGTCGTTCTGTTTGAACAGAACAGAACAGACATTATCCAATCAGATGATAGGTTACAAAATTAAATACTCTTCAATCGGAAGATCAATACGGTGACCTGAGAACGTAAACATGGCGACCGGAACAGCGCATCGCAAGTGTAAAATATGTCTGTCTACAAACCGCGACAAATGTTCTTACAGATCTTTGGGCACTCCAGCAAGTATTGAAAAATACACGTTGCTTTTAAACGTATCCTTGCCAATGAAGACAGTGCCGTTGCTTGTAATTTGTGCGTAAGTAAACTTACGACAATGCTATCGAAGTGGTATGAAAGCGTAAACTTGATTGGTTGGCAGATTCGCTGGATGGTCTCAGCGAACCAATCGGATTGCGGCATTTCATAGTAAACAAAGCGACGAAATAAGTAGCAATTTGCCCACGGGTGATGAATGGAGAGTAACGTAATAGAATCAACCGTGGGTATCTGACGATGAAAAATTCCAATCTCAAACTAGGTCTTAATGCAGGCTTACTATAACCAAAGGTTCAGCAAGATTGATTTATCCAAACTAAAGTTATTGACCGGAAGCCCTCTGTTTGACAAAACCGCCACCCCCATCTGCCCCATCCCTCCGCCATACCTAAATCTAATAATCACGACTTTCGTTGAAAACCCGCCCGGTTAAAAGTCGATTAGGACAATAAAACATAAACAACGTCTGTCAGTTTCGTTTTTGAACATTTGTATTTAAAAAACAAGCAAATATCCCTACTCACGTGTGCAATTAAAACCAGTGACGCACTGATCACAGTCACAGACGTAGCTGGTTTGCAGATTTTTGCACGTTCCTTGTTTACACGGGCGTATATAGCAGTAATTCACTGGAAAAAGAATTAACTATATCACACAAAAACACCAGATGCACAATTTATTCATAACATAATCTAATTATATGACAATGCTATTTGTTTATTGTATTTACAAAAGAAACTATATGACCTTATCTGTTTTATTGTATTTCTATTACTGAAAGACCGTTGTTTGTAAATTTTATTCTCTATAAGTTTGTAGGAAGAAATAACTAGACTATGTTGTGTGTTAATGAGTAAACTTTATATAACTTTGACCGAGCCGGATTTTCTTGACCTTGGTATGGTTGATTGTAGTAACCTTGTCTCTGGCATTTAAAATGCATGTAATTAAATACTGTTCATATTTAAATTGATTTCTATATGGTAAAATGATTGAACACTTTTACTTTTAATTTGTAAGTTACATACTTTTATTAAAAAATATTTCTTCTACGTAAATTTCTATCACTAGGCTATGAATTGTTTCTAGGCATTATTTATATGTGTAATTAGACAAACACGACATTATCACATTAGAAATGCAGAAACTGTAACGATCATCTACAGTTTAACATTAGGAAACGTTAATTAGTTTTAATTAATCATATCTAAATTTGATAAAAGAAAAAAAAATAAACGGATGAATGCAACAAATGGTTCGCTTAGTGGCATTACATGTAGTATATGTGATATAATGGACAAAACATACATCACAAAATAATTTAAATTTAAAAGATAAAGCTTTTTTCCATGAAATGCATTTCAATAGGTTAGAATATTAAATTTAACGTCATTCCATTAATTTATTTATATAACACATACATTAAAATATGTTCGCAGAATAAATTGTATTGGTACCATTTCATCCTTTCCACAACAATTTACAACTGACAAAAACTTTTTAAAAGATAAAGGAACACTTTAGTTTAAAGTGATGAGTGATACCGTAAAAACCAGCGATGAACGATGCATTCCAATCTCAGATACCATCATATTCTTTCTTGAAACAATAGAAAACTTGACTAGTCCGATAAATATTGCAATGCATATTAAAACTTGAAATTGTACGGGACAGAGGTATTCAAATGCATTCAATATACAGTCAATATAAATGTGACATGACAATATACAATATAATGCAAACCAAACAGTTATCAAAATGGAAAGATCAGTCGGCAAAAAGGCCGAGTGCACTAACCTACTCACCATTTTCACAGTTAATACCAGTGTATGCAGGCAAGCATGAGCACGAAAAATGTTGTCTGGTTGGTCTAGTTGAATTACAGGTACCACCGTTCTGACATGGTGAGCTAGTACAAGGATCCTCTAAAAAAATAGTTCATTTAATTAACATACTCTTATTTCTTCTTATTGCTCACAGCTTATTCAGAATACTCACAGAATATTCAGACATTTTCCTTATCACCTATTAGTTGTGAGTTTTGGATCGGGAAAGCAGTCACATGATGTATTAATAACAATTTTGTAAACAGCAACGGACCCACTCAAAGGAAGCATGATTGGCTTCGACATTGTCTATCAACATTAAAAGAAAGGACTTTAAATGAAAACTGATTATATATAGCTGGGGTCTCAATACATAAAGGTATGTTAAAACGGGAAATTAATGCGATGTAATGTGAACGGTAAGCATCTGTTGATAACACGCAAATAAGAAATGTAGAACATTAGTAAATAAATAATCAAAATAAACTGGAATGAAGAAGACCATATGTATCAGAATATTTCTTTCTCTAAACACTTGTATTGAACGACAATGACAGTAGAAACTAAATTAAGAACGGACATAGATTTAGCCCAGCTAATGCTTTATTAGGTAGGTCTTACGTGTACAAACATCATTAGAAATTTTAAGGACCGGAGTTGTTTTAAAATAATTTCAACACTGCTATTGTAATGTAATATTACCATATTAATTAGTTTTCAGTTAAATAATAATTTGTTATAATTGGTTAGTTAAAAACATTGTGCCGTTTTATTAAGCTAAGTGCAAAAGATTAAGCTAAATTAAGACAAAGAATGAAAAGACTGATTTTTAAAACAAGGAAATATACTATGACGCACGGAAAACTAGTAAAATAGCAATAAAGAGGCATGATTCAGGACCGTGATTGATGCATACGTCAAAATATAGGCGGGAAGCGTGAGTTGTGCACTGTAGGAATTACACGATCGTCAAAAATATATGCGAGCTCAGTTCGGATGAGCAGGGACTATATATATTAGGAGTGCAGAATGGTAGAAAAAAGAAGAACGAATTAAGATGAGCTAGAGAGAGGAGTGTGGGTTTGGACGCATTAGGGAGAGGTATTTACGCCTCACTGTTGTTAGATTGTAAAATGTAACTTTCATTAATAAATTGTTATCATGGAAAGATGTTGCGTTCTACCATGGAGCCCCGTTACGCCACATTATTTTATATGTTAATTCCCTCTATCGAGTGTTCTATCTTATGAATCCGAAGTTTATTATAGTTTTTATGTATTTTGTGTTTGGCCATAACACGGCTCGTAAAAACATGAGATAGTTCCCAACAATGCTTTCAAAATGTGAATAATCAATATTTGCTTACATGAAGAAGTTAACTGCACCTTGCAGACTAGATCTGATTCAGGCATAGATGCGAATTCTCAGGCATAGTTTGAATTGTCTCTTTTTTCTTGGCTATATTGGTGTTAAATAGAACATTTATCAGCATGTTCATTATAATAGCATCACATAAACAGAAACGTGATTTAGCATATCAAACAATGTAATGATGTGTACACATGGCCTCTGGTAGAGGGGTAGAGTCTCGAACTTTCTATCTTCTCTGACTCATGCAGCCTTCCATCAGAATAGGTAAGGTATTCTGGCTGACCTGTCCAGGGATAAGCTATTGATGCCCCTTAGTCATCCTCAATAAAAAAAGCTATATTTTCTATAAAAATAAAAATACCTGTTTCTATAGTCAATGTATTTCTCTATTTTTGTATAAATTCTTAATTGTCTCTCATAATCTAGTATAACTTGCAAACGCGTGTCATTTACACCGCATTCAATACCCCTCACTCCTTAGTATTATGTCTGTTCAATAAGAAAACAATTTCATCATCAAGAGTTAAACAAACAAATGGCATGATATTTTATTTATAACTGCCCCAGGTGTATATGTATAAAAATGAAATGTGTATGTATAATACAGCAATTAAGTCATGCTTGTGTTTTCTTTTTTCATGCTTATACGTCATGTTTATGAACCACTCCTTAACAATACACTGTTTCGTTCTAAATTGGTAATGAATTAAAGATGGCACATCTCGGTAATTACTTACCCTAGTTCGTATAGATTTTTTTTTTTTATAAAAATATAAAGGTTAAAGTGTGTATCTGAAAAAAGGCCATTTTTTGGTCTTAGTTCATTGTTCTCTTCAGCTGCGTGAACCCAGATTATAGCTAAACACCATTTAAAGCTTATGTTGGATTATCATTCTACCATGACACAAGGGTGTGAGATGTTATTGTTGTTGAATGCAACTGACTTGCATGAAATGAGGTAATTATATAGTGTTATTTAAACTTTTGAAATATATGACATTGTTGTATTGCCATAATGATCTATGCGATAATTTTGGTATAATTAATCTTACATGACTGAATACATATTCCATAGCAAAAGATGTAAGTCACTAGTTAAGTAATTTGTTTTCGCATCCACCAATAACATTTCATTAACCTTCAAAAAGTGTCCACTTAAAGAAGACAAGTATGGCCTTTACTGTGTATTGCATTGTAAGCACGAACTCTAGGCTGTCCTTCAAATGGACACTGTCTCTTTTTAAGTGAAAGATTGTAATTGCGGCGATTCTACACGTCCAAACATCCAGACTAGTTTTGTGCGATGCAGATATGGTGTTGTCTTAACAGTGAAAACATGATAAGAATATACCAGATATAATACCACATTTAGGCACATTATATGTATCCTGACACCATTCCTACCTGTGAATTTCTTTTGCAAGCAGAGTTGCGACAAGGGTGCTTTATTCATACTATTTTAATGACTGGTTAGTTGTTGTCTTAGTTGTTGGGCGGTATAGAAAAAGATGAATTGCAGAAGCTCACAGGCCCTGCATAACCTTGACTACTCGCGGTCAATTATTCATGTCTGGGAAGAAGTAGTGCGCGTACAGATATGTATGTCTAAAAGGACAAGACGCGTCAAATGCATCAATGCATACTTCAAATGGTAACATAAAAATTGTTGTGTTAAAACAGTAATGTCATTATATTTTGTAATTCGAATATACATGAACTATAGATTTTTGAATTAGCTACAAGTAGAAATTGACCGCACATGTTAGGAGAGAAATGGCGCACTTGAGACTTTTAGATTCAGATAACAAGGATGTAAGAGGTAGAAGTTAATTCAAACTCAGTGTACTTTGGTCGATTCGAAATGAGCGTTTATTTTAGACTTTATTTAAGTTAAAATGCAAAATCATCTAGAAAGTAATTAATGTATGATAAAAGTATTTCTATTATCATAACTATGCTAGCGACTCTGATGTAGCTTTTGCCCGACCTTATCTTTAATCTATATTTTAGAAAAGGTGTCTTTTCGCAATTAATAATGCGACGTAAGATTTAAATGAGTTTTAAATGAGAATGTCATGATGCAAATGCATGCTTAATCAGCAGTAAAAGAAATCAGTTCTTTAAACATAAATGCAGCTGTTTAAAATAGTCTCATTCTTACCTGAAACTTGTTGGTGGTCTTTGTTTTGAAAAGATGAAAACATAAATAAAAAGAAGAAAAAAGAACTGTTGAAGTTTGATCTTATTTTTTTTCAAAACGACCATGAATACTACATTCATTCGTTCGATGTTAATATATACCAGTCAGAGGAGAAGCTTTGGAGACCAATGCACCGTCATTTATACTGACATTTTTATAAGAGATGCAGAGCTGCCATTTGCTATAGTATCTGAGCGGTTGACAGTCAGTAAAGTAATATAAAAAGCAGTATATTCTTATATATTTATTTTCAAAGAGCGGTACATAAATAAAAAGGTGATAACGGAATTCTAATATATCATTTAAGTAATATATACATTAACATCAGTATCAAGTGATGAACTTTTACCATGTACAATGATTGTAAGAAGTGCAGTGGACGTCAAGCCACCATCAGATGCCTGTATCGTCAGAACCGTTGGAGACGCAAGTGATGCCAATCCAGACATGTCATTCACATACACGGAGCCATTTTGATAAATGGCAAATGTTGTCTGGGCACCTGAAAGGAAATTATTCTTATTCAGGAATTGGAAAATTTAGTTTTTGTTAGTCTATCTTTTTGATTATAGTGAAAGCAGCTTTCTAAACAGTGTAGACAGTTAGCTAAAATAATTCATGAAATTCCTAAGTTGTACGCTGCCTAATCAGGTTGTAGAAGCAGTGGCAAACCCAGGTCTAAACCTTCTTTATTTTATTCTTTATTGGAAACCTTTGTGCCAGTTATTTGAATGAATAAACAAAGTAAGCTTCGAATATAACATTGGACAAGAGTAGAAATCTTGTATTATAGATAAGCATGTTTGTGTACTTCAACTCAAAGCGTATTTAAAATTATATTATATGAGACATTTGTCAGAAATGACCTACCAGAAATACTCAAAATCACAGGTAATTTCGATACATCAGGGTCTGTTGCAATGATGGCGTCATTGTTCACTATCTGACCTGAAATTAATTTGCTAGATAGGTACTCAACTTTTGATGCGTTATTTAACATTTTAAAGAAGAAATTATCAGTGGAATTTTAAGTTTTGTTCTGTGCTTTTTCGGAGTTTGGTAAATGTTTCAATGCTCAAAGGACCTTGTCATATATTCTTTTTATGTTCATCATAGGGATCATTAATAAACAGAAACATTGCAAATAATCTAGATTTATACTTTAACAAATGACATACCATTTGGCACACCGAATGTATTATGAAAAAAGTTATAACTACATAATCATTTAGGTACACAAGTTTTAATTTGATTATTCTGCTAATAAAATGTGTTCCTTTCTTTGCTTAACTAGTTATTTTTGTACTAATGACATACTTTATATAGAATATCGATTTTGGTTTTGCGTGATATATTGCAAAATATGGCACATCGTTGTAGTCAGGCTTATAGAAATAAAATTTCGAAGGTCGTAAGGTGATAAATTACAAGATATATACATAAAACAACAAGCGATGCATATTATAAAGGCAAAATACCTAAAATTTTCGGTTATAATTTTCTGATTGTAAGGTATTCGGTGCAGAATTGTCGATATGATGTTTGGGTGTATCGTACCACCAGCATTATTGCAGTTATTTGGAGACGGTATCAACCTAAAGCGCATATATATAGAGTTTCCTTCACTGTGTTTAGCTTGCTGTGAACACCTCGCATACATGAAATACCACACCCAGTTACCTTATCCTGATACCCGGCCAACCAGTCATGTAACTACCCTTTTATCACATGATTCAACTTGTTTTCCATTCAATATACCCATGTAATATTTTTTTGTATTACACTAGTGTAATACAGCTTTTCTTGCAATTTGATTGGCTACCAGCTTCGCGTGACTATTTGGTATTCATCCGCCGTGTTTGTAAACAAAATAGAAGACATTGACAGTTCTTTTTTCGTCGGTTCAAATGTCACAATTGATTATTGGTATACATAAACTTTCACCATCATGAAGCGTATGGCTAAGGTTGCTGGACTTGCATCCAAAAGACGTCTGACTATCCACAGCGGCCGGAAACATTTAGTCCAAAAACTGTCCGAAAATAACATCCCGGCAAATCAGATTATGCAGATAACAGGTTACGGGGCACCGCAACATTCAACCAATTAATATCTACCCCCACTTTAGCAATAATCAACACAAAATGATATCGAACATCCTCACAAAGTTTAGCTGTTCTCAACAGCATGCATTTACTCCTCAAGTGAATCAAGAAATGAATGTCCACAACGCGATGCTAACTTCAGTGAATTCCGCCACGAAGAACAAAAACATAACCGTCCACAATGGCTTTAACAGCATCTTCGCAGGAAAAGTTTTTGGTGAAACTTTCGATATCAACATTCAGCCGCCTATGACACAAATCAAATGTAAATTCTACTGACGAGTCTGCAAGTCCACCACATAAGAAACTTTTAGTCGACACTGTCAGAGATGAGAATTAAATTTGAATAGTGACGCTTTATAAACTTTTCTGGGTCACGCACTTTCAGGTGTTTAGAGTTCATTTGTATAAGTTGCTTAGCTGAAATAGTCGATACAACGTATGGCAATGATATTTTAGTTTTATTGTATATTAATGTTAAATACGCATTTAAAGTTTGTCAAAAGGTTATGTTTACTCTCAATTAAAGACAATAAAATGGACCTATTTTGTATAGTGCAACAATTAACTCAAACGGTCTATGATGCGGTGTTTGGTTATATGACGCCACAATATCGTTCTAATTTTTGAACCGGCATGTATATCTACACAGGTATTTGTTTCTAGTAAAAAAGTACGAAAATCATGTGATAAAAAAGGATCTGACATGATTTGTTATTTAATACAAACATGTATTAAACGAGTTCAGGCAAAATGATATTAAACGAGCCTCTGGCGTGAGCGTCAGAAAACTAAACTTATACCACTACTGTTTTTAGGACTTTGGTATGTCGCGGCCCGGGATCGATCTAGGGGCCTTCAGCATCTGAAGTTGACGCTCCATCGATGGCGCTACGGGTCTGGTTTGTCGATATTAGTGTCTTTATGTTCGCGGTTAGGATGCACAAAAATCAGTAAGATTAAATATGATGGTTTGTGTTTATGTATAAAGTACATATAGCACCCACAGGCAATTATAAATCATGCATGTCCAATATTTCTATTCATCCCATACACCTCAAATCAAAATAGTTTTATTATTGAGCATATTTCAAGTACATTAATGTCACGCTAAAATCGAATTCCATAACTGGATTAAACATTGTTTTGGAAAAATGACATTATTTCATAATAACGGCACTGAATATGACGTCGTTTTGTACAATATAAAGGTAAAAGTGTGCTGGCTATACATCCAAACGTTTAAACATTCATTTAGGTGTAGGCTCATGTTTTTGTTTGTTTGTTACAAAGATCATTATGTCAATAAAATAAAATACTTTTTTGCAGTTTGAATGAGGTATTTTAATGAATGGTTAAAGAACAATGCATGCCAATTTTGATGCCAAATCATATACTAAACCATTGAATCAAAGATTTGTTCATATTACATTATAACTACTGATTTTACTCTCACTAAGAAGATAAATAAACAAGTACAAATATGTGACGTCATTATATCTGGATAATATCATACAACGTTTCTTATCTTTTGGTTATAATGATATCACTTTGAGCAGAAATTAAATAGCTCGAATGGTGATTGAACTAGCTTTTAAGCGAAGTTGTGGGCATTCCATTTTTTCATATATTAAATACCTAACACAGCAGCTATACAAATCAGTCTATTATCCACTGTTATTAACGCATTACTGGTGATACTATTTAAAGATACCATCATGTCCTTTTGAAATAAAATATGACGTTGGTTCATTGATGCTGGTTACGTCTCCTTAACGCATACACATTCAGCTCTGGAACTGTTCAATGCACGTGTCTTTATTACTAAGAAGGCGGCTTACCATTTGCTAGGCGAACTTAAATACAACATAGCACTTTACTCGAACAACAATTTTCTCAAGAATTTCAGATATTTTAGGATGAAGTCTAACCTCAAAACCTCATGGAAATCAACATACAACATAAACAGTCGTCCACGTTTTCTAACGATATATTTCTGCATGAAACTGGCTCATTAACCTAATGTAAAATAACCAGAACAAAATGATCCGAATTGGGATTCGTCTTTTTTATCATATTATTCATTCCATTTAACAAGGCGATTGACAATAATCTAGGTGACAATAAGGGCATGATATACCCAAGCATATTTTACAAAGTTCGAAACCAATACCATCGATATTCATGTCGTAGTACGGGTATGATTGATTTGTTTATTTAGGTTTATTTGTTCATTAAAGACAGCGTCATATCCTAATATATTTGGTCCAACGAAATATGAAAATATTGTTTTGTTTAATTATCACCCTACTATGTGAAGCCACACCATATCTTAATAACGATTTTAGAGCAACTATGCTGTTTAATTGGTGCTCACGATTTATGTTACTTTTAACTTGATCTTATTTGGCATGTGTAAAGATCAGCAAACCATACAATGTATGGTTTCAATATTTACAAGTTTAATTTTTCTGTTGAACCAATATTTAAACAAGATGACCTAATTGATATTACCATGTCCATCATTCTTCCAGACGTTTCCATTATATGACGATTTGTTGAAGGTTGGTGGGTTATCGTTGATGTCGGTGACTAGTATCGTTAAAAGGCTACTGTTCTGTGTAGAAGTACCGGCGCTAACACTGTAAAGATAGGTATATTTTTTATATTAAATCGATAATAGTTACGACGTTTATACCTTTCAGCAAATAATACGGCGTTTGTGGACTGAAGCAGCTATAAATGTGTGACTTTCTTGCTTATAACTGTTTTCACTGGTTAATTTATGATGAGGAATGAAAACAAATTAACCCAACATTATGCTGACGTCTAAATGTTATTTGTTAAATTCAAGTGGTATAGTAGGCATATTTTACCAAATAAGTGATGTAAAATATTTAACTGTTCAACGTTGCAATAGCTGATAGGGCATGTAAGATACATCTTGAGTGGTTCTTTTAAATGTAAAGCGAAAGAGTTCAGCAGATGCATTTTAATATAATAATTAAGAAACACACACAATTTAAACTAAGGACAAAAACAAATTTTCCGTTTTAACAAAAAATCTCAGTTAGGAGAACAATGCTTCAACAAATACTAAATATAAATATACATTTAAAGCAAATGAATTTCATTATATATACATTAATCCTCAATGTCATGCGCGTTGTCAGGTTACACCGATTGTGTGATTGTATGTGAGCTTTTTGTGTCGTTTATACATACTACCTTCAATGACTCTAACATAATTCTTTGACTTTTATTTTGAAGGGTCTAACTATAAAATATATGATACAAAATTACATTTGTATGAGTAAAACTGTTGGCGCTTACTTAACATGCATAATAAGATGTGTAACAATTCTGAAAAAAAAAAACATATTTTAGTCATCAACAACTAGCTGGTATGTTAATTCTAATGTTATATCCTACTTTTCTGTATGTCTTTTATATATAACATATTATAGTCATCACATTTAAATGTTTGGTAGAGATACGGAGATTCACTGAGGCTCAGGGCCATACCTTCCCATGAGTGTTACCTAGCCGGACTTTTATATTTGTATGAATCCAGACTTGTTTGTCTGCTACAGTACACTAGCAAAGTATTTTTATAAATTTATCATCAAATGATTTAAACTTCCGTAATAAATTATCACCAAAAATAAGACCACACTGCCGATAATTATCTGCCTGCATTTAAAAATTTAAAATCACCAGGATGCGTTCGTTTAGTCTTTACCTGAAGGTAAATGTGTAACTGCTACAATTCTCAGCATCTAGACCCCATGTAGGCACGACTAATTGATCAGCCTTATTGATGGGAAAGGGTGGCACTTGAGTTGGCGATGGTGTAGTTGACTCGCATGTGGAGCTTAGTACAGTGTAGTGTGGCGTATTTCCAGCAGAATTATCTGCCTGTATAGTATATAAAGCACTTCCGACTGCTTGGTTCTCTGGGAATGATACAGTGGCTCCTCCTTGTGGTGGGGTCTTAAAGGACACCTGTGCCATGGTCTCTGAAATTACCGTAATAAACTCGTATAGCCCTATCATGCTATTACTACTATTACTGCTACGACTACACTGTTGCTGCTGCTACTAGTACTACTACTATTACATCTACCTCAACTTCTTTTGCTGCTACCAATTCTACTCCTTCTGCTATTCCCACTCTTACTTAAACTACTACTACTCATAGTAATACTACTACTGCTGCTATTACTACTGCCGCATTTCCTTCTTCTTCTACTACTTCTTCTTCTTCCGCCTTTGTTACTACAGCTGTTGCTACTGCCTCTTCTCCTCCTTCTACCACTACCTACTACAACTACTACTACTACAACTACAACCTGTGCCTCTATTACTAGTTCTTCTGTTCCTATTACTACTATTGCTACTTATCCTCCAACAACTACTACTGATGCTGATACTGGTTCTACTTATACTACTGCTTCTGCTACTCCTACAACTACTCTTTCTCCTGCAACAACAACAACTATTGCTACTACAACTACCACAACACCAACAAATACTAAGACAAGTACCACTTATGTTGCTAACTCTTATCTTCGCGCGACGAATTTAGGCTTGAGAACAAAACGGTCTTTGCCTGTTTCGTTGGTCGGCTGGTGTAAGTATACAATAAATGATAGTCATGCATATATTCAAATATTGGCGCAGAGAGGTATCAATTTTTGCTTCACAGAAAATGCCCATGTGGTTTTTACGTATGTTCAAGAAAAAACAGTGCATTGACGATTTTGTATGACACATATTAAGCATAATGTTACCTTTAAAAAATCGTAAAATAAGACGCGTTCCTTTCTAGAATAAAGTAATTTAAAAAAGACGAATGGCGTTGATCGTGAGATTAAGTTTTTAGCTAATTATTTTGCTTGTAACTTATATTTTGTAGAAAAGGGACCATCTATCAGATAGTAAGTAATTACACCGAAGATTATAAAATCACATTATATAAAAAATAAAGATAATTTAGCAAGAGAAACTACGAACATTAAAACTAAATTTCATTCGTTAGATCTAATTTTCGACCCTTACGTCTTTCTCAATTTAAACTCGTAATGTTCAAAAGGATACCTACTATTAGTAAAATATAACGCGACTCTGTTTATCTTCACTTGGTCATTATAGTAATGTTAACTGTAAAACACAAAGCAGAAAGCATTGGCAAATATTGAAACATAATCACTCGGCATTGTCAACTTCGATTTTACATGTAGTGATTACAAAAAGTAAATGTTCAGAAATTAATTATGTAAACGACCCATTAATAATGCGTCCGGCGTGTGTACAATCAGTCATGAGATTTAATAATACCACCAGGTAAAACAATATGACAAAATTCTTACCTGAGAAAAGTGCAACTATCAAGAATGATTGTAACCGGACACCTGAAAACACATCGACGTCTGTATTAGTACATGATAAATATAAAATTTCATCTTCATTTAGGAAAAGGATTAAACCTACAAATGGCCAAACTCTCAGTATTGAAAAAACTATTTTTTTTTGTTTTATTTTATGCAAAGAATGTTAATCAACAACATAGTTTATAAGACACACCTGACAATACAAAATACATTGATCTGATATAGTCTCGTTCTCCTTACGTTTTATAAATTTAAAACATCAACAGTTTTAAGAATTTAAACTTCTTACCAAACGCTCATACGGAAAGTAGACAAAAAAATGTTTGTACTTACTCATCATGATTTCGTTTTCAGGATGGATCGATGAGAATCAACACGAACCTTCAATAACAAAGTGAAAATTCAGACACGTTCAGCCTCATGTTTATAAATGGTTATGTTAAATAAAAGTTTAAATGTTTTTTATACAAGATATCATACCGGTCATTGTATGCTTATATGTTATTAAGGTTTAAATGAAAAATTTAATTTACTCTTAACAAGTTTGTGTAGTTCTTCCAATAAAAATCATATTTCTCTTTCTTCTAGATACAATGTAGACAATATTTTTTTCAATTACGTCACTAACAACGCCATAACTTATACAAGAAAGCGTCAGCGCACTGGACATTTTTTATTCAAATAGTTCGGTGTTTCTGTTTATTGCGTGTATATGAGAACCCCACAGACAGTGGGGGGTTTGCGCTCTGTAAAACCGTTTTAAGCACCCCGATCGGTCGCCGACTGACCGTTCTAACTGTTGGGTTTACCATTTTTGTTCAATGACTCATCAAAGATTTGTTCTTACTTTTACACTTGGCCTGCATGAGAATACCCCTTTCTTGTACCTTTTCAAATTTTGGTATATGATGCAATGCTGATAGGACTTTCTCATATTTCCTTATTCATCATTGCAACAATTTGACCTGCGCAGTGTGGTGGTCGTATAAAGTCGCCCTGCATTTGTAATCTATGTTGTCAGTTAATTCATCCTATAAGAACTGCTACGTGTATTTTCCTGTGACGTATAATGGAGTTTGGCCTCTCAATTTATCATTTACATATGCAGAGGATGCAACAACCATTTACACTGCTTCTTTGTTAATTTGTGATTGATACAAAACTAATTTCCTATTGACAATGGTATGTAATTCTTCTAAGACAAAATATTCTTCTTCCTCTTCTAGTTAATATGTAGATATTATATTTCAATTACGACACTAGCGACGTCTTATAGAAAACGTCAGCGCTTGGACATATTTCATTCAACTAGATAGGTTTTCTATTCATTGCTTGCAGTTGAGAACCTTCTCAGGTAGTGCGAGATTATAGCTTTGTACAACTGGTTTTAGCACCACAGTCGGTCGCTTTGGCCGACTGGCCGTTCGAAGGCGGTAACTGTAGGGTTTGCTCTTTTTTGTTCAATGATTCATCACAAAAAAGCCTTCTGGCCAATACGAGGAGGTTTTGAAGAAAATGTTTAAAATAACAAGAATGCAAGTCAATGGCAACGTCAGTTAATGTAAATCAATCTATATTGTTATTGTAATTAGCACTTAATAAAGCATAAAACATAAATTAGCAGACAGCATTGTTAATCATAATGGAGAATTCTATAATATATATTAAAGTTAGAAGCCCTTCTTCAAAATAAGATGTGTAATTTCTTTTGAACATATTTCATTCTAAATATTTGAACATACTGATCTTAGCGTCATACTTTTATGTATAAATATAGTTTATTTGCTCAGTAAATCGTGACTTTCGGTTGTTCACAATTTTTTAAATTTTAAAATATTTTTGACGTTTCCAATAGAAACCTTGTATATAGAGTTTCCGAAAATCATTGTTCATAAGGTGTTGCATTACAAAGTGGAATTCATCTTCTAGAACATGGCAAAACATTTTATGTATAAGTGTTATGCTCAACTTCAACATGACTGTTGCATTAAGATGTATAATTCAAATTCGATATTTCAAAGCTAGTGTTTCCTTTAACGCCGCATATATAATATATTGTGTACTCATTAGACTTAACGTGTCTTAACAAATAAACAAGTATATAGATATTTTATAAATAAATTTTAATTCTTTAAATTATAAAATATTAGTAAACGGTTAACAGCTAAAAACAGTAACATAAGGAAAGTTTAATAGTACAATTAATATTTCCATATTTCATAGGATATTCTACAAATATGGAAGATGACGACGTGTCATACAAATATGAGAAATGATAATGATTTCATAAGTATCATACAGATACATGAAAGGATCATAAATAAAAAAGAACTACAAAAGTTTTATTTTTGATAGAGGTCTAACACGTAAAAATAACTGTTAACAAAAATAAAAGCATGAAAGTAATACAGGCATCTTACTTGAATAATTGTTGTAAAGGCGTTATACAGGAATATTAGTTATAAATGCATTATACAAGTATAATAGTTGTAGAGACATTTTACAGGTATGATAGTTATACGGACAGTACACCGGTATATTAGTTGTTATAGCATTAAACAGGTAAGATAAATATATAGACATTCTACAGGTATGATAGTTGACAAAGGTCTTATACAGGTATGATAGCTGACAAAGGTATTTTACCTGTATATAATGATGCAGGTTCTTTATCGTTGATATAAAACAGGGTAACTTATTCCAATGGTTCAAAGACAATATTCGAAATATGTGTAGCCTGAGCCTTAAACCTTAGGAAGACAATACAACAACCTCATTGCTCAACCCCGTTGTGTAACTATGACTTAAGTCTTGAACATCAAAACTGTCATTCATGTAACTAGGGGCAACATTTTCCTGACTTTCTCAAGTGTTAACCCAGAAAGATATTTAAAATGATCTCTGTCAATGCGTGTTCTGAAATCCAAGTTAAGTACAAACCTAATTTTCTTATTTTAAGTGGTTTGTAACTTATTTTTCAAACACTGTAATAAGCCATTGTACCATACCGAACAGGCATAATAATAGTGACCAGGGAGGTGATAGACAATTTTGTATGTATTTAAAAGAGCTCTCTTTACGAATTAAGATTTTCAAAAGTTAATTGGCTGTCGTAGAACATCGTCGGATATAGAGACAAATTATAAATACTTATCTAAGGTGACCCCAAGATATTTAACTTGATGGCCTGGAAAGCAGTGTCTTTACACTAAATATCGAGACTAGGTTTGGACTTTAGTTTGTGATTTGTACAGAAGACGATTGACTCGGTTTTACTTAGATGTAGGGAACACTTGTTATCAATTAACCATTGACTGATAAAGTTTAACACTTCAAAACTAGTTTTAACTTTTAAGAAAACCTTGTGTGAAACTAAAATAACCGAGTTAACAGCATAATGTAACAATTCGTTTTCACCACTGCTGACATATCATCAACATATATAAAGAAAAGAAGTGGACCAAGAACGGAGCCTTTGGTTACAAAAAGGTGACCGTAGCGCTGGATAAAAGTGGCCCATATATGTCAACTAGCCGCTGTCTATCTGATAGATATGATCTGAACTAAATAAAAATGCCATTACCAAAGCTAACTACTTTTAACTTTATTACGAGGATTGAATGGTTCACTCTATCAAACTCATTCTGCATATTTAATAGTAAACATACTTAAACAGTTGCCTGTATCCTTTTCTTTTCTGATATAATCTGTCGGATGGATTGGACAAGTGTCAGTGGAATATCCTCTCCGAAAACCAGATTGAAATCTGTATAACAAATCGTCATCTTTAAAATAATATTCAACTTATTCATAGACCACTTCCTTCAGAATATTTAAAACTGAGACTGGTCTGTATTTACCATCTGATAATGTATTAATTTCTTCAGAAAGGGGAACACGTCTGGCATCATTGAGGTCATCTGCTACTACTCCTTGAATGTGTGAAAAATCTATAATATGGGTTATGGAAATAACAATATTACGTGACCTATTCTTTATGCATTGAGAAGGAATGCCAACTAAATCCGTTGCTTTGTTTGAATTTAGAGCGTGTAAATATTTTAATAAGGATATATGACTAAGTCCTATGAAGATAGCAACATATGCTAAAATTATAATTATCAATGAACACATGTGCTCACAAGCTAGCCAATTGTAAATTAAGAAATAAATCTGTGATGATCCATTGTACAAATACAGCGAAACCAACAGTTACTGTCTTGGAACAGTCAGTCGGCAAAATGGACCAAATGGGATCCTTCAACCAGATTTGCAGATCTCTTAACCTCACACGTCCTGCGGGGGGGGGGGGGGGGGGGGGGGGGGGGGTCTCAGTGCAAGCATTGAATAAAAACAAATCATTTTGGATAAAAAAACAAAAACTGTCCGATCGCTGCGATATTATATGTTAAGTTATGACGCCATTAAAGCTTTGCCAAACAAAATTATTTACTGTTAGTAATAACTCCCTTGCTTGAGTAAAATGTTTACAAAGTTTGTCATGTTTATATTTGTATAATGTTTTATCGCTTTTGCATGAAGTATGTCGGAATCAAGCTATTGTTGAGACCTAGCTTGAATCGGATTTACTCTATAGGGTGCAATACGGTCTATTAGACATAAAAATGAATGTTTAAAATTGATCCATGCATCATTTGCATTGTCACTTCCAAAGCAGGTGTCCAATCAACAGACTGAACATAGCCAAGAATTTGTTTATAGATTTTGACAGCTCTCGAAGTAACATTCTTGAGAGAACCATAATAAATATATGTTTATTTCCCTGTAAGATAATCAAACTAAGATCACTAAATATAGTGTGAATAACTTGAGTAAGATTATACGTATTGACAAATAATTGTAAACACTGCAGAATAGATAAGATTGACAACTTAAAACATCTCTGTGAAAACCGGCTAGTAAATAGATTCACACTGTTAAACGTAATTGCTAGTCGAACCCACGGGGTCTGCAACAGAATAGAATTGTGTTTTTATGGCTCTATATAAAGCTTTTGTTTGACTGTCTCTCTCATGATCTATTGCTGCTACAATGGAAATATTGTGGGATCATAGACAATGCCTTGGACCTGTTTAAAAGTTATGTAGAGGGTAGAAACAATACGTCGAACTTGAGGACATTGTCTATATATATCTATGCAGATAATAATACATGGTTTTTCTCTTGTAACAACTTGACGATTGATAAATTATTTCCTACGATTCCGAATTTAAACTACTCAATGTAGCAATAGAAACCTTAAAGTCCGTAGACATATATCGCTTCTTTCTCAGAGCATTACTCAATGTTTTAAATCGCATTGGCAAATAGCTATGTAAATCAGTCAAAATCACCAAGTATTATTCTTTTATCATGTTGAACTTTGTCTCATAACATGTCATTTTTTGTGGGAAAACAACGACAAATACAGCGGAGAAAATACAAGGCAGATCCTTATACTTTTTTGTGCTAACTACATGATATTCTATTATCCATGTCAGGAGGAACAACTCAATTTAGTACACCGTCTCAGACTATTGCACTGTAATAAGAATATAAAACAAGGTGTAAGCCTTTAAATATAAATAAGCAGTGTCTGCAATCTTTACATGATCTCATCAAAATAGGAAAATAACAATGGTTAATCTTTTAGATACCCAAACACAGCCGATGTGCACAAAGTGATTACTGCGAGGCACGGGCTCGGCTTTTCCGATCCAGGCGCTCTGCTACCACATTTCCGAGAGGCAGGTAAGCTCGGTCAGTTTTAAACTTTGCCATTTTTATCTCCAATTGTTGTCTTATGTTTTATTTAATATTTCTTATGTAGATCAAAACATGTCATGAAATGTCGGTAAATAGAATTGTTTAGTTGATGGTGTATGTCAGAAATATAAGATGCAAAAGCATCAATCCGACAGTGAGTAAAGTTCGTATTGTGTTGCGTTATTTAAACATTAATACATATATAATAGTTAATAAAACCCTTTTAAATAAATGCTATGTTATAACGATAGACATTATAGCTATTGAATGTCATATAAATAAATTATAGTTTATAAATGTCCAATAAGCAGTTGATATTTTATTAATATAATATACCAAATATATAACACAAAATTACTCATGAACATGTTATAGTTCATAAACTTGCTAGCTGATAGAGGTCTATAAACAGATGTTACATGTATTTGAAATGGTTTTACAAAGATATAGTAAGTACTCGGCCACAGTTTAACTTTCACCAACTTCTGCAGCTACAGTCTAACTCGATTTAATATTGAATTAATACAACGACTGCACAGCTGGCAAAACTAACTTAGCAGATGGATCAATATGCCTACATGTATATCATAAATGCATTTCGACAATGAAGTTCTTTCCATTATGCTGGGGTTATATTCTTTATTGTCTTAAATTTGTGTACATATACATGTATGTTAGGAATCTATTCTCATCGACTCTGAAATTTATTTTACAAATGTTTTATTGTTATCTCATATTTTATATATCATGTAAAACTGTATAGCATTTTAAACGTATCTACCTGATTGATGTACAATGAACCGAAATGGCAAATATATTGGAAATGATCAGACCAAAGTAAATGGGAAAAAAGAGATGATAATTTAGTAAAAGAATCAAGTACAGAGAGTAAATGCTCCATGTGGCTTGCATCGACCATGAAACTATCAGATAACATTTAACTGCATAAAATATTCATGTACGTGACATTAATTTATCTAAAAACTCGTGAAAAATCACGAAATTTACAATACTTGACTAAACAAAAAATGTCGCTTAAATGTAAAAGATGTATGCTCACATCACAGTTTGCGTGCAGAACACAGTCCTTGCATACATGATAGATGTCGTCTGAGAATTATTTCGCGACATGTTATAAAACGTATAATTTTTTTAAGGTTTAAGTTTTGCTTTAAATGAGTGACATTAATCTAATTGGAGATGGAAGATATGCAAAGTATCTGAATTCTAAAATGAATAAATATTGTCTTGTAAAACATTTGTTATTGATTTTTTCTCATTGATGCACAATACGTTTTTGTGTGTTTTTGTATGCTTGTTTTGATACATTGCGACTAGAAGAATGGTCATATTGGCAGCGTTCATCTAATTATTAATCGAGGATGACACCAGACTTATGTCTTTGCGAAACGCGCGTTAGCTTAAAAACCATCGCACATTAAAGCTCTTGCTCCGACTGAGATTTAAACCCCCACGTAGAGGGGCTGAGTAATACGGCGACTCTTACCGCCCAGCCAGCGCTCCCAGAACTGTTGTATCTATTGTCAAGTTATGAAGTAAATACTGTCCATGAAGCAAAAACAACATTTAAGACCAAATCTAGAATGATGCCATTTATATGGATCAAACTGATAAAAACATAACTTGTGTATACGTTGGAAATTGAGTGAAATTATTACCATGAAGGTACTTATCAACAGTAATATTAAACAAATTATAAATAAGAAAATATGACAAATTCCTATGAACATTGCAACATATACCAATATAAGACAATGCACAGGACAAATGTAATCACGTGCAAGCCAAATGTAAAAGTAAGAACAAATCGATGATGAGTTAATTACCCAGAAGAGCAAACCCGACAATTACCGCTTTAGAACAGTGATCATTTGCCGAAGCAAGCTTGTGCAATATGGTACAATGTTTCATGTTTAGTGTGGTCATTCGACTTAAAATAGACATTCGAACTCATACCAGCAATGTTGTATATAAAACTATTCCTTGGCAAATCTTTTTGTGTATAGAGGAATTAGGATAATCACTAATTCACTCTGATACTTGTTTTAGCAGGTTATATGTGACATTAATGACGCTCATAAAGTTGTTGCAACATACAAAAACAGATACTTCAGTTACACAACCGTTTTTAAATAAATAAATATCATATTCCATGCTAAACATTCTAATTGTGCCATTTGTCTTTATTACCATGCAGGTGACTTCGTTTCCTCTAATGAAACCCAATGGCAAATTATAACAGATTAAAAGTGCAGTCTCATATTTTTCACGAATTGTTATTATCTATACACGTCTTTGTTATTTGCACCCAACTACACGCGAAGACAATCAGATCTAAACAGCAGCAAATCGTGCAAATCCAGATTACAAAACTTTCAGCGGGAACAGAACAACTTTCTGTAGTCGTGTTAATCGAGTTAAACATATTTTCTCCCGAGTTGTTTAAGGGAGACTATGAAGCATAAACGTTCAGATAAGGACATAATATTTTTCCAAATAGAATATGTCATAGCCAACCATTCTGAAAAGTAAAAAGGAACAATTATTTGTTTGATCAGACTCATTTACTAGAGACATAGGAATACCGTTTCTGACGTTTAACATGCGTTTATTCTCTTTATCTTGTCAAATCCATATTGTTTTATGACATTGATAAACTTTCCATGGGATCTACGCTGGTCCACGTAAATCTTAAATGTTCTAAATACGTTAATAAGCATGCTATTATTTTGGGTTTTACTCACACTTTTATGCACTGTTGAACCACACATTTAACCTGTGATATGGCAGCATATGATGCCGATCTCTATTTGGCAGCGTTGACATATTGCAGAGAAAACCCACAATCAGTGCCTGTCTAGACCTCGTGTAATATGCTTTAAAGGATTGTCTTTAAGATGCTATAACTTCAGTCTCTTGTAAAAATATATTTTCCCAACAACCATTACTTCCTATTGATCAGTAGAATAATGCCACTGAAAACTGCAAGAATATAACATACCTATAGTGGTTGGTGTAGAGTTATGGAATAAACTTGATTTGCTGTTTATCTGGACCTTCTGTATTGACATCTGATGAGACAAATCAATGCGCACTTGCCAACGAGTTTGCAACATTAATCACAATCAATAAGTGGGTTCTACCTGTTTGCACATATTTAAGTGTAAGCGCTTGTTTGAGATAAGACTAGGGATACGATTGGCGGAATTTAAATAAAACATACTTCTAAATGACTTAGAGGTACAAATGGTCCACTTTTGCATGATAACATGATACGTACATGTATGTCAGCATATCACTTAAATACGCCTTGTTTTATACCCCGCACTGAAACAGTAATCGTCATTACAGCGGCGTCCATTCATTTTAGGGTGGAGTAAAATCCAGACAAATGTCTTAGTTGATCAACTGCAGACATCGCCACATAAAAGAACTCGAACCTACGCGTGAACAGGTTATGAAGTCAGAGTAGTCATAGCTCACTCAATCTACTGTGCATGCTGTTAGTAAAATGTTAATACAATTTTAAAAGCTAGTTAATATTGTATGATAGCTATACAAGGCTTAATGTTAATAAATATTTGTTCTTGACAGCAGGTTTAATCAAACAGGCCACGTGTCATCATGAATCAAAGCGAAGTTGTTCGCTTAGGTATGATAAACTACTGCCCTAACTATCATAGCACGCAGTTAACGCCTTACATGGTCGAAATATGTAACCAGACACACACGTTTCAGCAGTCAAGAAACACTGATTATTGCAAGGCGTCTACAGGGGTGCAACTATATTACTAACTATGTTACCAAAGGAACGCTGAACACATCTATTGACACGGAGTATGAACGCGTATAAAGAGACACGTTTTGCAGTCATTTGCGTGCATTCGCGTTTATGCTTTACTTCTGAACTTGCAGCTTGTATGCATTCTGGATGGCTCGGATTTTCTCGGCATAAAGCGGTTTGTTTCGCGCCCAATTGTTTTGTTCATCTGTTGTTTTCAAGTCATGCAGCACATTTCGAAAGGCAAGATATAAGGTTAACGAAAATATCGAGTTTTTATTTCTAAACTAATTCTGGTTGTATTTCATATTTCACACATTGTTATTCAAAACTTAAATGTGTAAGGTTATAATGTAATTAAGACGTATCTCCGTATTTGTATTGTTTGTGTGTGTGTGTGTGTGTGCGTGTGTGTGTGTGTGTGTGTGTGTGTGTGTGTGTGTATGTGTGTGTGTGAGCAAATTAAGACACATAAGATAACAGCATGGCAGAATTATGTCATACACCAATTTATTTGCTGCTGCTGTAATATCGATTTACACACTTGATGTACACATGGAAAGCAGGTATTCACACTCGTCATCAATCATTTTTGTTTAAACCCATGTTACCAAATCACTCTTTCAACTACATATTTAGGGGGCGCCCGTGGGATAGTGGTAGAGTCGCCGATTTGTAACTCCTCTGACTGCTAAGCCTCTCACCCGTTCGGTGCGAAGGACTTAATGTGAGAAGGTCTTCCAGCTGACATGCGGTGCGCTGGTGGTTCTTCCCAGACATGTGTCTGGAGATTTCTTTCACCAAAAAGCTGGACGTGGCTATTATGATCACAAATGGTAGCTGCAATGTAACAGAACAAAACAAGTACATATTTACCTAGGTTCCATTTAAGCTTATCCTTTTACTGAGTTGAAATAGCATGTTCTTGTGCATGTTTATTTTTGTTGTTGTTGTTGCATCGCATCGACACAATAATGGTCCTACTAACTATAGTAATTATTGGGGAAGAAAATCCCAGATTTATATTTGAGTAGAAACACCGTTGCACTGCAAGTTAGCTGAAAACATCCTTACATGAAAGCTGTCGCATTGATCCAGACTTGAACCCACGAGGTAAATGGCTAAGGACCTACATGTCTGGGACCCTTACTGCTTGGCTAAGAGTAGATTAAATCAAACTAGCCCTGAACGGTTTATTCTCACTTGATTGTTTTTGTTTTGTTTTGTTTTTTGTTGATGTTTTGCTTTATTGGGTTGTTTTGTTTGTTGTTTATTTCTTTTCCTTTTAACAAACATTCTACCATTTGAAGGGTGAAATTACCAATATATTTGTATCTTTGAAAACAAACAAAAATACCTAAAACACAAAAAAAGAAAGGAAAGGGCCAGGTAAATAATTCATTGTGGAAATGTTTGTATTTTTGTTTAGTTATGGTTCCATGGGTAGTTGTTATTTGAGATGGATCACTTGTATTCTAGGCAAAAGATTGATACACATTAAAATATTTACTTATTTTATTTTTCCCAAACTGTTTATGACAAATAATTTCGGATCATCATTTAAATTAAATATTCACCATAAATAAATGTCTTTCAAAATAGAAACTTGTATGCGCAAACAAGCAAACAATATATATTGGGTTAAATTAGTGGCGTTGTAAAGAATAACGAAAAACAACGAATTAACAGTTATGTGTACAATGCAGGTAGTTCCTATGTAATCTAATAAAGGTAAATGATATGTTTAATTTACTACGCAGAAAGGAAAAAAGTCGCAAGAACACCAAAGATCTATATTTATAGAATCTGACATTTTTATACCACATGACATTTAGGGGTATACGGATATTTTACCCCTCCCCCCCCCCCCCCCCCCAACCCCATTCACACACCCCTGTCCTTGCAGCTGACATTTGTCTCCTTCTATTTTGGAATTCTCAATTATTATAATATCATTATATACAAAATATATAATAGTCGGTCTTCATATGTTTGCTCTTTTTGTTTATGTCGGGCATAATTGCTAGCAACTTTTCTTATTTTAATTACAAACCTATGCGTGGATAACAATGAATATCATTTACTGTTCCCACCTGCAGCAGGAAAAGGTGACAATAACACAAGCAAACAATCACTTCAATTCGTTAACATTACAAGTATACATGTTCAATGACCAATAATACAGATACATTTCTAGCATTTTAATCGTCCATTGGCTGGATTAGAAGCCCTTACCTATCTTGATGCTATATTTCCGTTGTCTTTACAAATTTATTTACACATCGAAACGTAAGCATGAATTAAGTTTATTAGTACAAATTCCTGGGCTTAGTCCGAAATTGAAACACTGATGTTCTAGGAAGAGATAACACTAAAAGCTATACTATTCATATAGCAACGTTATCTTACACAAACACAGAGCAACGTGTCCATGTCAATTTCTACCAGGAAGAACAGTGCATTTTATTGATTAACTACTCGTGTGTTGTCGTAAGTTTACGGAATCACATTGTATGCGGCGTTTGTAACTGGCCATGGTAAATAGAAACAGATCTCCCAGAGTACCCCCCCCCCCCCCCCCCGTCACAGCCCGAATGATCATTTTATGTGGCCAGGTGCTTTTGTTTATCAGGTGAAATTGGTTTGGTGTTCTGGGCCTCCCTAGCAAAGGAGATAGATTTTGTCTGTCCCCACCCACTGCGCTCTAGTGGTGGACTGAAACATTTCCCTCTTAGGTTTTTGTTTTCCACTGGGTGGAAACGGAGGTGACACAACAAATATTCTTGTGCAAGTGCAAGTGCCGCATTATGTTTGTGTTTTATTAAGATGATCTATGGGGACAAGTTGGAATTTTGACCAAGCAAACAATAAAGCCAGGGAGAGAGGGGCGTGGTACATAACTTTTCAAAATGAAAATAGAAGATTAATATGGCCGACGGAAGCAGAAGTGGTACAATTTTGTTGGCAGTTGCAGTTGTAATTATGTCAGGACCCAAGTATGTGTATAACATCTTGGTTAACGGCTAGCTAAAAGGATTCTTAAACACACTGACTTTATTAAGATAATTGTCTAATTCTTATCACTTATATTGATGTATGAATTTATTTTGTAATAGTTAAAACACTAGCATTACCTAAAAGTTAGTTCCGGCATATATACATTGTGTCTTGTTAAGTGACGCCGTTACTCTTTGCACATGTTCTCGATTTGCTACATTTAAAATACCGACCAATCTAGAGTGGTCATTCAAAAGCACATGCAATAGGTTAGAACGGCTCCTGATTTCTTGTTTCATACATCATTCTTTATAGGAAATAATATACTTTTTAAAATAAATGAAAAGTGGTCCTGCTCGGTTGAGAGATAAAAGACTATGATTGAACTGACACATTTAATTTAAAAGTCCACAATTGTCTTTAATCAAATGTAACAATTTCCAAATGTTATTTATTTTAGAACAAGTATTGCACAAAAATACTGGCAATGACCATAATTTCCACCTTTACGAGTTTGGTGTAAAGGTAAAAAACAGCACTGCCATTTATTATTTTGACCAAAACATACACACTTACACAATTTTAGCTTAAGCAAAATAATTTTTGAAGAAAAACACAATAATAATGTTGTTTGAAAAGTACCAATAACCGCTCTGCTCTAAGCAATATTAACAAAACTGTTGTTTGTTGTAAGATTTTTAAAAGTAGTTTCACAAATTTATCAGCAATGGACATTAGGAACCTGTCAGTTCCCACTTAATTTGGCCAAAATACCCTGACCAAATTGTGCACGTAATAGCAGGGCATTGTAAAATTTCACAAATGTATATAGGATTCTGTTTCATTTAATTGCTCAATAACTTCAGCATGGTATGAATAATTTCTATTCACACTTTGTCTTATTTTTATACAGCTTAGCTGTCTGTGATGGGAGGTTTTGATGAGGTGTTGATAGGGAGATGTCGTTTACTATGTTTATCAGGTGACGGTGCCAAACTAAATTTAACCACTAACCGATACAAGGGCTGTGGAAGGTTAGTTGTTTCCAAATAAGATGAAATGGGCACAGTGTATAGCCTAAGAGTCCACTGCAATGGAGTGGCCATAGTGTAATTCCAATTACAAAAATACAACAACAGATAAGCAACTATAAACCTGCAATGTTGCAAATTAAAAGTTTAAATATAAATCCCATGTTAAAATGTATACATTTAACAAACATTTTAAAGGTAAACGAGCAGATTTCAGGAAAGACGTTTTTAAAGATATTTTTAATTTATTTTGTGCAGTTTTTTATCAAACAGCATATATCAATTATGTTTCTGTTGTTTTTTTTTCTATGAATAGTTTAAGAACTTTATCTGAGCACAGTTTGTATGTTTAAAATTGCAATCTTGCAAATTGAAGGACATTACAAACCGTTTCACATAACTTTCCACGTCTTGAATTGCTTCAAAGGTCACAGGATTGTGATTATCATCTAAAGGCAAATGTATTTGTTTAGCAAATTCCGACATTGTTGAAATTATTTACTGCCCATGGTCAATAGTAGAAAGCAGTTATTTAGTTGAATCGGACATGTCTAATTTGAGTAGATCATTGATGTAAAATTCCCGTAAAATGGAATTTTGGCACTGAGTTTCTGTTGCAGACGATTTTAAACTTTATGTTTTCAACACTTTTCTTAATAAATTATTATCCAGGTTTAGTTAAATAAAATCAAACAAGATGTTTTGTTTTTTGTTAACATCTTACACAGTTTGTGAACCTTTTAATTGCTCTATTGCCTTTCTTTTACAAATAAATATTAAGCGTTAATTAACAGCGTTTAACAGCTATAATTGTTCTTGTACAGGTATGATATTTGATAAAGGCCTTGTACAAACCTAACAGGCCTTGCACACAGACACCTAACAGGTCATACGGCGACGACATCTAGTGGTTAACCCATTACCCAGCTTATAAATAATTCGTTTAACAACACAACATTTCCAAATGGTCTTTAAATCGCACGAACTAAGACCAGCAAGAATCTAACCAGTTATGTGAAAGCTTTCTGAAAGAGACGTCTATTTAAAGCTTATGCATTTCTTTTATACGCGTTGTAATGTGTACTTCTCTTCGTTTAGGCCTGGGTATGGCTGTCAGACTACAGCACTGAAAGTAGTCGAGCATTGGAAAAAGTTAAAATGATAACTTGTACACAACTGCAATTTTGATAGCTCTCATCTCTGTCAAACGACATCAGGACAACTAAATGATTTAATACGAATTGGCAAATATCTCATTTATCATGTCAAACTTTAACTTTTGCCCTTTAACATGGATTTTTGTACGGAAACGATGACAAATAACGTTGAGAAAATACAAGAAACATCCTTATGCTTTATATAAGATAACATCATCTCTAGCTATGATGTACTATTACCTATGTTAGGACAGACGCTGTCTCCGGAGAATGCATTGAAAGCACTGAAATTATAAATACTGCCCGCGATACTTACATGATCGTGAACAATTGACGAATATTAGTTACTCTTTTGAGATTTTGAGATGCAGGTAGTCTTTAAAATTATGCTGAGTGCATGTGCTGTTGAGAGCTGCCCTTGTGCCTCGTGTAACATCAATTGATATTGTATGTTGACATAACAGGCCGGTAGATATTCTTTACCCCCTATATTTTTTTCTTACGTGTCATATTAAGGTCAAAAACTTAATATGAAGTGTAGAAAAATAGCTTTTGTAACCTAATGATATTTGTTACAAATATAAGATGCAAATGCCCCAATCAGCCAATAAATACATGTTTGTATTGTATTAATACATGTATGAAATTTGGTAATGTCCTAGTTCAGATATCTTTGTTGATAAAGCCCTTATAAATATTTATATCTTAGAAAGACACTAGATGGATATAATAGTTTATTGAATGCCTTATAAACATATGCTAGTTTTTAAATGTTGTTTAAACTCATAATAGAATATACATGTTTTCAAACAAAACAAATCACTCTAAACATATTAAAGTTGAAAAGGTTTAATAAACTTGATAGTTGATAAAGGTCTATAAACATATATTATCTGTAAATGGTTTTTATACATATTAATAAATACGAAATGTTTAAGAGCCTAAATAGGTAGGTATAACACATTAGGCTTGTCTTCTCCAAGAAGGTATCAGAATAATTCTAAAATAATTACAGAAATATTCATGACATTATTTTTTAATAAATGTCTCGTACACTAACGAGAATTGTAGAAAAAGCAACAACAACTGGGAACATAACTAAGAAAGGTATCGCCCATGCTAAAAAGCTTAAATACGGTTATCATGCATAGAGCATGAATTGCTTTATTTGTAAAGGTCTTTATATACATCGTACAGATACAGTTAAGGTCACCTTGACAACGTTTGCTGTTATATAAGAGGGTTCGAGAAAATGTTTAAGTCTTGAACCGCCCTCGCGCCAAGGGTACGGTGAAAGACCTCACATAAAACTTCTCCTCACGTCCAAGGCTAGCGAAGAAGTGAATATGATGTACAAAAAGGGACACCTTTTGTATATTTTGCGTCAGGTAAGAACCAGTCAGTGTGTTGTATTACATATATTATCGCACTTGAAATTAGCTCTTTTATTGGAGATATATGACACTGAGCAAGAAACAGTTTAGAAACGTCACGCCGGATTAATTAGCCTATCCTCAAGACAAGACAGTGCAGTGAAGAGAGGAAATGTTTTGTTCTACTATTCACTGTTGTTTAACAAAGCATTTAAAATTATAATAATAACAATAATAAATGCATATTTATTATTTATATATAAACAATAATACCAATAGAAAAATAGTTGTTCTCATTCCAGCCATACAGAAGAAGGTCCTTGATTGCAACCCGATGGACGTATCCTGTGATTGATTTATTTCCTATTGTTATTTTGCAGCAGTTTATGAAAACGTATAATGTTTGCTTAAATTTTGTTTAAGATAAGTGATATAAACTAAGTACAAGATATGCAAAATACGTGAATTCTAACATGAATAAATAGTGCCTTGTAATTAAAATTGTCTTATTTATACAAGGAACGGTTGTTTTTTATTTGTTTGTTTTTATGCCTGTTTTAATACATCGCACAGACACAAGTATGGTCATATTTAAGGATGTCAAGCTCATGTAAGTGGAGAAAGGGTCCATACTTATGTCTGGAGTTGAACCACTAGAGCAACGCACTTTTACTGGACAATCTCCAGCTGACTTGCTGTGCACCGGTGGTTCTACTCAGACATGTGTCTGGGGGTCTTCCTCCACAAATAAGCTGGACGTTGCTATAATGATCATAAATTTCAGCAGCAATATATTTAAAAAACAAAACAAAAACCAACAAAAACACAACAACTGGACAATCTCTTTTATAATTATTCTCGTTCCGACTTAGACTCGAACTCACGCGGCGAGAAGTTGAGGAGTTTGGTGACTCTAATTGCTTGACCACAGGCATCACCCCCTACCCCACTAGGTTCTAACAGTTGTTTAATTATAAAGAAAATAGTTTTCCTAGATCAGAAACAAACATTTTAAAACCTTTGCCAGAATGTAGCAATTTTATTGAACCAAAGTAATTAAAACATACCACGTGTATACGTTGAATATTGCTTCAATAGTATTACCATGCAGGTATGCATAAGTTCATAATTTATAATCACATTCCATGTTTATCACTATCGTTGTCATTTTAAACCTGTAAGTTACCTAATTACCTCTAATGAAACCAAACAATGTATAATCATCGATAACACTGAAGTCTCCCATTCATCAAAAATTGCTGAATACCTATATATGACTGTTATTTGCACATAATTACATGCAAAGGCAATAAGATCTAAGGCAGCAGCAAAAATCTTGACCAAAAAGATCCCAGTGGGACCAAAGGAATGTTGAATAACATTGTAAGTTCGAGCTATTCATCTTTACTTCCGGTTTGTGTGCAGGGTCCACGACACACACATGGAGCTACGAGTTGAGATTAGATAATTCAATATCTATTAATCAAATATTGTGAAAGGCAAAGAAGGCCCACATTAATCTTAAACGTTAACTTGTCTCCTCTACTTTAGGTTATCTTATAACTTCCTGCAAAGTTACAATGTACTTGTAATTTGCGACCAGGCAGAGTATAATGCAAGGGTAAGTTTCATGAAAATTATACGAATTGGCAAGATCGTATTTTACGATCCCCATTTACGAATTTTTTTACGACAGCACGAGCCCCGTTTCATGAAGCTTGCCAGATATACGCATCCGCACACCGATAAAGAAAATGATGAGTTTTGGAAATGCGTGACAGAAATGTAAGTTACAATCATACCTAATACGATTTATGAAGTAAATAGGTTTCACTGGTCAACTTTCTTTTAATTACAGCCAAGCACCATTATAATTATTTTGTTAGCTTAATTCCATTTTAAAGTGTGTTTTTATTTAAGTGTTTTCTACGTAGAATGTTTTTATACAATTTAATACAACTCTGTTTTTTTACAGCAACACAATACTTGTCAGAGTATCTTCTCATAATTGATACACATATGTCCAATAGAGCCATTTATAATTCAATGTACAATGCTACCTTTCAAATGATAAAGAATAAATCTTAGATATCTCAGTAACATGAAACAAAAGTGTATACTGTAGTTGACATCCACCGAATATATGTTCATAGGAACAGGAATTCAGTAGGTTTCCAAAGCAGTTTTGAGAAAAGCAAATCCAGAAGAGACATGCCTGAACATTTTGCCAGATATTGACTTAGTTCGTTGAATTAAATACAAAAACAATATGCAAAGTAAGTGTTCAAAGACGATAATAACAATATAATTCTATCCAATTCAGAAATGATACTCTAACATAGCATGCCCCGCAAAAGCTCTCTCCAAACACACTCTACCCTTCTTGTGCCCTTCATTGTACAACACTTCTGCGCGTATTTTTATGGACAACGCCGGTGTCAGTAGGTAGTCCCTAAGTTGATAACTGCTATCTCCCAACACGTGACCCAGTGAAGCCTTTATAAGGTAGTCCTGTAGTATTTTATTTTAGGCGTGTTAATCTACATGAATGGCATTTTCACAACAAGCCAATGAAAAAAAAAAATATTTAAAATATTTGGTTTTAAAGTCTTAACCTAACATTTTTGCTTTTGCAAGAACGAATGTTATGCCAAATTTAGTTTAGTACTAACATTTAGCCCACAGTTGTCAAATATGGAGATATAATTTTGCTTACAAACAATGGGTTTTATTTTGCAGTGTACCCAAGATGAATAAAGCTGGAAAGCAGCGAGATTATGGCAATACCCAAACAGGCACAACACAACGTGAGAAGTGTCAATGGAGCGGGGTGGGGTTCCTCCACGCCTGTTGCTCAGTATGATGTCACCTTTAATCATTGACATCACATACAAAATATCAAGTCACTGTGAAAGGATGTAGGTTGACAATATCTTCGTCTCTAATAGAATTTAGCAACACTGGCTCATTGAAAAACCTAGGAATTGGCGTCTTTCGGTGGTTTAGAAGCGGAGATAGCGGCCATTATTTTTCGCAAATATTTCCGATACACCCTGGACTTGCTTATATTTGCGACCGATATTTGCGATATCGTAAAATACTCGAGTTTCATGAAACGGGAAAATCAAATTTTGGGTATTTACGCTAGATAGCTATTTACGAAGTAATACACGACTGTTCATAAAACGCACCCCTGATCACTAATGGACAGTTTGACAGATTGCAGCGACAACCCACATTCAGAACGTATCTAGGTCGCATGTAGAATGCTTTAGAGTGTTCAAGTGGCTATTTCGTGTGTATCTTGCAAAATGATATTTCCCTAACAACCATAATCAATGGGAGAGAAAAGACTAAGTTTAAGAACTTGTTGCTCAACCCGTGTTGTCATTTTATATATCTATGTTGTTACAACACCAATACATTGTAGATGGATTTAATAATAAAGTACATCGCATTGACCAATTATGATCATTATTGTGACATCCAGCTATTTTAGTGGAGGAAGACCAAAAAGAAATGTCTGGATAGAACTACTGACGCACCGCAGCTCACATTAAATCCTTCCCCATGATTGGGAATTGAACCCACGCGGTGAGAGGCTAAGACGTCCGTGGAGATTCAAGTCGGTGACTCTACCACTACGCCACGGGCGCCTCCCTATGTAGTATGATAGCTAAATAAGGTTAATAAATATGAACAAGTTTAATAAAAACAGTTTATGTCATAATGAATCAAAGCAAATTAGTTCAATGAAGTATATAAAATACTGCCCTAACTGTGATAGGACGAAGTTAACGACTAACGTGGAAGAACATGAGTAACTAGACACACGTTTCGGCATTCAAGACACACTTGCTGTGACCAATGCTTGTACACATAGTATGTTTCAACAAATGGTATGCGTGGTTAATGATATACACATATGCATGTGCTAACGTTATTCTTGTTATATAAAAAGATACACATATGTGTACTAATGGACAGCAATGTGCTTAACCATGCAATTAAAAAAACTACGAATTCTATCATCCTCTCTATCTTTAGAATATCGCATACCTTGCTGCATAGACGTACGCTTTCTACCAGTATCCATAATGTTGCCTTTTGCCTTCTGATGAACTGATGAACGAAATTCTTATTGCATGACTCAATGTGCGTTGTTTTTCAAGAATAAAGAAGTAAAGAACCAGTGCATGATTCCATCCTCTAAAGGACGCACTGTACACATTCGTGTCTATTTACTCGACTTCTGGTATAACACCAAATGAAACACAGTGTCAAAAGAATGATCATTTTATAATACGTTAAACCAGATATTTACCAAATGTAATTTATGCCATTAAAACTTGGAAGGATAAACGATTAGAAGCAGCTTAAAATTAAATGTTTTTTTTTTTGTATAAAAGAAGTAGAAAGTCAGTGCATAGATTGTACATTAATCGAATCTTGGGCCATGCCCACCTCCGAGTTGGCATACTAGAATGCAAACAAATGTTCTCGCTATTCTTCACATTGCACCACTTTTAAAATAGCTATTGGTGCTTTGAATTGTGTCGATAGCTGGTGATACGTTTGCGCATTATATAAACTGATGATTTTCATTTAGAAACTCGGTTATTAGATTGGGTACATCAGTCGGATGGTGGGTGGGGCTTCATATCTCCTGTTACAATTAATATGAAAGGCAGACAATTATGGAAAGTTAATTTATTGCCATGTAAATTACGTTAATTACTATCCCTTTAAGAGTTAAGAGAGAACGACAGGTTTCTTTACCACCTTCATACATTCGACCAAGCAACGCTGTAACGATTCCGTCAACCAGATGACGACATCACTTTACTGTGCTAAGGACGTCAAACATTAAATCGTTATTCTCTAACCAGTCTATATGTGAGTAACTGCAGGTTTCTATTTGTACATAGCTTCACAGTCTTCCAGCCCCCGTAATTGTCTCTAGCCTCTCTGCATGAGAGGCTAACTTTTAAGAAGTGGCAACTGTAACTAAGTAAGTTAAAGCCCAACAAACACTCAACATGGTGCTCACATTCCAACTGTCTTCTTTTGCGACCCCCTTTTTTCAGGCGCGAATAATGATATGTATTGTAGATAGATAAGAGTGTATGATTTCTTTCATGCTTGTCAATATAATATTAATATATTGTCAATATTGTCAATATACATAAGTGTTTTTGTGGCCTAGGGATCAAACAAACACCCCATTTGGATTTGGACTCTTTCAGTCATTGATTTAGGTGGCCCTGCAATAAATCTTTTTATCAAAAGAACAGACTCAAGGCCTTTCGGAAAATGCAATTTGTTAAGACAAGTTGCGTCTTGTTTGCAAGTTCATTTACTACCCCACCCACTTTTAACGGCATATAACCGCTTTCTGTGTCCCGCTACAGGTTCCATTCTCTTCGTAACGGATTCATAACGACTGAGTGGAAGAATACTAGTTTATACTATGTTTCTAGCAACTTGTCTTACTCTAATTACAAGTTTATAGTTGATGACAATTACTATCCTTTACTGTTGAAGATTCCTTAGTTCCTTTTTTTAACTTGCCTCACCTGCACTGAAAAGGATAACACTAACAAATGCCAATAATCACTTCAATTCGTTTACATTGTACAGTATAATGGTTCTGTGGGCAATACTACATATATATTTCTTGCAGTTCAATAAACCCTCGGTTATATTAGCAGTACTTACCTTTTTTGAGACTATACTTCCGTTGTCTTGACACATTTATTTACACCTCGAAACGTTATTGATGTGACTCACGTTTAGTTGTATACATCCATTGCGCAGTCAGTATTTCAAACTCTGAAGCTACCACCACTATTCTTTTAACGTGTTTATGAAATGCTAAAACGGCGGTATAGCTACACGGTATCTTATGCAAATACAACACAACGCGCCCATGTCAATTTCTACTATCAGGAAGAATAAAACGTTATCTCGACTATTTTTAAAACAGGAGATGAACGGATGTGGCAGACCGTCGAATCCAGAAAGGAGAGGCCATGGATTAAGGTTTTTAAACAAATACTTGTGTACACCGCAGCGAACAGTACATATCCTGATAAGACCGCGCTCAATACTCGGATAAGTCTGGTAAACTTTTGTTTTAGCAATTTATGAATTAATACTAAGGGAATGTTTCTATTTTATCATGTTTTGATATTGTTATTAGTAACTCCTTTGTTTTGATATTGTTATTCGTAACTCCTTTGTTCTATCCTGGGTTTATCCGACAGACAAGCTATTTGTAGAAGATGCGTTGTGCAAACTATGTTACGACGATTACATGACATTTGGAGGATTTGACAGGTTGCTTTGTGAAGCAGGTCGTCTCACATGTTACCATGTAGCTTGTTAACAGTTGGCAATACCTGCGCTTCCTTTCATGTTCTCCATGTTGGACCTTATTTCTCTTACAAAAAGAACGTTTTTTTTCGGTTGATAAAATTGAGTGATTTTTCCTTTTCCATCACAAATTTACTTATGATTTTCTTGATGGAACATTGTTTTGCCTGCTCATTTAGCAGCCATTTATCGCTTTACGTGTGTTATTTCCTTCTGATATGTTTTCTGTAGTTCCACTCATCTTGAATTTTATCAGTTGGTGTTTGCTTGTTTTTCATAGCTTTTATCCATTATTTCTACACATGAGGTAACTTTGTCTGTAAAACATTTATATTGCTGATACATTTCCATATCGGGGATTCTTGCTATTGATTACGTATTTTTTATTGGATATCTATCTATCTATCTATTAGTCTGTCTGTCTGTCTGTCTGTCTTTCTGTCTACCTACCTACACTCCCACCCACCCACCTACCCACCTACCTAGTATAAAATAAATAAATTGATAGGGCAGGCAATTAAACAGCGTTTCGTATCATCTATTTAATCTGTACACATCGTGTAAGAGATAAATTCACGCTGCTTTGATCCTTGCACCAAGACGCGCTAGTTCAAAGGATTGGTAAAGCAGTTCCGTAGTGTTAAAATTTTTGAACAGTAGCACGTCTCTTTCGTATAAATAATCCGAGTAAGGCAGTTTAAGGTAGCTGGTAAATAGATGGCACAGTAATTAGGTACGTGACGGTTATCTATTTGTCTGGGGGTCTTCCTCCGTCAAAACAGCTGGGGGTCACTAGAATTATAATAATTGGTCACTAGGATGTATAACACACACACACACACACACACAAACACACACACACACACACACACACACACACACACACACACACACACACACACACACAAACAAACAAACAAACAAACAAACAACAACAAAAAAACACACACAAACAACAATAAGGCGTTCAACTGGGGTACTAGACAGTAACGTAGTTTGATTTGATTAGATATGGAATAAATCGGCATGATTTTTTTTCTAATTAAATACCTTTGTACAAAAAATAAGAAAGCTGGAAAATAAACTTGCGAGCGAAATATATTAAAAGGGACGCTTAGGCTAGCTTATGGCGAGAGTTTTCCTTATTTACTTTTTGCATTTTACGTAAATGATATTGAAGTGACTTTCGTATGAAATAGTTTTAAGGTTTTGGACAATACATTTATTAAATGACATTTACTACATGTGCTCTAAGCGGAAGACATCGTTTAAGTCGCAGAGAATCGGGTTAGATATCCTTAATGAATACTCTGGGGAATCGAGGTTAAAATAGACAAAAAATAAAAATAAATAAAACATAGCAATTTCTAGAAAGGGTGGCTGGCATTTAGAAACTCACCAATTCACAGATTTTGAAATTGTAAATGTTTTTAGGGCACTCGATTTAGAATTGATATAAAGTTTAGTGAGAGATTACTAGGGATAAGGCAGTAGATGCAGTGTTTTTGTCTACAGAGAACTTACTAGACCAGCCTTGTTACCGTAGAAATTTTAAATTTTTGGCCAAACACTTGCGTCTAGAGAAACAAAATATACCAAATAAGTCCATTAAATGATGTTGGCTGATATCGACAAGTATCGTCGAAAAAGGAATTGTGAAACGAACCTTAAGCTGGTTACAGTTTTCTTAGTGCTTTCATATATTTGGGGTAGAAGACGCATTTGTATTAAACAGTGAATATGAAAGTGTTTTGTTCACTGATGGTATCTGAAAATTTACACCTTATCACGAGATATTTTTATTACGATTTTCTGAAATGTCGACATGCGATTAAACATTACATATGCACAAAAAGTCACCTAGGATAGCTTTAATAAAATTGGGAATGGCATCAAATAAACTGAGAATTGAAAATTTTGCGAAATTCCTGCCCCGGTCAACGCGTGAACCTGCATTATTTGTATTAGGGTATGGGATGCGTTTCTCGTCTACTTGAATGTCTATTATATGCGGAAGTGAAGAAAACATATATAGTACAATCATTCATAGAAATGTTATCGTATTCTCCGAATTATTTTCAAGTGAAAACAAAACAATTAGATCCAAAGTCTATTTACATACTTTTTATTATGCATTTGCTTTGAATATTGAAATTTGTTTGCTCTTACAAATATGGTGTAAAATTGTCGTATAAATCTATATAGAATTTTAGACACATTTCAGTGCTCATGTCACATAATACTATTATTTTCACCTTTTTCATTAAACATAACTGATAGACTAAGTTGAATAATGTATACATTCGACCCATATATAGAGGATCAGACATGAGTTGTTATTTAAAACAAACATTTATTAAACGAGTTCAGGTAAAATGATATTAAACGAGCCTCGGCGAGTTTAATATCATTTTACCTGGACGAGTTTAATAAATGTTTGTATTAAATAACAACGAGTGTCAGATTCTTTTTATCACGTGATTTTCGTCCTCTTTTACTAGAAACAAATACCCGGGTAGATCTACATGCCGGTTCAAATATTAGAACGATATTGTGACGTCATTTAACCAAACACCGCATCAAAGACCGTTTGAGTTCATTGTTGCGCTACACAAAATAGTTCCATTTTATTGTCTTTAATTTAGAGTAAAAACAACCTTTTGGCAAACTTTTAATGCGTATTTAACATTAACATACAATAAAAATAGCATATCATTGTCATATGTTTTATCGACTATTTCAGCTGAATAACTTATAACAATAATCAGTAAACGCGTAAATGTGCGTGACCCAGACAGTTTACATAGCGGTTAGTGTGAAGGTCACTATTCAAATTTAATTCTCATCGCTGCCAGTGTCGAAGTGGAGATAATTCTCTTTCGTTTGTTATGTTGTGGACTTGCAGACTCGTCAGTAGAATTTACATTTGATTGTGCCATAGGCAGCTGAATGTTAATATTGAAAGTTCCACCATGAAAAGGTTTCGTGCGAAGATGCTGTTAAAGCCACCGTGGACGGTTATGTTTTAGTTCTTTGTGGCGGAATTCATTGAAGTTACCATCGCGTTGTGGACATTCATGTCTTGATTCACATGCTGGTAAGAACAGTAAGACTTTGTGCGGATGTTCGATATTATTTTGTGTTGATTATCGCTAATATGGAGGCAGTTATTAATTGGTTGAATGTTGCGGTGTCCTGTTATCTGCATAATCTGATTTGCCGGGATGTTATTTTCGGACAGTTTTTGAACTAAAAGTTTCCGGGTGCTGTGGTTGGTCAGACAGGGCAAGCTTATTTATACTTATTATTAATCGTTGCATTTGAACCGACGAAAAAAGAGTTGTCATTGTCTTCCAGTTTGTTTACAAACTCGGCGGATGAATACCAAATAGTAACGCGAAGCTGCTAGCCAATCAAATTGCAAGAAAAGCTGTATTACACTAGTGTAATACAAAAAAAAATATTACATGGGTATATTGAATGGAAAACAATGTGAATCATGTGATAAACATACATACAAACACACACATACACACACACACACACACACACACACACACACACACACACACACACATGCATACAATTATGCTTCAAATGGGCACAAGGAATATTATGTCTCAACGCATGTTACATTTTTTTAAGAATATATGATGCACTATGCAGATGGCTTGTGTATTAAAATAACAAAACGCTAATTGTATTGGAATTAAACCCTAAGCAAAAAAGTTGTATAAAAATGAATGGTGTTTCAAATATGACCATGTTCGAATGTTCCATAGAAACTGACAACTTAATGCACGGTTACAAACATTTTGATAACACGACTTCTAACATAAATAAAATAACTGTTTCTCTGCTTTTACCAAAACGGAATGGTTTTAATTTGTATCATTAAAGTTCTTCCATTCAATGTTGCAAAATGTACCGTATAAATGTTCAGCTGTAGCTGTGGACTGCGAACTGTTTGCTATTAATTATTGTAATTTATCGTTAACACGTTTTCTTTTCAGCATCTGTGTCCGTATACATGCTGATAGTACCTTATAAGACGCCAATACCATGGGCACCATACTTAGTAATATTTTTTATGATGATGATGATTTCAGTATCTGGGACCGTGGTGTTTTTTAACAAACCGCCACCTGGAGGAGCGACAGTAACATTCGCCGCAGACACACCTAGCAAAACCGATTCGTGTTGTCAACAAGCTACAGATACTGTAGGCCAAACACATTCTTTCAACATAGGCTTAGTGCAATGCACACAGTCACAGCCGGCGCCGTCAGTTACAAATAAACTAACTTGTTTCACTATAAATGAATATAAACAGTGAAGAGATTCAGAGACAAAGAAAAAAGAGACAGCGGAAAGAACATAGAAGGGAGAAAGAGGAAGGGGGCGTAAAATGGGGAGAGTACGAAATGTAATGTTCGGGTACGAAAACTGGTAAAAAAAGGAAAGAAAATGTTGTAAAGTCAAAGAAACAGAGACAGGAATACATGTAACTATGTGGTCAATGCGCGTTGAATTACATTGTTATGCTATAGATCACTGCTACACTGCTATTTATTTTATAAAGAACCTATTACCCACGAACCGTTCTTTTTTGCAAAACAGGTCAAATAACGCAACATCATGACAGCATAACAGTTGCAGATTAAATAGGCAATTTGCTAAATAAATGTATCCTGATATTATCGTACTGATTTTACAATACACGCGATACTGGATGGCTATTTCGTTTGCGTCAGGTGCACTGAACTAGCTCTCTTACCGAAGCAGGAAGTGAGTGATAGATAAATGATGGTTTTCGTCGACTGCAGTGTAACAGCTGGGGCATCATCGGCGACCAATCACAGACATCAATGATAACACGCTGACCTTCACTAAAACCTTGTACAATGGCGATGACAGGAAGAATATTGAACCAAGTAATTATTGAAAAGTATCATATTAAAATGGAATCTGAATAACAGCGTAGCATATTGGTTATTATACCTAATTACAAGTAAACGTTTTCGCTCTGTTTAGGACTAGAATATAAGCATCGGCGGCTTAAATTACTCTAAAATAGGCACATCGGAATGATTCATTGTTAAATAAATACATCTAGTAAAGTATTTTAAGTACATGTATATATTCGTAAAGTAACGTTACGCAAAGCAAAAATAAATAATACACCTACACCAAGCGAAAATAAGGACATTCTAATTAAATATAATTCTTCCATGAGAACCCTATGATAAAGGTCGTCTATAGATGCTTAACACCCTAGGCTCGTCTTCTTCAAGAACGTATTAAAATAATTTTGAAATAATTATAGACATGTACCTAATATAATTTCTGGAACAACGGCATCATATTTTAAAGAAAAACACAATTATAAGAACAACTACAACAAAAACTTGGAAAACTAAGAAAAGAACTCCAAATGATAATTAGCCTGAATATGTAAGTTTACCTTTCATAAAGCATGTTTTTTAAGGTTTTTAGATACATTGCAGATATAGAGCTGAGGTCATATTTGCAACGTTTACTATTATCATTGCGGCCTATGCCTCAGATAAATGTCCGTTAAAAACACCCTCACTCCGAGGGTTAGGTAAAAGGCCATCTTACAACAAAATTCTCACCACGTTCAGGGATCGAATGCTCGTTGAGAAGTACAAATGAGTTATACAACGGTGACACCTATTTTACTTATGCGTCACTTTAATTAAAGCCATTCAGTGTATTGTTTGCGACTGACGTATAGACATAACATATATTACATAAATATATCTTGTCCGCGTTGTAATGATACAAGATTGCTGGAATTAAGAAGATGAGAACAAGTTTAAAAGCATCGCGACGCTTTAAGGTTCAAAACATTTAGACAATACGACATTTAGACTAGCAACATGTAAGCAGACAAGCTAGTGATGAGATAACCTGTTTTATTCTATAATTAATCTATTTTAGCAAAGCGTTTAAAACTCAAATGATACTAGTTATCGCATATTTGATTAAGTAAGCCAAGTTGCTTATGAACTAATGCCCATGTACAGATATTTGGTCCCATCGCAGATAAGAAGCAGAAGATGGTCCTAACGTGAAACATCATAGATCACGTCTGTAACTGATTTATTTTCTATTCTTATTCATAACATGTTATAAAACTCCTCTCGTTTGCTTAAAGTTTAAGTTTTGTTTGAGCGGAGTGACATACGTCTAGCTATAGACGGAATTCTCTGTAGTTGAATTCTAACATGATCACATATTGCCTTGTAAAACCCATTTCGTGGAAATTTTCTTCTTTGTAGACACCTTTTTTAAAAAATATAATATGTTCGTTTGTTTGAGTTGATAACTCGCACCGGCATAGTTATGGTCATATTAGCGATGTCCGGCTAATTGCTTGTGGAGACTAACATACTTATGTCTGTGGTTTAACCACAGGAGAAACACACGTTAGTTGGAAAACATTGGGACTTGAACACACGCAGCGAGGGAATGAGGCGACTCTAACCGCTCGAGCTCTGCCACTTTAAGAAGTGTTGTAACTGTTATTGCATTATAAAGAAAATTGTTCACCCTCAGCAAAAACAAATATTTTAGACATCTCCAGAATGTAGCAATTTTATCCGATGAAATTCATTCGACTCCAAATAGACAATCAAACTTATACAGCCAATGCATAACAAAACTATTCTTTGGCATTTCTTATGTCTCTCTCTCTCTTCTATCTCTTTTCTCTCTCTCTCTCTCTCTCTCTCGTTTTGAAGCATGCTATCTGTGACATTATTGACAAACACAAAAGTTTGCCAACGTGATAAATCTTTGTCATATTACCCGATTACACACACACCAACCAATAACACAAATGTTAACAGCTGTCTTGATCTCAATCAATAAGCACTTCATGAGACATTTTAATCAGAAATTCTTCATTCATACACAGTACAGATAATTCAGTTACACAAGTATACAATTTTATATAAAATTCCATGTGTATCACTCGAGTAGTCGTTATAAGCCTGCAAATTAATTAGTTATCTCCAATAAAACCAAAATAATGTATTCTCATTGACCAAAATGAAGTATCTTATATGTCACTAATTGCTTATTATCTACAGAAGTCTTTGTTATTTGCTTCTGACTGCAAAGGCAATCAGATTTAATACAGCAGCAAATAGTGCATGTCCTGATCAAAAAGCTCTTATCGAGGCCAGAACTATTTTCTGTAGCCTTTTAAGTTTGGCTTTCCTTTCTTCTTCCGGGTTGTAAGCCGGGCCCACTATACAGCATAAAAATAGTCGGCAACTGATTGTGTCCTACTAGAATATCGATCAATCAAGCATTGTGAAAAGAAGAAGCCCGTATTTGCTTGATCAGACTCACCCCAATTGATCCTTTTTGCCGACTGATCGTTCCAAAGCGGTATCTATTGGGTTTGCTCTTTATGTTAAATGACTCATCACATATTGTTTCTTACTTTTACATTTGCCTAGTATGTGACTACCTATATCGCGTGCCTTTTCGGGGTTTGGTATAAGTTGCAATGCTCATAGGACATTTAATGCTAACATAAAAAAAGCAATTTCTAGCGTTCAGCTTGTGGTGCTTATCATGTCAACTCATGCTAACACAATTTCGTTTAAGACATTGATATTCTTTCTCCAGTCCTACAATTGTTCACGTCAATCTTTAACTTTCTAATAAATAAATTTGGCTCCCCTTCTTTTTGGTTATCTGTTCAAAACTTCCTTCTAGATTGAGCTACACATTTAGCCTGCGATTTGGCAAAGTCCAACGCAGATCTAAAGTTGACAGCTTTGACAGATTGCATCGACTATCCAGATTAAGTACGTGTTTAGGCCTCATGTATTTTGATTTGGAGGATTGTATTCAAGAGCGTATTACGTCTGTCTCTTATACGTTTTTCTCAATGAGCATGTCTCTTTTCTTATCTAATCATTATTTTCACCATTTTATGTCATCAAACAGTGCTTCGTGTATACGGTATATACTAATACATGTTGTACTTTTTCAAAGGGAGAGCAGACACTAAGATTCATAAATTGTTGCCAAACGCTAATACCTAGTTAAAAGTCAAATACGCATGCATTTGACAATCAAATATGTTTAAGCTAAAATATATTCATCTCAATCATTAGAATAATATCAATGAAAACTGGAGGGGATGGTGAAAAAACACACTCTTTTTCTGGATTTACTCTTTTCTGGATCTCTTGTTAGATATCCGAAGAAACAAATCAGTGCGCACGAGTTTTCAACATTAATCATAATCAATAGGTGTTAGGTCTTTATGTTTGTCTGCGTATATTCAAGTGTAAGCTCTAGTGTGAGATAAGGTATGATTGGCTGAATTAAAATAAAACGTACTTCAAAATCCTAGTGAATTTGGAATGATAGCGTTCCTCTGGTTTAGGCACACCTTAAATGGATCGTGCCTTCATGATTACACTGTTGTTTTAAATATGATATTGCATGTGGTTTATTTCATACCCGCAGTGACACAGTAATTGTCATGACAGCGACGTCCTTCTATTTTTGCTGGAGTAAGATCGAGACAAATGACTAAGTAGAACCAGACATCCCCACATGACATAATTGAACACAACCGGGAAGTGGCCTGATGTCATACAACTAACACATTACTGTACCCACCAGACATTATTAGTACAAACTTTTTAAAAGCTATTTAATGTTGTATGATAACTGAACAGGGCTAAATGTTAATAAACATTGGTTCTGGAAAACCGGTTTAATCAAACAGTTCATTTGGCATCATGAATCAAAGCGAATTGTTTCACATAAGTAGATAAAACACCACACTTACTGTGAAAGTCTCTATGTGTAGGCATGTTGCAACAAATGGTACGCGTTGTTAATGATATGATTACACTGTTCACTTAAAAACGATATTGCATGTGGCTTATTAGATACCCTATGTGTATGGGCTTACATCATACCGTTTAATATGCAAACATTTGCGCATATGTTTACTACGGAACAACAGTGTGCTAAAGCATGTAATAAAATGATAAAATCACTAAATTTACCCCCCCCCCCCACACACACACACACACTCAGACGATTTTCTTGCATGCATTTGCTAAGTAAATTTGAAAAAGAAATAAAACGTTTTACAACAAATGTTAGGTAACCAAAACCAAATCTCAGTTATTTGGAATCCAGCAGGCATTGCTGCACTGACGTACGCCTTTCCAAAAGTAACCGCATTATTGTTTTTTGGTCATCACTCTATTAAGAAAGTGATTATTCTATGACACAACGTGCGTTAGAGAGTAACACAGTAAAGAACAAATACATTACGACATCTATTACATGACGTCATATATGCATTCGGGTTTTTTGTTACGTCACTTCTAGTATAACATCGAACGAAAGACATCATAAAAAGGATAACCATTTGATAATAAGTAGAACGAGACACTTGCCAATTTGATAAATAATATCAACGAAACATGGAAAGGTAGCGATTAGAAACCACTAGTTTTGTGTACACAAGAAAGAAAATAAACTGATTTGAAATTTAGGTCATGGCTAATTCCGAATTGCCATACCAGAATGCAAACACATGTTCTCGCTATTCTGTACACTACATTTACTTTGAAAAGGTATTACTGTTTGATTGATTCTAACTCTTTTCATTACTTTATTACCAGAACATACTACACGCCTTCCAAAAATTGCAATTTGTTATGGCTGCATACATGTAAGCCTCCTTTGTATAGTCGTTTACGAAATGTACTCCTTCCACCTTTAGCGATTTATGTTACCACTTTCTGCGCAGTTGTACTGATTCCTGTTGTTGTTGTTGTTGGCATCCTTCTGTCTCTAGAGACAATGGAGTCTGCATCTGAGTATTTACTTAGTAGTGGGGCAGCAGCGGCGGCTGTAGCTGAATAAGCCAATGCGGGAGCTGCAGCTTCTGTCGCACTTGCTGCAAGCGTGGTCCTTGTTGGTTACTATCGGGCTAGCAGTGGTAGGCTGGGTTCTCTTCTGTTTGCGGCTCTTCCTTTCCTCGCGCTGGATCTCTCTCTGTCTTCTCCTCAGCCTGCTCGATGCTGGGTTTGACCTTTGCATGCCAGCTAGAGCGATCGGTGTTTGTTGTTTCGAGATCTGCCGGGTTGATGTTGTATGACTTCAGATCCCTATTGAAGACATCTTGTAGCACAGGACTGGTCGTCTGATTGGCCGTGTTCCAGTGGCGAGCTCGCCATAGAGGATGTCCTTTGGGATGCGGCCATCGTCCATCCTGCATACGTGTCCGAGCCAGCATAGGCGCCTCTGGGAGAGGGTGGCGACCATGCTTGACATGCCTGCCTGAGCCAAAACAACTGCGTTGGAGATGCGATTCTGCCAGGTGATGCCGAGGAGTCGTCCCAGTCGGCTTCAGGGCTGGTGTTTTCTTTTCCTTTTCCTTTCGATGTTTGACTGGTGCTCAATTTACAACAAGTCTGTCGATTTTGTCTAAGCTTCACGCACCCGATGAAGCAAGCACGTTGTGGCGAGGTAGCACCCTTATTGCCCCGGGGCTGCCCGCGTTAAGGCGGGCGGTAACTTCCCATTGGAGTCAAAGGACACCTCCCACCGTCGAGAGCAACCCCTAGAGCCCGGCTCTACGCCAAACAAGCCTGGGCTTATAATTGGTGTCTGCTGCTCCCCGTGTTGAGTCTACGCTGAGACAGCGAAGCTGGAGTGACCTCTCCAGATGCAGGCCTGGGTGGGTGGTATGGAGATCCTAGAGTGTCCAGTGCCAGGATTTCTCTCTTGGCAATACGGCCGGTGCCAGCGCAGCTGCAGGAGGTGCCAGAAGGCATCGCAAATCTCAGCCAATTGCCTACGGGTCACTGTACTGGATTTTCTATCTGGGTTTGCTCCTGTTGCCTTTGACCAGCCAAGGTCGACCTGCAAGGCAGCAGGAAACTCGTGGATGGCGGGGTCATTCATTTCCCGTGCAGGTACGAAGCATCTGCCCACTGTCCAAATGGACTAATATCGTTTGAGTGGCAGTTTAGAGCACACACTTCCATGCTTAGTTTTCAGCAACGTGTCTTACTCTAATTTCAACCCTATTTGTTCTAATCAAAAGGTATCTTTTACTAGAGAAGATTAGTTACAACCCAGTTTTACTGACATAAACTGCACTGAAAATGATAACAATAACAAATGTCAATAATGACTTCAGTTTGGTAACGTTACAAATATAATTTTCAATGGCCAATAATGCAGAACCTTACAATCAGTTTCGTATTCCCTTGGTTATATTAGACATCATTGCCTTCCTTGAGGCTATGTTTCCGTTAACTTTACACATGCATTTAAACATTGAAACGTAAATGATATTATTCACATTAAGTTGTAAACTTCCCATGCATAGTAAGTTTTTAAAACCCCGATGCTACATTCACCATTCTTTTGACATCTTTCTGTTAACGTGTTTAAGGAAGAACTACAAACACTTAAGGTTTAGTAACATTACTGTTTGTTAAGCGCGTATGAATACATACCACACCAGTCTCTCCTCCAATGCGAATTCTATTTTCGGAATTCAAAGTAGATCAACATATAAAACAACACTTCACTTTACGAAATAAGATAGGATCTACGGGAGACCCCGGGTTCGATCCCGGGCCGCGACATACCAAAGTCGTTAAAATGGTAGTGGTAGAGCTCCCTTGCTAACGCTCAAGCAAATGTAAGGGTAGTTCCACGACTTGGCCCGGTGTCAGGATAATGTGACTGGGTGTGGTGCCAGATGTTTACGGCATGCTATACACAGTGTAGGCAGCACTATATCTGCTTCAAGTGGACACCGTCTGCAGATAACTGAAATAATGATGGTGGGACGATAAATCCAATAAATAAATAAATAAATAAGAAAGCGTCAATCGAATACTTGGTGTTGATTAAAGAAACTTTAACACAATCGGCACGACAAATCTAAATCGCTGACAATACTCGCGATTTAAATATGTCTCAGCATCGAGAGACAGAATTTTCTTTATTCTACATACATGTAGTTTTCTCTGTATACAATGTGTTATTCTTCTAAGATGAACAACCTATTTATACGAACCCCATATACAATTTACAAGCCATTAGACAACAAATGAAATAGTTTTTGCTATTTGTAATCGTAGTTTTGAAAATTGTTTGCGTTCTTGTGTAAATTCTACCTATCTAAAAAGAATGGCCAACTGTTTCCAATATTATATAAGGTAAGTTACAATAATGACAGGTCATACAACATCACAGTCCATCCTGTATTACTTTTACAGAGCATGTCAATGTACATTCCGTTGTTATGGAGCATCAAAAATGTAAAATACGATAAACACACCATCCCCTCTATGTTTTTTCTTCTTTCAAAGAATGTTCGAGGATCGATAGACATATGACCTGGTGTATCACAGCACAGGCTTGCAATAGGTAAACATATCTTCATGTCTCCAGTAGAACCGTTCATAGATTGGGAGACAGTCTACATCGACCATAATGACAGGCTGTGTAAACATATTTTCAGAATATCGTTCGCTTTTTATTGAATACCATTTCCATTTTGAGATACGGGTTTACAATATATGTTAACTCTCACACCTAATCCCAAGGCTACTAAAATGCTGTGCGACGGGTCTTTGTGGGGTGGGGTGGGGGTGGGGGCTTAATCAGTGCGGGATAGATAATCCCACGTGTCAGAATCTCCCTTGTTAACAATTAAAGGGCAACACATGCCGTGTCGTTCGTTTTTCTCCAGTCGGACCTTGTTATTTATAAACACACCCACAAAAGGACGTTTTTGTCGGTTTATGCAATTGCTGTGATTCCTTTTCATGATATGTTGCTTAAGATTTACTTGGCTGACAAAATGTTCCATCTGTTCATTTAGTGTCCTTATTAATAAGAATATTTTGTCTTTAGGTATTCTTCGATTTAGCTGTGTTATTTTATTTTGATGTGTTTCCTGGAGATGCAGCCTTTTATGATTTTAGCACCTGATGATTTACGATACCTGGTATACATTATCTTCACTGTCCCCACTTTTACTTACATCATTTTATTGAATAAAAATTGACGGTGTTCGTTTTAGAGAAATAGAGAATACATGGTTGGTGCCGAGAATGAGAAACTTTATCTGGTGAAGCCGCTGTAGTAATCCCAAAATGTCATTCGGCTGACGAAGAATGGCATTCCCATAGCGACTTTTATTCCATAATTTCTCTTAAGGGATTAAATACAAAACAATAATAACGCACTTGTTTGTTTTCTTTTTTTATTCTCCATTTAACACTTATATATAAATGTTAAAAAACCATGAATGATTACATAAATAGGCGAAAAGGCATTAATTGCACGCACGTTTGATTGAGAGCATGTGAACATAACTGATATAAACAGTGTATTCATACGCGTGGTTTGGTCATGTGACCTACTGATTTGATATCACAAAGTTTATCTGGCAAGGCTTTATCCTGCACAATTACACGTAGAAACAGTATAAAACTCTTTACAACGTACTAGGTAAGGAACGCACAAAACTCCGCGATATCACCTCAACCGAACCTTTCGACGATTTATCGTCAAATGCTGTTTTTTTTTCTTCATTTTTTTCTTTCCCTGTGTAATTATCAGGCGCGTGTCTGCCTTTACGCACTTCACGCACGTGCGTAACCTCCGTTCGAAAAATCGAAAATCTAAAAGTAACAAAAACACTAAGAAAGTCGATGCCTAACACGGGTTAGACGTGGTGTATTTTATTTCATAAGTCTATATTTTATACCATCTTATAAACATCAATCGAGTCTAATATCTCGTTTTAAAGATGTATTTTTTAGTCAATACCAGAAAAAAACTAAAGTAATTCGTTTTCTTTTTTCTTCTCAAATTTTGGGGCAAAAAAGGCACTAAAATGCCACTGAGCCAATGTAAAAAAAATCCGGGGGGTATGTCCCCAGACACCACACCACACACACGCGCACGCACGCACACACGCACGCACGCATACATACACACACACACACTTATAATTATTGTGCGTAACTGGAAAAACGGCCCAGATACGCGCCTGGTAATTATGGAAAAACCGTTTTGTTTTCCTCTGTTTATAATGCATTTAGTTAATTGTTCCTTGCATGTACAAGCATTATGTGTACTAAAGATACTACGTTTGTTAAATTTGGGTTAGATTATATTAATAAGTGGCATTTTGTTATCTTGTAACTGCTCGGCTAAAGTTAGGACGCGCAACGCCACTTTGTAGGTTAATGTAACCTATGACTATCTTGTACCTAAATTAATTAGTAAGGTGGAAGGTTTCTGAAATAGTTAGAGATCAGGAATGCTTGGTTTTAGGACCTCTAAATGTCATTCTACCACAAACTGCTTCCACTTACCTTTTCGATTTCCATTTGAGATATTTTAGTAGGACATCTTATACTTGCATACATTGTATTAAAACGATTAGCTTGTTATATATTTCCAGCCATACGCTTATCATTGTAGACAATCTTTTAAATCTAAGTTTGCTGTATAATTCTCTTTTTAGGAATTTGTGATTATCAATATTTTGGGCCAGTTTAGCAATTTGAAATGTTGATATCGTATCGGAGTCGTTAGATTTAAGACAACACACCAAGTGTAGGATCAATTGCTAATAAGGAGAACAAAAAAACTTCACGTAAGGGCTTACTCTCAATAAGTCAAGACAATTGTTTTAGTGAAGCCACATTCAAAACAGACATCGTCTAAATCCTAATACTACAGAAATAAATGTGTACAAATGTTCTCAACAAACTAGAACAAATTCCAAAGAGACGGGGTGATTTGTTAAAAACAACTGGAACTTGTGCAACGAGAAAAAATTAAACATGCAAACGTTACTGTTACAAGAAAGATTCAAAATTGAAGTATGCAAATAAGTTGATATTAGACTAACATCCATGCGACAATTAAACTTCCAGTGACGTTTCGGAATTAAGTGAGTTAAAAATAGAACCCGTGAGCATGCTGAACTGCAGTTAAGATGTGAAATTAAAGTTTATGGACAATTTTTCAACGTGTACGCTTATCAACCAATGATATTTCACGCCAATAAATGGCTAATATCACACGCCGGTCAATTGCTGATACCACACGCCAAACACCGCTGATATCACACGCCAGTCTACCACTGATATCACACGCCAGTTAATCAAGGATATCACATGTCGAGTAACCGCTGGTATTACACTCTGCTCAATGTTGTGTCGAATAATCACTAAAATCACACGCCAATCAACCGCTAATATCACACCCTGGTCAGCCTCTGATATCACGCGCCGATAAATCGATGATATAAACCCTGGTTAATTGCTGATATCACGAGCTGATTACCCGCTGATCGTTCATGTCAATAAAGCAATTGTTAGGTCAAGCATAGTGCGATTACAGACAGAATATAACAGAGGAGGCAACATACATGTAAACTGGACTGACGCGAAATACAGCGTCTGCGGTAAGTCTATATTATTCACAAATTAGTAATAAATGTATGTTGAAACAAGTTTGTTTAGCCGTTCTCAATATTTGGGAGTACACTAGCACGTTTCTTTTAACCATGTCTTTCTAATAGAGTTTATCGCTGGTTATACATATTTACACATTAAGGATTGAAAGCAAATCAGCTGTATTTCCAATTAATGTATAAATACAATCGTATTGTATTTAACACGCAAAACAAAAACGAGGACACTAAAACTTGCATTCATGTCACCACTACGTTAGCAACAATTATGTGAATCCAATCTTATTACTCGCATCATCCCTAGACCTTAAAAGGACATGTAGCGTAGTTGAGACATTAAACCTTTAGTTTGTTTGTCGATGTGACGTATATTACCCTAACAATTAATTGTTTAAACCAAAAGACAGCAACAAAAAGTTTATATATTTCCTTACTCTATTTTACACGTTTTATTGCGACCGAATTTCTACACAGATTTTGTTTAAGTTGTTGCATTGAGGCAATAGGTGATTGCCTCCATCGCTTAACTCTTTGATACTCAACCGGCTTACTTTGGGTCAGCGTTTATAAATAGGTAAACAGAGGGTTAGACAGCTACTCTGAAATATATGCTGTACGTTTAATGCGATATCGATTTAAAGTGGTAAAGCAAAATTATATTAGGATATGTAAGACATCTATCATAGATGGAGGCAAGTGTTTACCATTTTTATCATTTAAGAAATTTAAATACTAATCATCGTAAGTAAAACAAATAGATAATAATGACCAACAATAATTTATAAAACCACTAGCAGTTGTATACCCTCGTTTCATGTATTCCAGGTGAGCAAAGTGGCCAATTTTAAACCTAACAAAGTGGTGCATCATGCTTTGGTCACTGTATCGGTTGATCGGTTCGGGCTTTTGTAAAAACGAATATACGATATCCGTAATTGTTCCCATACCAGCTATCTCGAGTACAGCTCCTTGAATAGTAATGACTGTTGTGATTAATGTACACAATGTGAATTCAAATCCACTTCGTGCGAACTAAACCGCTGACGTCTAAATACGGTGTCATATTGGGTTTGGTTTTATATTCTGTCTGGGTATTCTTTCTGAATGCGGAAAGTTTTTAATTGTTCATTGCATACCTGTATAATGGCTAACTGTGATAATATATATATATATATATATGTTATAAGCTATTCAGGTATGAGTATGTATATATACTCATACCTGAATAGCTTATAACATCCAGACTAGTCTTGACTGAGGCATTATTACTTCTTATTGCGTAAGAGCAGTTCGATTTAATAAGCGTTTGGAATTTAGGATGAGGCTTTGTTAAAATATTGTGATATTATGACTTCATGTGTTGTTTATTTCGAATGCATGGTTTAACATAAGAGACATCACTAGGTAGGTAGAGTGGGTCACTAGAGCTGTTGATACTTATTTTCATGGAAGTAAGGAATTTATAAAATAAATAAAACCGAGTTTAGCGACAGAAGTGCTAGTCCTTTTTAAAAAATCGTCAAATTGTTTTAAGTGACAAATGATGGGTTTAAGTAGATGTTGTATGTGATAGTTTGAAGGTATCTTTATTATATTGAGTATATTTCTAAAAATAAAACCTTAAAACTTGAAAAAAAAAATCAGAGCAACATTGCTTGATGCGTCTTTTTTTTTTCAAGCCGAACATCTTTTGTTTTCGACAAGCGTATCCGTTCTATTGTAGGACTAGTTATTGTCATTTAATTATACTAGTAGATAAATGTCTGGTATTATTTTATAGACTTAACACACGATGATCCCGCGTCTTTTTAAACAATGCATCATTTGTGTGTGTGTGTGTGAATACTTTACAAATATAATGTTAAGATTAGGGAACATGGAGTAATATATCGCTTTATAAAACAAGTTATTGTGTATGGATGCAATCGTATGACAAAAGCCGTAGGCCTTGTTGATTAATTGCAAAGCACCTGAAAAAAAAAAAAAAAACCTTGTCCGTTATCTTGAGAAATATCAAACAAAACCAAAAACTACTTCAATTCAAACACATTTACCTGACAGCAAAATTTTAAGAAGGCCACAATCATATGTCGGTTTTACGCTTTCACCTTTCACTGACTTCTCTTTAAACAACGTAGATTTTTAAAAGAAATTAAGCCACATTATTGACTTCTCTTGTAATGATGACATTACATATGATTTTCACAGATGTCGTCGTTGTTTCTCATGATTTGCTTTTAAAATACTAATACTTCAGTAAAACAATGTATGTATATTTTACAAACACAAACACATATTTAGACCAAACCGAGTAAGCAAGAAAAAATCTTAACCGCAATAGCATGTATTTAAAATCATGAGATAAATCATATTGGATTTACCCTGTATTTGTCGTTCTATCAAGTTTCGAAAATCCTTTAGTTGACAAAGTATAAAGTATGTTGATCGTGTTAAAAAGACACCTTAGCATAATAATTATAAAAACAGAAGTTGTTCTAAGTCACGCGTATACGTACATAACACTACCCCTTGCATATAAGTTCATTTAACTCGGCGAATTATAGTTAACTTTTATTAGTAACATGAAATAATTATAATATTTTTTTTTTGAACATGATTTAAAGAATTTGCGCTTTACGGTCACTTAAGGACTCTAACAACTAGGACACTATGATTAGTACGTACTTACATCTTACTCTTACTTGTATATACCAGCATTATGTCTTACAATGTTCCCTAAAATTGTCCCCTGTTCTTAACGCGAGGATAATTAAGTGATAAGTCTTGTTTCCCGATTTGTTATTTGACATACCCCCTATTCATAGCCGATGGGATGTGTAAATATAATTTGGTGATTACCATACAAAAGGAGGACTTAACTGGTTCATTTGAGAACTAGGAGGTCCACATGCTACAACGTATCCTGTTTATAGGCCAAGGACAATAGCTGCTCTGCCTTTTATTTATTTTTATTTTTTTACCCTGTTACTAATTACCACCTATACAAACGAAGTTTCCTTCTAGAAATGACATGGTAAGATACACTAAAGTCCTGAGGTACCCCAATCCTTTAACTGAATGACTGTCCAATCTGGTATTGTTTGCGTTATCGTAATGTGTAGTCCGCGTACTCTGTTTTCATTTTTACCTTTAACCTGCAGGTTAGCACATCCGTCTAGAGTTGCATCAAGTTTAAGAAATATCAAAATTCACGTAGGAAATTGTCATATGGCTTGTATAACTCATTTCTTAAGACGAATACAGCCCCGTATGGGATTGTTTTTAAGGCAAGTGCATATATTGAAGTTCGGGGTATCCAATGACTGCAGGGCGCTTACCTGTTGGTCACATTCAGGTAGATGCACAGAACAAGGCAGTTTAAGCTAGCTGATAAGTAGAGGACATAAGGGCTAGATACACGAGGGACCCGACGCGAGATACATTATGACTAGCAATGAACCCTTAGTACAGGAAGACATTTTTTAATTGAAATAGTAACACAGCTTACGGGACATGCTGGTTTAAGAGCATTTATTTTAGACCTAACTTAATTAAAAATACAAAATCATAGAACGTACTCAATTCCTTATAAAATACTTTCTATTATCGGATGTTAGTGACTCTGATTAACTGTTGTCCCCAGGTATAAACTTTATACTTAGATTAGGGGAGGTTTTATGCATTGCAGAATTGCCTGATTTCCAATTTTCAGTGCTTCCTACAGTTGATTTACTATATGTTTGACCATCCTTTGCACACCTGTAATTGCTTACAGGGCAACACTTACACCACCCAAACAACGCTTTTGAGAGCTTTGATTATAGATGGTCTACTGACCAAGTAATGAATGTGAGTTAATTTTAAACTCATTGTAGTTTGGTTGCGTCCGGTAGCAGTTATGTGTTATTATTTTAGACCTAATGTAAGTTAAAATGCTAAATATAGAAAGTATTGTATGGTAAATATATCAGTGTTTCTATAATCGGATGTTAATGACTGGGTTGTAGCGTTTATTTAAATGAATAATCTATAGTTAGAACGATGGGTTGTGTTGCAGCTGAAGACCTACCTGCTTTGCGAAATCGATTTACCACTAATAAAAGTAAGTGACCATCAATTTAATATCTTTAACCGCTTACAATAAAAAAAAACACACACACACACACGCGGAAACAGTGCTTTTCTAGGAGAAATAGTAATTGGGGTACGTAATACCGATACATAATAAATGGAATACATAAGTACAGGCGTTTAACACGTTTAAGCCATTGAGATTGTTTTATAACAACGATGGTACAAAATTAAGTACACGGGTAGAAAGGTAAAACATACATGAACGACTGATAATATATTAAACGTAACTGACTGACAAAATCGTTGTATGAGTGAGAAAAAAGAATTGATTAGCCGCATGGGTGCGATTTTCTTAAGGAAATTAACTATGCGGTACGTAGTTGCGGTTTAAATTGATTAAAATCCAAATACAGTATTGTGAGAGAATAGTAAACAGACGCAGAACTTAGCAGACTATCCTTGAAACATATAGGCTCCTAGTAATTGTACTATCGTAACTAAATACTTGCATCCATAGAAACATATATTACAAGTGCAATTATTAAATGATTTTGACAGATATCGAAAACTATCATCGAACATAAAATTGACCAGCACATGTTTGGCTGATACAAGTTTCTCCAGGCGTTTAATATAATTTTCAAAGAAATGTTATTAAATTGTCTGGATTATTTTTAAGGGAAAACAGAAATTTCAGACCGGACATGGTAGCGCAATCAGTAGAGCGTAGGCTCCAGGTACGGGAGGCCCCGGGTTCGATCCCGGGATGCAACATAACAAAGTTGTAAAAATGCTAGTAGTATCGCTCCCCTGTTGACGCTCAAGCAAATGTAAGGGTAGTTTCACCACTGGTTGGCCCAGTGTCAGGATAATTTGACTGGGTGTGGTATCATGCCAGGTGTTCACGGCATGTTATACACAGTGAAGTCAGCACAATATCTGATTTAAGTGGACAAAACAAAACAGAACAACAACAACAATACAAAAAAAGAAAAAAGAAAATTCAGACCCGAAATCTGTTTATTTCTCTAGAGGTTTTAGAAATAATACTATTCACAGTACTTAAAATTGTTAGCTCTTAAGATTTGGTGTCAATTTGTTTTATAATGGTATATAGAATTTTAAATACTTTTTTGTCACATATTACTATCATTTGACTAATAGACTATGTTTGATAATATCTAATTTGACCAATATATTCAAATATGTTTTAATGTGCACAAGGAAATTTATGTCTCCGCTATTGTTACGATTTTAACAACATTAATGTGCTGTACAGTTCGCATATGTATTAACATACTATGAAACCTAACATAAGGGAATTAACTCTAAGCATAAATATATTGTATAAAATGGTATTTGTAATTTTAGCATGTTCGTATATATATTACAAAGAAAACTACAACTTGATGCATGATGTCTAACATTGTGATTACTCCAATTATGATTGGAATTATTGTTTTTCTCTTTTATATATTTTGTAGCGCTTTTTACCGTGCACCTTTCTTTGCTGTATAGTTATTATGATTTATCTATAACACCTTTATTAAGAACCTGTGTCTGTATAAAGATTGTTATTGTCCTTCATGACGCTAACACCATGGGCACTATGCTTCGTAAGTACTGATACATGTACCTTACACGTATTCCTGTACATTAACATTACATTTCAAAGAAGCATTAAACATTGTAAATAAGATTTACTGTTTCTATACTATATATGATAACCTAACCTGGTTCCTGTCATTTTCCAATGCCACGATCGGATCACTATACAGAAAACTCATTATGATAGGGGCACCTGTTTCCTAGTTTGTAGAGTCGTGGAAATGTTGTTCTCCTGAGTTTTAGACCCTCATCGCGTTTGTCTGGGAAAAATATCATAGTTTGAGATCTTCCAAATGACATTCGGTGCGCCCCTGGTTCCATCCAGATATTTAACTGTAGTCTTTGCCACAAAACTAGTCTGAAAACACTATACTAGATGCTTGTCGCTGTAATGTATTGAATAACAGTCATTTTGTGTTATATTGTTTTAGAAACGTAAGTCAAAGTATCAAGTAGTATACTAAAAGGATTCAAACCGAGCCTATAGGGTTTTACTAGTTTTCAATGAAATTCTTATTCTTGATCTAATATTCAAGACCGTGATTGTGTACCTTAAACCATTAAAAATAAGCAATGCCGTTTCAAATGTTTGTCAACACTTATCAGTGTTCCGTGTTATTGTGTATTTGCGGGACAATACAAAATAAATTCTATTTAAAGACCAGTTGACATATTTTATATTTGTAATGAGTAATGTAATGTTTTACATTTCGACTGGAACAAAAACTTAATCACATTCAATATTTGGGAATTGTGATAATATGGTCATATCTTAATTTTCAGGTTTACAGTACCTAATATTGTTGACACTGCTATTTTTCTCAGGTAAGCTGTGTTATGTCTTGTATAGCAAGTTTGGATTGCTGTCTTAGGAGGGCATCTGTCTCCAAAGTTGACAAATCTTACTTTTACCGCATGCTTAAAGAACCTGTAATCATGCCACGTTCAGTCACATTATCTTGGCACAAGACAACCCCTATCAGCTGAGTCAAAACGATCAGTACGATCGACCAGTGATTGAACTTAAGGCCGTCACGACCTCGAACACGCGCTTGTTCATCTAAAGAGTTGCAAGATAAATAATTACAGGTTTTACGCAGTCACTTCAAGAGCAACAAACTATTTTTACCAATGGGAGTTTTTGTTTACATTTCGGGTTTAAAGAATACAATGCTAATAGACCATTATTATGATGTTAATTCGTATGATTATGATGATAAACTTGATTACAATAATGAAAATGAAGTGAATTAATGATGAGAAAGATTATTAAGGGGGTGATAAGAATACCATAGTGGTGATTTTGATGATAATATCGATGATTATGCAAATTATGCAAACATTTCAGTGGCTGAGGCACAGCTGTCTTTTGACAAACCACCTCCTGGTGGAGCGACAGTAGTATTTCCCGAGAACACAGCCCCCGGTACTCCTCTGTATGCTTTACAGGCTTCCAACCAGGAAGGAAATAGGCCGATGTTTGCCATAGCAAGCTCGCTGTGCAATATGTCAACATTGAACATCGTCTTTACTATTGACAATCTTGACCAATTGCTTCTGCCAGCTGAAGGGCTAGACGCCGAGAACTGTTCAAACCTAACATTAACTTTCACGTATGTTTACCATTTGATTTAAAAATAGAGAATACATTAACTTAAACATTTCACCTGCCATTTGCAATCGATTTATCTTCAAAATTAATACATTTAATTAAATTATTTAAAATTTAGACTATTACGTCCATAACCTTATGTTGTTGTTTTTTTATCTCATGTGCATTTTTTTCTGCTACAAAACCTGACATACTTGATATGGATAGGAAAAAGACAACATAGATGCTGGATATGTTCGTGTTTACATAGTTTGCTAAAGTTAATAGGTAAATAAGATCAAAATGTTCACAGATATTTAAATTTGTATCTACCTGTAAAAAGTTAAGTTTAACATTTCGAATTTTCTTATATATTTTATCTCACAATTGTATCTTTCACGCATTCTTTTTGTGAGCATTGAAATTTCTACATTGTATAAGGAAACGGTCGATATTAAATAATTAAACTTTCTAGGTTATGTTCTACGTAGCTAAATGTAGGTTCTGAGCTTTTTAAGATCCGGCCTACCTACAATGTCTACACATATACACTGTTAGCATATTTTAGCGCCAGACGGTCTAATGCGTTGTTTTTTTTTCATCTGCGCAATGTTCGCATATATTTCCTTGAAGTGTTACTGCCGTTGAGTCTGCAACTAGTGGACCATTGACAATAATAGTCACCGATGTCAACGAACACCCACCGAGCTTCAATCAGCCATCGTATATTGGAGAGGTATGGAAGAACGATGGACAAAGTAATTATTGTTGAGTGTTGTCTGCATCAATTCGTTATTGTGTAACTTTCGAAGAGGATAATGTGATAATACTGCTAACAGCCCGATTCAATTAAACACATATGCATTTCTTATATATAAGACAACCACCTTTAAGTTTGCCTTATTTAGGATTTACGAAAAGTAGAATGGAACAAGATTAAAGATTATCATCACACATCGTACATATTAAATTGTGACTAGTTTATGTCCGGTTGGATAAGCAAACATACCTACTAATTTGCTTAGATTTAATGACCGCTGAAAATCTGTTACAGTGCATAACCACATATAAATGCTCCGATGTTTTAGGAACATGAACCTACGCATCGGCGATTTAGAACACACGGCAAGGGGTGCCTCATTATGATTCGCTAGCAAAGCTACAGTTGAATAAAATTATTAGATCAATTATTTAAACTACGATACATTTATCCATCACTCCGACAGATGACATTACCTTTAGCAAAAAAAAAAAAAAAAAAATACAACCGGGAAACTTTAATAAGAGCAACTGTCCGAAGATGTCATATCCCTATTTGTTTATGTCCATTTGTTATTTTTTCAGGTCAGTCAGTGAATGATGCCGACCTAATCAGTGCAAGTGATCCAGATATATCAAATTTACCCGTCAGTATAAGTATTTCAGGTAAGCCCTTTCTCACATTTGTCAACTCTAATTTCAAGATTTAACTATTAGAACGAAATATAACATGCAAACTATAAAAACAAAGATGCAAGAACCTTGCATGAACTTCATCATTGAACATAGTTAACCATATTCAGTTAACAATTTTAATACGCGACGTATAAATCCTATTTTTATGCATATTCATTTAAATTAAATAAGTCTAGCATATCTTCTACATAACACAAACAATGGCGAAAAAGGTGTAGCTCACATTGAAAAATATGAAAGCCGTATTTTATGATTGGATTTTAGTTGCTCAAACGTGTCTGACTAAATTTACTAATATTGGGGCAGTGGTGCCCACAAATAAACGAACTCTTATTAAAGATTCAAATTAGTTTTAAAACATTCAGTTTAATTAAGGATAAAATCATATTTCTACAACAGTCTAAACTGATTAATATAGAGTTGGCCATTGCGGAAAGTCCCGTTTTCTTATTTGCTGAAAGTCTTGTCTATGGATGAAAGTGCATTAACTGTACATTCATCCACAAACAAAAAACGATCACTCTCGTAATCAGAATATCATGAAGACACTCGACAAGCCTCTTCCCTGTGTTAATTTCTGAAAAAGTGAAACTAAATGAACACACCTAGTAGGTTCTTACAATCTAATATGCTGGTATTGATTACTCGTCGTGCGTATTACTTAGTATAACCGTTTTTGTTTCTCGTATAAAATCTTATCTTTATTATTTAATATTTATTATCACACTAAAGTAACTGTGCAGTGTTGAGGCCTAACACACATTCTAGTGCACGTATTTTGTGTTGTCATCTAATTAAACTGATTAGAATTTTTTCTTCGCTTGAACCATATGTCTGCTCTATGGTTTTACATAAGTGCCTTTAAACAGTGCATTTAAACAGTGCATAAGTCTCCCTCAACTATAAAACCAGACCTACTGTCAAACCTTCAACTTTACATTTACCATTCTAGTGAAGTATCGAAATATTTATCCCATTTAGATTTAACCGAAAATAAATATGGCTTTCAAATCTTAATACATACATAGTCCTAACATTATCATATAAACTTAGACTTAGAACCCTCGGCCTATAAAACATTAAAATGCTTTCAAAAATTGCCGATATTTCTAATGATCGTACACTTGTTTCCTTCAAAAAAACAATTTAACGATCTACTAAATAGAATTACGCTGGCGACAATTAGATGTAAAAGTTGCCTATATTAAATGACTGTACACTTGTTTTCTTCAAGAAAACAATACAACAATCTTACTAAATAATTAATTTAACAACAATTAATTCTGTAAAACGAAAAACTGCTTAAAAAAAAAATGCGAAAAATAAAAAGTACTTACACATATTCCGTAGTGTTATGGTACAGCATCATCAACGTCCCCTATCAACGCATCTCGATAACTGACACCAACACTTGGAGCGTACAGATATTTATACAAATAGACAGCCCCGTAGCCTGACTTAATTCAAGAACCCCGAGAATTTGTAACCCGTGATTCCTCAGACTTCTCGTGAAAAACCATTGCATACACCTTAGTACGTCCTTTGATAAAAGGCTAACGTAAATAAACTATGGTTACGGGAAATATTATGTAATTTAAAACAACATAATTAGAATAAAACCTTACACACTAAAGGAACAAAATACCTAAGTATCCCTATTTTCTAAATAATCTAAGTATGCTCTTACGTGACAAATGTACAAAAATACTTCGACTATGTTATTTTTGACATAATTAATGTATTTTATTTGGACGTTGGTAACATTTGAGACTGTTCCTATCTAGTAAAGTGGAAAATAAACGAAGCATATCTTTTGAATCATACATGTATATCGACAGCTTTATTAGGGCAGATTCATATTTTAGGTGCCCAGACAACTTTTGCTATCAACAGTTCTGGCCTTGTGTATGTGAATGACCCATCCGGACTGGCAGCTCTTGCCTCTCCAACTATTCTGACAATACTGGCATCCGATGGTGGCGCCACGTCAACTGCATTCATAAGAATCAATGTACATGGTAAACTGACGTCCAAACAATCTCCGTTACACATCAGAATGCTGTCCAAATCGCTTTGTATATATTAAAAGTACGAGTTGTGAGTTTAAACTAAGTAAAATACTATTTACCCTAACATGCTTAAGTATTTTGTGCCTAAAATTGTTCGTTTTACTATTTTTAACACATCGACAAGAGATGAAACAATACAATTACAACACTGCAATAGGTAATATAGCATGAATTGTTTAACTAAGAAATTTAGTTCGAATTAACGTCAAACACACTGAGGTAAAAAATAAAATATAATATTATATATGATAAGACAACAATAAAAAAGAGAGCATGTCTTTTGAAGAAATACTTAAATCGTGTCCGGTTTTTTTTTCTATTATTTTTTCTGACACTTACATGTATCCATATAGGTATTATTATATGAATAGTGTTCATATGAAATATAGAAGGTAAAAGTATATGCGTCATCGTTTTAATCTATCTCGTTTACATATAGCTGATTACTATACTTGTTTGCAAGTACAACCGTAGGCCTTCCACAGACCTGCGGTATCATAATTCAGACTTGTAAGAGACGCGAATACCTAAATTGTCTAAGTCGTATTTGGGTTAAATTTTTTAAGCATTTAAGGGATACGCTTTAAGAAACAGGAACAGATAATTAGATTGTCTCACTATGTTCTTTAAATGCCCAAAGCGTACACAAAGAAGAATACTTCAACAAACAGAAGAATATAATTAAAGGTTGATTGTACAAAGTCAATGATCTGCTGTCTGTGCAAACATGCTTGATGAGACCTTGTTTAGGGCTTAATATGTGAATATATGGTTCCCACACGTGATATTTTTACAGATGATCCATGTACTAGCACTCCATGTCAGAACAGCGGTGCATGCAGCACAACCAGGGACACTTATCATTGCACATGTTTGAATGGTTACACTGGATCCGATTGTGAACAAGGTTAGTACATAAGTCATGCAATACATGAGTTTTTTATATTATGTATATTATGAATTTAGGTAGTTGTTGGCATTATTTCATTCTCCGAACAGTAGGTCAAAACGACGGTTTTATATCAAATAATACGTTTATCAACATGCATACACGAACCACGTTTTGTTAACATATATACCCTTAATTATTTGGGCGGTGTCGCTTGCGAGCTTGATTGCAGAAGCTCACAAGATTCAACCTGCATGATCTTGACTACTCGCTGTCAGTTATTACTGCCTGGGAATAAGTAGTGCGTGCACAATAAATATTTATGAGACTATACGCTTGAAATGTTAACATTATAATTGTTGTCTGTTTAAATTAGAAGTTAATTATATTGACTAATTCAGAAAGACATATAATGCAAAATCATGAATTAAAATGCCACTTACGAATATCACTCATTGACTATATGAAAGGGTTGAAAAAGGGAGCAAACTGCTATTAGAATGAGTGTTCGACTGCATTTGCATCATTTATTAGATATTTGCGATATCCCACGTGGACCCTTCTGCGGCCTGAACCTGGGTATGTAATAGCATAGGTCAATCGTATTCTCTCGGTATCTCAGTCTAAATCTACCGCACACGTTCGGAGAGGAATGGTGCACTAGGATTTCTTTTCCTGATCACTGGGGTGAAAGAGGTTAATTTCAAACTTAGCTTGTATTAGCTTTTATTTCCGACCTAACTTAAACTAAAAAGCATAATTATATAGAAAGTATTGAATATTTAATAAAATGGTTTCTATTATCGGATGTTGGTGACTCTGATTAAAACTTTTGTCCTAATGTATAATCTTTATTTTAGAAAAGATGTTTAATCGCAGCTGAAAACTTGCCTGCTTTCCGATTTTCATTGTACATTTGATTTATTATAGAATAATTTTACCATTGTTTGCACACCTGTAATCGAGTACAGGGTAAAGCGTACACAACTCAAACATTCATTATCCAACTATACTTATGCAATTAAAAAAAAACGCGTGCGTGCATAAAGTAATATCTTATGCCTGTCCTAATATATCTTTAAACTGTGAACTGTCATTATATTAAACATATCAGGATTCGTATTGCTATTGGCAAGAGCACAGATTTGAAAACATGTTAAGATAAGTTTTGTTTCATTAACAAGCATAATGACTCGAGAGGTAAAGCGTCCCGTTAGAGGTCTGAACTTAACATTTTTCCCTGAAGACCAAAGAGCAAGCATGAATGAATGTTAATAGCATAAGGTCATAAGAGCAATTAACAATAATTAAGCAAATCATACATAAAATGGTACAACCAAGCAACTGGCTATATTTTTTTTTTAAGTAAAACTCCTAAAGATTGGTTTGCTTTTAACTGGATGCAGTCTAAGCTCGATAAATTCCATTTCAAACAATGGCTGAAAGAAAACCAGATGCATGGCTCACACTATCATGGTTGATGACAACCCTATGCCTAAAATAAAATAAAACGCGAAAAGAAAAGTCTTTGTGTATGTATTGATTTTGAATGTTTATTTGAAGGTCACATAAAATACTTAAGCCAAAATGCAATCATAGAGCTTAATATCCTTAAGAAAATTGGTAACTGTTTGCATTACGCAAATAAACTTACGGTTTGTTATAAATTCATATTGCAGTTTCAAATTTATGTTCTTTAGCTTGCTCGGTAATAAATACATAGAAGATATAAAATATACAAGGACAAGAAATAGATAAACTGATGGTTTATATACTGATAGCTTTATGGAATCGACTTATCAGTTTTTGAAATATTTAAGGCAATCATAGATTAACAGAGACTTCATATTTTATCCCAATCTTGCGTTCTTCTTTAGAAAATTACGAAGTCAATAATATCTGAATAGTCGTTTGTAAAATCTCATATAGAGCTTATGTTAATTGTTGCAATCTTGCCGACCCAAAACAAATATTGTCTTATCTTATTTTATAGTAACAATGAATATAAAAATGGTTTTAGTATTGGCAATAAATTGTCCGTTTACCATAACGTGTGGTCCGCATTGCTTTTTTGTTTGTTTTTTTTTTTTGCTTAAGAAAAGTCACGCGTATAAGCAACTTCATTTTACAGAACGTTTCATATTCCGACCTTTTACCTTTCCAGTCGACTACTGCTTCACAGGTCCTTGCCAAAATGGTTTCATCTGCACCAACGGAGCCATAAATTACACCTGTGGTTGTACGTGTCCTTTCACCAGCAACACAAATTGTTCTGTCAGTGAGTAGTTTATAGTCGTATCTTTTCACTACTGTCTCTATTTACATCTTCCTAGGACCTGCCAATTTCTCTGATGATAGATTTTAAATAAATACATGTTTTATAAAAAAAGCTTGAAGGTGTTTCATAATTTTACTAATATTATGTCTGATGAATATGATCAGACATAATGAATGATATGAATGTCCTGTTTGTCAGAAACTCGTATTCTTGGTCGGTTTTACGCTATGCCTTTACTATCCTTCTATTCCAGGATTGTTTCTTTGTTTTTCGACTCAGCTTCCACGAAAATTTAAACAATGAAAGTACTCTTGCGATAATATATCTTTACCAAACCAGTCTCTTTACATTACATAGTTATACTTCTGCTGAAACAAAACAGCACGACCTGTCCTTTTGATAGAGAATCCGAGCTCACAGAACCCTTCTCACCCTACACACGAACTATCTTTCTCCCCTGTTATTGCTTTTACTATATTGTTGCAACTATATTTGTTTTAGAAGATTAAGTAAAATGTCAATATTCTGTTTTGTTAACGTTGAATTTGTTTAGCTATTTAACGTATTTGCGCTATAGTCCTGAATCCTCCACTGCAGATTCTCAATTACTGAAATTTACTTAAATTTTCTAACACATTTAAATAAAAGACAAAGTACGGACGACTTCCCATTATGATGAGAATGGCAATTTATGTTAAATGTCAATAAAACCGAAATTAGGCTTTGCGTAATTGTATTATTATTACCAATTATCAAGATAGATATTGTTTATTAGCCCATAATTTCTATAATCTTAACAATATATCGGTATGAACCTGATAACAGTATAATATGAACGTAAGTATTACTTTTGTAATGAACCTGTAGAAGAAACCTATATGTTCGTAAAAGTTTGCACGGCAATTAAACATGTTTATTCCAGACGATCCCAATTTTCCATGTCAAAACAATGGAGTGTGTTTAATAGGGACTATCGATCAATGTAATTGTACAGGAACGGGTTTCGATGGTCAGTACTGTACTGAAAGTAAGTAGCTGTAATGTGTATTCAGTTTTGTTTAATTTAACTCTTTTTGGTGGGTTATATCTGCAAAAGATGTGTGGTGTAAATACGTATTTTACCAAACAAAAATGCCAAAAGTTAAATATATATGTGGTAACCTTTACTTGGGCTGCAAATTACTTAACAGTCCAGATCTGTCCTCTCGTTTGTGTATTTGTAATACAACATCCTAAAGTGCATGCTTTTCTGCCTATTCAATATTCTAATTCATCATCTTTTACATCGTTTAATATATTTCTTTTTTTTAGAAATAACACCATAAACGAGCATTTTTTGCCAGGATGTGTTTTCTACAAGTATTCAATGAACGTCTCATATAAGCAAAAAAAAAGGTGATCAATAGAATGTGTTATATTGTTCTTATTTAATGCCTCAGACGTTGAACAAGCATCTTTTCGGGTGTGATTTTTCACACTAATAAGAACTACTTAAATAAAATTGCGCCAGTTTAAATAAATCCTTTAGCATGCAGACCCTTAAAAAATACCGCTAAAACATTAAAATAGTTGATCATTTAGTTGACATTGTAGTTTTAAGGTGTGTGTGTGTGTGTATGTGTGTGCGTGCGTGCGTGCGTGTGTGTGTGTGTTTCTGAAATATAGCCATATATTCTATCGGCGAAAAACCCCACAGCATTTACTTACCAAACAATAATTAAAAGTCGGGACCTCATGCATAAAAATATATTTTTTTCTAATACAAAATGCATCTCTTAAAGGTTATTACATGCAACCAATTCTCTGAGTGAAAGCTTCTATAAAAAAAAGAGAAAACCGACACTTTGGACAATCAAGTTTTGAGTCTACACGATCCTCTTTACGTAATCTGGTGGAAAGCCTCGAATATTATTATATAATAATATAAATTATATAAATAATATATATAAATATTATTAACGGAATTACATTATTTGAGGTGATCCTTATAAATTTGCCGACGAGATAAGCGACTGCAACATTTGAAAAGTAAACTATCGGTAAGTTCCGATATGGTCTGCCGGCTTCAAACCATGTATAAAATAAGCATCAGTTATTTAATGCGATCAATGTGTCAGTATTATAAAATACCCGCTTTCTTTGCTAAGAATTTATCAGTGACTTAACCTTTTCTTTAGTATTCAAACTTAAACCAGTTGTAAACATGGTATTTAATGTGTTATTTGCAAATCTAACAAGACAGCCAAAATGATTTCCTATAGCCGTTTCAAAACGGTAGTACATGTACTTCAGACAGGTGAGAATAGAAGTCGACTAAATACACGGGCAACACATGCGAACATTAAATTTGTGTAGGTCGAAATAAAAAAAGTATTTCTATATTGCTGTGTATTCGAAACCATATTCCAAACGCTTTTTAATATCACAGTAAAACAAGCAAATGCATTTGCGGATGCAGTTTTGTAATTGCTAAAAAATACCGTCAGTAACAGTCAGTTCTAAGTCTCCTCGATTCAAGTTTCCTCGAACTTGACTTTTACGTTAATATGAACAAAATAATAAGATACAATTTTAAGAAATTTTTAATAATTTTAATAAGATACAAAATATGCTACGAGGAAATATTGCAACTTCATGGAGGTGTTAAGGGTGAGAGAGTTAAATCTGATAAAACGAACGTATATACAGACAAAATAACTAGTAATATAATAAATAATCAACAAATGTAAAAAGGAGCAGTAAATAAAAGCCTCGGCAACGTAAAAGTCTCAAATTTAAAGTTTCAAATAAAACAGCCAAAACGATAACGTCTCATAAAAACAATTAAAGGACGTCATAAAATAGAATGCCATGACATGTTATGTCAGATGTGTCGAATGTGAAATTTAAAAGCACGAAGGAACCGTCGTGTTTTAGAAAATAACTCAAAGCAACAAAACAAAATGTAGTATTGGGAGGAGTTAATAGGCAATAAGATTCAAATAGTATAAAAAGCCGAGGATTTATCCACAATTGGCATATTTTACAATAAAGGTACACAAATCCCGCTGTTATACCTACTGTGCAATCCCACGTAAAGGGCATGGATACTGCTAAAGTTGTCTTTCCTATACATGGCAAACTGGCGATATGAAGAGAAAGAAATCTAACTGTGTCTGTCCAAGTATGCCTTTATGTCACTGTTTTAATATACCCCAACGATCTGCGAAATACACATACGCATATTCAAAACATAGAGACATTAATTTGTCAATGTTAAATACAATGTGCTGCTATTTTATTAAGTGTACATGCTTTGTTTAATAAGCCTTGTTTTCTGTACCAATATAACCACTTTATATTTTTATGTATTTAATAATTACTTACTTATTTAAAATTAAACCTCCATGATGACATATAATTATATATGACTCGTACTAAAATTATTGTTTGTGAAAAGTATGGTTGTTTTGAGCATAAAAGTAGTAGTTTCGTTTTATCCAATTTATAAGGACAATTATCTTACAGACTTCATTTTCTTACAGTTATTTCTACATCTTCAAGTAAGTACACATATTTTATTTATAATCTTTCGTAATTTAATTTTATCTGCCAGTTTTTTGGAGAAAAAAAACTTGCTGGTACGTACGAAACATACTTAAAATATCCATATTTGTACGTATATATCCAGCCCCTTTATAACATTGAAGCAAATAGGATACTAACCGTTCATGCAAAAATTGAAACTGTTATGGGAACTATGGAATATTGGTAAAAGTAACAAATATGTTGAAGAACACTGAATATAAAACATTGTCACGATTTATGATCCGAGTCTTTTTCAAATACTTTAGATGAACAAGACATGTTGTGTTAATGTCTCTCTAAGAAATATATTTGGCTATATGTTTACTTTTACAAACAAATAATATCAACGGGCTTAATTGAATTTACTCAATAATCGAAAAATATGCACATTTACAAACCTGGCATTTATAACTTACTTAAAAAGCAACAAAGATGAATTCTTGATAACTGATAGGACAAATGTAAAAGATAGAGACATTGAGCTGTCAATGTTTCTAGAAAGATCCCTGCTACATGTAGTTTACTCATGTGTACGCCTTGTTTGTCGAACCTTATGCTGTGTTTCGTTATGTCAACTGACATGTAATAATTTTATGTGTTACCTTTTACAATTTAAGCAAATCAAACAAGGTGGCGTATACTTTGAATTGACATGCAATTAAGGTATGTGCTAAATGAAAATTAAATTAAAAGCCACTCATATAAGCCATTTTTATAACTATGTTAAAAACAAAATATATAAGACCTTGCCAGAAAACGTTTCCATATCAATGTTTTCATCTTAGCTTTACAAACGATTCAAGCTGTTTTAATTAAAGAAAGTTTAGATTTCTGTTTCAAAACGGCTGGTAGAAGATACTAAACAGTATGTAATGCCCCACCTTTGTATTCATTGTGTGTATATCATATTATCATTAACTACCGTGTGGAGAAATTTGTTCTATCTAATGTGTTATTACAAGTTACATACTTAATTTCTTCTCTTACAGTAACAACTACTACTTATGTCGTTTATATTCTCACTTAGACACTTAGGTTTGCAATTTGTGTCTTTAAGCTAATGATATCATAGGACCACATGTTAAATGTTTGTTATATAATTGTAAGTGTTAATTTGTTGTGTTATAATTAGAAAACACATATATGACGGTGTACAAATATATTTAACTAAATAGATGTGCGTATTGAAAATTTCAGTAATGCCTCACACAAAACTTGCAATTAACATGTTACACAAAACATATTAAACTTCTGCACACCTTTCCATAAAACGTGTTTATAGCTTATTACAATACAGTACGTAAATCACTACTTTTGTATTCATCGTGTTGGGGAAATAAATCTATTTCTACTGTTACAGCTGTTACTACTTCTTCTTTTACAACGAGTAAGTATATCCTAAGAGTATTATCGTTATGTATTTTGATATATTCTGCCGGAAATCCCTCTTATGGAGCTATGTACATAGAAATACTAGAAAGATATGCTTCTTGCAAGTAAATTTAGTCAGTTTATTTGCAATGAACACCTGATTTCATTTTTATGGGTTTCCTTTAAAAAAGGACACATTTAGCTGGTTTTATTATATATGTATTTAGTTAGTATGGTAAGCCTTTCAACCCTTGAAGTTTAAAAAAATGTCACAGCGACCGAATTATGATCATTATAGCGACTACGAGCTAATTTGGCGAATGAAGATCCCAGACAAATGTTTGGGAACCAACAACGCACCACAGGTTAGCTGGAATACCTTCCCATAGATTACCAGTCAGAAGTGATGAATGTGCGCATCTCCTTAACTCGGCCACGGGCGCTCCTTTATAGTGTGTATGTTAAGGTTCAACTCATGTCTTTTATTAAGAACTGTCATGTTTTATTCTTAAGTCGTCTATAAGCCAGAAATGTAACTTTTGGATCACCCAATCTTTTGCCTCATCGGAGTCTGTTTGACAATAATTACATTTGCATGGCCTGTCAGTACCTTTGTATTCGTCATTTTTCCAAAATACATAACAAAAATAATATTTATGTCAGAAATAATGCAAAAATATAAAAAACCGAAGCAAAAATCACTTGAAACTGATTTTCCAAAGCTTATTAAATTCGTTGATGGCGTTATATTTCTAGAACAATTTACTAAAAATATTTAAAAATACAAACAACAAAAAGTGACTGCATACTACTCTTTTGAAATTCTTTGCATGCTAAGAGTTGTCAACTCGATGTAAACCGAACCTAAAGTTTTTTAAAAGCATATACATTTTATAATTTCGTATAATACTGATTTGTGAAGAAAGGTGCACTTTAATAATAGTATTAGATTACATCTGCATTGACAGTTATATTTGACAGTGAATGTATGCATAATTAAAGATTTCTACATAGATTTAAATTATTTAGGTCCACTCGCTACAGAAGATTTACTATTCATAAATTGTTTTCTTTTATTAGACTGTAGTATTACATTGTATAATATACATTTTGACCATTAATGTTTAAAGTTTTGATAAAGCAAAATTCTTCGCTTTTGGTTCACGTGACACGTTTATTATCTGTATGTATATATGTTGTAAAGAAGATGTACATTACCATATGTACAAATCTTTTAATACAATTTCTGTTCTGTTAAAAGATAAAAATGCGACATCATTTAGATAAAACAAAATGTCTATTATACATGCATAAACTCCGAGACACAATGTAAATGTGTTATAACTTTTAATGAAACGTCACAAATATATCCGCTAATTATCTACATACGAATAGGGTATTATTCAGACATTAAAAACATATTAACTATTCGCGTACTTTGTATATGAAAATGCGTACTATATTTTTGCTTTAATTAACACAGACTAACGAGCTAATAGAGTGTACTAAATGTCTTACGGAAGGTAATGATTTTTTTTACGCACGGAAAACTATGACTAATAAAGGAACAGACAAATGAACATTTTGTCTTATTACCTTTTCAGTTCGCTAAATTATTATACTTTAAAATATTGCAATGTGATTATTTCTTTATTCCAAACTAGTAAAATACATTTCAAAAACAGCTTGTTCAACAATCGAATTACGATAGAGATAAATGCATCCACTTAAAAACAACTTACTAGACAGAAGTTGTCAGTAGTACACAATTTACTTAAAATTTCAAATAAACGTCGGCTGTAGACTTAACGTAACTACAATTATCTTGCAAAAAATTGAAAATGAAAGTGTTCAGTAAACTAATCGTTTGTTGTCTGAGTAGTTAGTCTTTATTAAAGGGATATATGTTCTTTATCTTGCAGTAAAATATATTTTCAGCGTAGCAGCATCTTTTGACAATGTCATTACGACAATTACTTTGTAGATTCTAACCGCTTACAATTACCCGTTCCTTAGCAGAATCACACATTTTAGGTGGAGACTTTATTCTTGGACTTAGTTGAATCCTGTGTGTATAACAACCAATAAAGACGTTTTTGAATTGATATAAACCCCTCGCTGTCTTGTGATTTCTAGGTAAATCAAGTCACTTGAAAATGAAGTATTTGCCTGGTTGTTGTCTTGCAAATGCAATGTTTAGGAATAAACTTCGAGTAACGTACATGTATATGCTTGTTTTACAGCATCATCAACAAGTTCAAGTACTACAACTACTCCATCAGTATCATCAACTAGTAAGTATAACAGTTACAACTTTTACTGACAAATATTAACTTTTTTGGTTTCAAATTAAACAAAAGTTTTTAAAATGAAAATCAATCCTGGATTATTTGAGTTCTGTATTTTACTGTAGAGCAAGAGCTATTGACAGATTAAACGCGTCCCGATGTCTTAAAATATATCATATTTACGGTGAGTGTGCAATATGTACATTTGAAACTGGTTTAGTCCTAAATACCCTTTCTGCCTGAATTTACTTAGGAATTAATGTTCCTAATATTTCTTTAGGGTACAAATTCTCTCAACGGTGCCAGTTTATAATGGAAAACATGATATTAAAAATGCAGAATGTGTTAATTGGATACCTTTATATCATGCTAAAGTCATAATTAACTTTATAATTATTATAAACACAATTATAGCAATCAATTTCATCATTTTGTTTTCCATTTTATAGGTAACTCGTTTATATTGTGATAGATATTGAGAGACAGACTAGAATTGTTTTGATAAATAATGACATTTATAAGACCATATCCATATTTTACAACCACGCAGAACGTTTTTTTTTTTTGCAAATATAAAAGGATGGATCTAACAATAAAGAAAGCAACATGTTTAATATTCTTGGACAAAAGTGCAATATACTAATATGAACTAGATGCCTAAATATTATCACTTCCCCTGTTTTATATATACGTTCGACGTACATTTAATGAAACTGATGTTATAATAATCGAGTGCTTTGTTTGAATACATATTAATATTACGTTCCTGGTTTCATATTTTTGAACTTGACATAGTCTTTCATGCACACGCATACATGTATTAAACATACATGTATTTTAACGTTACAATAGCTATGTAGCATATTTTATTGTTAGTCATGCAACTTAAAACCGTTCTTTCTATTTGTTAAAACTTTGAATTTAAAAGACTGAAAAGACGACCCGTTTTATATTTGTCTATATATTGAATAATGCATATCTTCATTGTTGTTGATTTTCGAATGAGAAAGAGGGTACTTTTAAACGTATTTTAATAATCATGCAAAATTAAAGTTAAATGTCAAGCACTTCAAATGGTTCGAGGTGGTGGTGTTTAAATTAATTTGCACGATTAAGATAATAGTGTATTAGATTGTTTTATAATTTTAGCGTAATTATAAATGTATATAAAACTTATTTGTGCAATTATTGTCCTGTTTATATTAATGCAAACTAAAAGTAGGTTCGAAAAAAAGCAAACACCAGGTCCTAAAGTTGAGTTCTGTGTACATAGTAGAGTTATTTTGTCATTCCCTGGATTACCCTTATGCGTGTGTTTAGATAAATAAAGTCTGTTATCTAAAGATAACGAAATATGTTTTATGTTTAAGGAGAGCAAATAAATTTGCACACATACTTTAGTTAAATCGTTATCGCACAATTAGTTTTTGGTAAGAACTATGTTTATGGTTTTCAGCAACTACGACAGGAACTGCCATAACAACGACTACAACGAGCCAACAAAAATCAAATAAAACAAGTAAGAAAAATACAGAGATTTAAACGAAACACCCAAACTTATTAGATGTTGGGTTGGGTTGTGTCCAACATTTTGTATGTTCATTTTTAACAGTTTTCACACATTGTCAAACTGACAAGATTATTATACTTTTCTGATGTTAAGTTGAAAGTTTTTAAATTTTCTTCAAAATCAGCCAGATGGTTGTTCGACACATGCAACAAACATAGTAAACAAACAGTGCAAAAATGATGGATGTGGAAATAACAATACATAGATATATATGTGCGCTGCATATTACATCAGTACGAAAATACAATTTTTAATTTGTAACTAAAAGCCAATATATTGGCTCAATGTCATTAAAGTAATAGCTGGTGACATAATACATTGAAAATATATCTGCTAAATAAATTGATGTTTTTTTTCTATAATACTAACATAAGAAAACAAAATATAAATTACATTTATTTAACGTTAAAATGAGCAAATCTTGTTAATACATCTGTTTTTAATAAATATATAAAAGATAAAAAAAATGACCGCATTTGGATGCATTGAACTAGGACGTAAGCACAAAACAATCTTTCAATGTGAAACGTTGTTTCATTGTTGCCGTTTATAAAGGTTGTTTGTTATTGCAAATAAACCCTACCACCTTTTCTTGAAGGAAGCAGTCCAAGAAGTTTGGGTTTTAAGTTCATTGTTATAAATAAACAATAAATGAATAAATAATTTAGAAGTTGACATTTGCACCAGGCGTAAAGTTTAATGGGACTTAAATATGCATTATAGTGGCACAGTGTTACCTTTCTGTTATCCGTTATCGTATGAAACTCCTGGCATATATTGTTGTTATGTAAAGAAACAAAACAGGCAACAAAATGAAACGGTAGGATTAGATTCAACATACGAGCATGTACAAAGGAACAAATACAATTCTTAATATACGGATACCTTTGTGGTCCTTGTGATGATGCCAGCTTAAATCGAGAAAGAGAAATAAAGGGTATAGTTAGTTTTAATGTGAATTATAATTCATAGTTGGTACTTTTCAGTTACGATTGTTCATACATGCTATGTTACTGCAAATTCTATGAAACCAAAGCTCTTGCGGAGTATGCGATTCTACTTATAATTTAGTTTACTAAAATTATTCACAACTTCAAACAAATATTTCAGCAAGGATCCCAAACAATCTTTAGGTCTGAAATAAAATCAATATTTACTAAGCAGCTTAAATACCATGAACCACTGAACTTTAATCCGTGCTGTGCATAATGCAGGTAGTCATCGTTAATGTACCTAAGTGTCTTTAAGGTTTGTTAGATACCTTCGTGTATAAATAATTACAAACCCTTATACAGGCATCGTTTCTTATAAACAAACACTCTGTGCCTGTAGTTAAAACGCTTCTGGTTTACAAAATGTATACTTTATAAGAGATAGTTACTACGTCTTAAATTTTAATAAATGCATCCTTAAAATGGAAAAATGTTTGACACATTTGATGTTTCATACAAAAACACTAACCGCGCAAGTGCATGTATTATACAGTTTAAACATCTGTTATGGTGGTATGTGAATCGATTCATGTGTAAACATATTTTTTGCAGGTTTTGGACTTTTGCTTGGTATTATCGTGACAATTTTGGCCGTGTTTCTTATAATTGGATCTGTAACATGTTTAGCTTGCATAAACAAGGTATGTGGATTTTTTTTCTGTTTATTATGTTTATGCCAATATTACTTATCTTCAAGTCATATCCGTGATTTTTTTCAATTATTCGTGCGAAATGACTCCCATTCGCTCTCACTCGCTCTCTCTCAGGTAGCTTCGCCATTTCTTTTTCTGTTGCTGTTCTGATAGATGTTTAGCTTTACAATTAGTTGTTGACGTTTTAGCCTGAAATAAAAGAAAGCGTACATGACAAGAGCGGATACGGTGTTACACAGGATGCACAGATTGAAGACGAAAATAAAACTGATATTATACACTAGTACGAAATGGCACAATAGTTGTCATAAGGTGTAACCGACTGGGAGTAGCTTTTTCATTTGTAAATAAACTTTGTCATGGACATATTTTATCATATTCTTATAAACGATGGCATTCGACTAATTTGTAGAATATCGAATGCACAGGATAAAAATAGAAACTAAACTGAAAATTGCAAAAAGCGGTATAAAAATATGTTTTCCTTGTTTACAATCGAAAACGTGCATGACTTTGCTTAGTACATACAAGTAAAAACTGAAAATTAAACTTGTTGATGAATTGTAATGCTTAATATAAGTCAAGGTGAATCATTGCGTATTTAATTAAATACAATAATTATATGTTGGTATTCCGTGTTAATAGGAAACAGTTCTTAATGTTATTTACAACATGTTTTTTTGCATTGTTCCCATTGTATAACAATACTATTGATATATTTGATTCCGGTTAGTTGCATATATATCTTCACATAGAAATGCATGCAATGAACCGGAATATGCGTTAAACCGAAACTCAATGTACGAATTTAAATGTTTTTAGTTGTCGCAAATTTTATTTATTTATATCAACTCTCAGGGACTGTGTGTCCATAAAAAACAATCACTTATATATATCTATTTATAATTTGTATTATAAGATAATAACTAAGCTTGTAATTATGTACCTCCAAACCCCGTTCAAAAGCCGATTCTTTTCCTACAGAGAGGCCATTTTGTTTGGCCAACTTTTTATACGAAGTATTGCAAATGACTTTTTTCAGATGTTACTTTTTAATGAGTCAGAAGTGAAATATGTCTTCATTTACAATGATGTAAAAGTTTGTGGTTGTTGTATTTGCTTTTCTTTTTCGTTTCATGAACATGTTAAGAAATTATGAATAAGTATTGCACTATTGTGCCAAGGGAGGGGAATGCGCTATGAAAACTAAAAGAGTTATAGCATGATGTCATTCACTGTTGACACTTGTTAACTTTCGCGAATCCGTGATTCAAAATAGTTTTCCCACAAACAGATAGTGCTATCATCCATCCACGATTTGATTTGTTTTAGAAAGAGGCATGTTCTGAGTGTAATGAAATTCCTCACACTGTCTTATGTGTCCCCCGTTTTATTATAATTATACAATTATAAGCCTGGCAACAAGCTTCAAAATGTTCATGCGTTTTAAGCAGCCATTTTGAAGTTCCAATGATGGCGTACCAGTCCGGGTCAACCATTTGACGTCTTGCGACAAGAAGGTTAAATGTCATCAATTTATTTTCTTCAGCTTACAAACTATTTGGAATCGTGGACGAATCGGGTGGTATGTACCATCTTTTCAAAGCTAAGAAATAAGTAGGATAACATAGACTAATTCGAACGTAAACTTGCTGGTTAATCATGATAAGAACTGTTAAAAATGTAGTTTAGATAATATAGTGCATAATATTCTAAACTACTCTTGTTTGGAACTGCTATGTTGCAGAGGCCTTTACCTCCTGTACCTAGTGTACATATTTTAATAGTTCATTATTAATAATAGTTAGAGTTATTCTCTTTACATAATATAATAATATTTTTGCGCTAAAAAGAGTCTAAAGTAAAACGACAACAGCAATCATTTATTTGACATTAAAATATCAACATTATATCATGTTGAGTATAGTGTAAAAGATGTTGTTAACACATGTTTCGCACACACTATAATTTAAAGGTGTTTAATATTATGTTTAGACAGTAAATATGTCAACATTTTTTCAAACGAATTTAAAAAAAACATTTTAACCACAAAACAAAAACATAATAGTGTATGTGTGTTATTGTCAAAATGAACTCAAAAGAAGTGTTGTGCAAACCCCTAAAACTAATAATTAATGGTGCGAGTGTTTTGCATTAAACTGGTTTTTTTCGAGTTACTCTTAATTGTAATACTATGAAAATTGTGTTTTTAACCAGCTACCTTTCTTCCCTGTAACATACTCTTACAATAACCCGTTTTCATTAATTAAAATTATAACAAGTTTATTTTTGAATTAGCTGACATTATGAAAAATGTGTTTTGTTTACCTAAGCAATTTTTAAACCTTTTAAATAGAGCGCTCTGTTTCGAAGTTATATTTACAAAAGTGATCATACAACTTATGAACTCATATTCTTACCATGTCATTAATATAAATAGATTCATATCAGATATTCGTAGTACTCCATCTGAGAATCCTTAATCTTTCGTAAAACAAAACACAACGTCCATAAAAAGCAATACGCTTCAAGAAAGTACTACAAATCGGAGAAGCAAGTTAACATATTTCTATTTTTATGTGCGTACTAAGACAGTCGTGCGGACGAGACAGACAGGAATATTTGTTATGATTGATTGTATACTCATTGTTTGTGTAATTCATTCCAGTACAGGAGGGAACGCAAGTGCAGTTGTAATCACTGTCAAGGTTAATGCAGGTGGCACGATTGTGACACTAATTGATATAGCTGTAGTTAATTGTTCGAAAAATGTTTGACATGCCGGGTAGTGTCCACAAAATAGTTATTTTCTTGACACATTTGAACAGTTGAAACTAAATAATAGTTTCAACTATGAGCTGAGGGCAATACTTGCATCCGTAGAGAAAGACTGTTTTTACATTCACAGATTATTAATTTAAGTCTCTTAATGCCTGAGAGATGATTAGTTTGACCCTTGACTTAAGATGTCTGCAACATTGAAGAAATGTTAAGGTTAATTCCTGCAAATAACATCCTCAACACTACTGGTTAACGAGTTACATGTAAAAAACTTCTTTACAATGTTAAGATCCGCAGCAATGTTAATGGGTTGCTGATGTTTTCCTAAGAGCGATACCTTTGATTGATAAGACATTTGATATCGTTGCAGTTTTAATTGTATTACAGATTATATGTTAAAAGAAACACACTTCTCTTTCACGGTAGTGTTTAAGTTCAAATTCAACAGTAGAATGCTAACTTAAACTTGCGTTTTGACAAATACTGCTTTTATGTCCACTTTACTATGTATTCCACTCCTTGAAGACCAATATCTTTTGACAATAGTTCATGTACATCAGACGATTTATTGTTCATTTTTGCATCTTCACTCTTATCGAACTGTTGTAGAATTACGTTTGCATCAAAACACTACGCTGTCTAGATAAATGCATTTTAATACCTTAAGTTACCGTTTTCTCAGTAAATACCTGTGTATCAAATAACTACAGTCATAGCTGTCCTTAATTGAGTAAGTACAAGTTCCACCCGTTCTTACAGGAAAGGGTAATACAAGGATCATCTACGTTGAAACAAACTGATGCCTTAGATCTTAGCAAAACATGGAAGTTAATTACTAATAACAATTGAATTTATTTATTTTATTGAAAAAAGGTTTATTTTAATTATTAAAAGAAAATTGAATATTACAGTTAGAAGTTTCATCATCTCAGAATCATATTCTTTTTTTTTCTCAAACCCAAACTGATTGACAATGTTAAACATAAGTACTAGATTAAAAAGTATTTATAAAATAAGTGATTTCGAAATCCTTTGATTCTTTCCAACAAAATACCTAAGATAAAAAGAATCGATTTTGATACATGTAATAAAGTACTTTGCCAGTCTTATCCGCTTCATATTTTAGCACAAAAATATAATAAAAGATACTTGTAAAGCATACAACGGAATATATCGTAATTAAATGTTTCGACAAATTCCAGTAACTTATGAATTAATAGGTTAATATATACCTCTAAACTTGCATCAACATCCAACAAGAACAAACAAAAATTATATAAAAGTAAAATATTTCATTGCCTCCAATGGCAATTAAAATACACAAATACTATATGTGTCCAGTCCTACAAAACTACAGAATATCAAAGCTTATAAATGTATATATAATGGTATGTTTTCCCAAATAAGTGATGTTTTTACCTTTATTCGCCATCACAGGTGAATCCGCGGCTAATATCACCTCTGTCTATTTCAAGAAAAGGTATATTATCGAGACTATCAAGCACGTGCATTCGATGCATAAAGCGCAATATACCCGGTACCCGTTTCATTGTTAAACTGGATAAATACGAGGGCTATGCGGGAGGTTCGTTGACCAAAAGGCAAAACGGTATTAAAATTTTGTAATTTGTAAATGCTGCATTGACCAAAACTTTTTTCTAAAGCAAACGGTATTTTTGAATCATATTAAAAATTAAATAATAACACTTTTACCTAAGATTATATTTTATGTAAACGTGATGTCCTTCAAAACATTGTGTTGTTTTAAGGTTTGGAGAATCAAAGGTGTTGCCACTAGCTCCAACTCTTTCAGCTCAATAACCCGGTCTATCACCGAGTTGCACATGTTATAAGGTAAGTCGTGTGTGAACCTCATCAAAATGCAATACCCTGATTGGCTGAATTCAGACACAATAAATACATAAAAAATGCGGGTCGTAAGATTCTGTGTGGCATATATATACACAAAACAGACCAAATCGTGCTATCTTTACCAAATTTAAAGTTCCATGTTCCCGTAAATAGTTTGATTTTAAACAAAGTTCTTGTTTGAGAAAACACAGTAATACGTTGTTTTTATATTATACTGTTCGAAATATTATGCATGATTTATTCAGATAAATTAAAAAAGACTGCAGCGCCCGCGGACTACTCACCTGCTTTATATGTGAAGAAACCCGTAACACTACGAACATGTGATTTGTGTGATACTCTGACGAAGATTATTAAAATGTGAAAGACAAACCATTTTTTATTCCAACATGACCAAAAGAAATTACGGCAGCAACACAGATAATGACATTGAGAGATGATCAAGAGTTAACTGACTGAGATAGATTTCCTTAGTTTAAATTTATCTGATTACATTTCTACGTCCAAGCTTTCGCTGAAACAAAGTTATCCACATTACTTTTCTACGTCAAAGATTTCACTGAAAGAAATTAATATTCAAGGTACATTTTTCTACATTCATCAACATACATTCTTAAACAGTCATGAATAGATGAACAATGAATATATTGAGGAACATACTTATCGGTTCACTGCTTTTATGTCGTGTCTTAATTCAGCAAAAATAATACTTCTCGTATAATGACAATATTTTTTCGGACAGTGTTTCCATTTTACAGTCAACTCACATACGTCAATTCATTCAGTTTCTCATAAGAAGAATGGCTCCTGGATTTCTAGGCAGCGGAGTATTCTACCTTGCTCCATGTTGTTTTCTGTTATATGGTCACCCATGCACATGGCCTTCCAGTTTTGAACAACTCACATGACAATGTCTTCAAAATCTTTAGAAACGTGGCTTATATTTGTACACATAAATACTCAAAGTTTAATTCCTAAATTGCATGGAATAGAAATTATAGCAGAAAGAGTCATTGAAATTATAGCAGAAACCTGTCTATATGTGTGTGTGTAACAGAACCATGGTTTGACAGTTCATTTTTTTATTCTGAGATGTCCATCAATAATAGCTGTATTTTGGGCAAATACCACAACATATCAGGCGGAGGAGTGTATATCAGGAAAGACTTTTCAACTTTCAATTTTTAACATTTTTAACAAATATAATACAACAACTTTTTGTTGACGCATATAGCGGATATAGGTAAGGGTTACATATGGTTTCAGGTTTCAAATTGTTAATATTTTTATCAATATATAATTTTATTCAATAAATTACATTTGACTGATAGATCATATTTTTTATTAGGGTTTATCTCGTAAACTACTTCGAAAGAAAATACGCACATGTTCAGTTATTAACTTGTGTTGTATATGTGCATGTTTTGCACTTTCTGTGAAAATATTAGAATTGTTTAATTAGAAATTTTGAATGGCAAAATCAAAAGAATCAGTCAAATGTTATACATGTAACTGTCAATTAGGTTTAATTTCACTGAGCTTTGGATGCCACACCTTGATTGTGTCATGTAGCATTAACTAATGAAAACAGAATAATGGCGGTCAAGAAAGTTATAGTTATTTTGTATTTGAATGCTATGAGCAATAGGAAAACTTTTGCCAAAAGGTAACACAGTCTGGTTAAATTGCAAATTGTAAATTAGATTTAGAGTATATGTTATAAATTCAATGTTGGTTCTATAAACGAACAGATTAAATATTTTAGTGATTTTAATATCAAATCAGAAATAAACGGTATATGACGAATAAACGAGAAGAAAAAGAAAACCATAAATAATGGAAATAAGCCACATTTATGCTTCAAAGATGGACTGGAAAGGATGACATCTACTTATATCCTGAATTCAGTTTAATGTAGATGAAAAAAAAACATCAATATTTCGAGGTTGTAAAATATTTATTATTGTCTATCATTCTTTGTCATTGTTTCTTTTGATAGGGGTAATTAAGGGTTTCCAGTAGTCACCATTATGTCTTCTTGTCCATAGTTTATATTGCTATATGTCAATCAGTTTTGTATTGATTAAAGACAAACATTTTAAATACTTTACCATTTCGTTATTTTGTTTTAAATATATAATATTTTGCTAGGATGTATATTAAGTTCAGGACATAGTGGAAATATATGTTTAAAAAATGCCATTCTTTGATAGTTAAATACCTAACGAAGAATAACGTATAGTTATAAGTTTTGTAAGTCATGTCAAGAATCTTCACTATATCACAGTCACAAAAGGGGTGAAAGATGGTGTTTTTCTTTAATTTTTCGCACAAGGAAAATACACTATTATCTATAATGTAAATTTTCTCAAGAGGTGTATTAGTCAATTATTGATGATATGAAGAACACGCATTACTATCCTTACTGTTCATTTTCTCCAGATGTGTTTTAGTTTCTAGAATGCTGTGGTTTATTACTATTTGATATATTACTACTTTGAAACCATTGTAAAATGTATTTCCATGACACATAACTGGCACTTTGAAAAGTTTGATAGCTTAACCTCTCTTAACTTATTTTACTAGTGATGTTTGGTAGATACATGTATTATCTTTTACCATACTATCTATATATTTACTATATATTTAAGGACCTTTTGTATATATTACAACCTATCCATACTGTTTTACACATGATTACATTCGTTATATGAGTCTTCAGCATAGAGAAAAAAATTGTTTTTCATCCCATCTGATATATTAACATATATTAAGAATGAAAGAACTGACCTTCCTTAACAAGTCCAGCCGAGAATGCGGATTTTGTCCCTTTTTTTTTCTTTTACCATGAATGGATAGTATGACAACAGTTCTGGAATTTTAAACGTCGTAAACACAAATGCCAGACAGGACTTAAAGTTCTTGATTTCCTCCAACAAGTCTGCTGGTTCGTTTTATCGCGTATTCCAATGTAATCATGAACTAACATTTAGAATGGGAAACCCGACATTTTCATTGCTTTGCACAAACACTGGTCTGCCTAAACCAATGTAAACTAGTCCATTTTACAACTTACCTATCGCAATTTAAACGTTAGGTGCACAAACAATCGCTCACTATGCAGCACCGTTCTAGCAAGTATCAACCATTGTATTGTTTGACTTGTATTTCAGTGAATGCTGTAAGTGTAAGCAACTAATGTAATTCTTCAAAATCTTAAACTACATTATAACATTCAATCATGTGCTCGTCATTGCATTCCAACGAATTTACGGAAAGATACTTTGTATGATAGCGCTTAACATATTCATATAATTAGAATAAGCATTGTGCTTATGTATATATAGACTACTGGTATGGTGAGAAAAACATACAAAATAAACATTAATAAGTAAAGCAAAAACCCGACAGATATAACAGGATAGTTCACTGATATATTACATCCAAGGCGCAACAGAACGCATGCGCTTTAAATATGAAGACTATTCTGTGAACCTAACTAAATTTACACTGCTTTACACGTTTACACCTTGATGGGAACTTAACTATATGCTACTTTACAGTCTGCTGCATCTGTAATTAACATCGGCATACTCCGTTTCTTTTGCTAAAGAAACACACGCAAAACTGCTGCGAATTTCCACAGCTGCAATCAATACTTCATTGTTGCCAGCTACACAGTTTAACACAAAATGCTCAGTTTTTTTATATAGAAAGGTCTGATAGAACGGCTGCATCATCCTGATGTTTCTTGCTACTCTATCGTCCCCATAAAATGCATTCTATTAGAGGCACTGCTTTCCAGAGCGGAGACCACAGGACGGTATAACATTTATATTAAATTGAAACCGTGATGCAATGGGTGTTAGATGACACAAACTTAAAAAATGTATTTCTATTCTAACACTTTTAACAAGAAATTTTGACTTAAAAGGGATACAAATACGCACTAAAATTTACGCAATATTGTGAGGTTGTTTCCTCCTGTTGGCTGTTAAATTTCACCGGTCTCCGGTTTTATACATTCGTGGCTGCCTAATGTTCCTTTTGTGGCCGATACCGTGATGAGTCCTGTCAACCCAAGCTGTGTAATTATGTCAGATAACACATTATTTTGTTGTGTTTCAGGTGTTGCTTCACTGAAAACACCGGACTAATAAAGGTTGTTCAAATCATCTTCAATGTACTCTTTATGTACACATATCTCCTCTTCCTTTCGCTTCAGGGTATTCCCCAAGCGGCTTAGCACTATGCAAGCTTCCTGGAATTCTGTCTTACATCAAGGGGATTATCTGCCCGATGCCAGCATGGAAACCCACCAATGCAGACTCAAATATTGGCACCCAATCAATTGCTATATGGTTGTAGTCGGCTTCTATCATCCAGTTTACAAAATAAGAAATAAACAATGTTAAGTATCGTGCTAAATTGCGTAGCCTTGCAAAAATGTATGTGTAAGGCTTAAACTTGTTTTATGTCTAAAACATGTATTATTGTAAGTGGTGTCATCTTGACGTCACTCAGTGTTACAAAAGAATATCACAGCATGCTTCCGAAGCCCTGTTCCTCCAGTTATATATTCTGTATCAAATACAAAATTGTTCTGTAATGTTCATGTGTTAAAACAAATCTCACTTTGTTCTGTTTATTAATTTTCTTATCTTCAGTTAGTATTTAGATTAACATTTAGTTTGTATATAGTTTTTTTTTTGTATAAATCTTTAGTCGATATATTGTCTTATACCAATAATAACTAATTCAAGTAAATGGCATTTTAGTATGTAAATACGATTAAATAAAAGGCGAAAATGTTGAATCTTTATGCAAGAAAATGGCTGTCGTTATGATTTATGCATTTTATCATGAAAACAGAAAGAGTATGTACACACAATGACATAGCTTGCTACCATGGTTTTCAGTTGACAATGTTGGTAATTTTGTTGTTTTTAATCAGGGCATTTTGTATTTTATTAACAAGAACGCATGGGGCAATATTTACTTTTAGTTTCATAATTCTTGATTGTTCATAAGAATGATAAATAATCAAAGCAAATTATTGTTATCATATAATTTAATTTCCATAAAAAAAATTAAAATGAATTACATAATTGTATGTAATATACAAAATGCTACATGTATGTACACATATTTATTATGTTTTTTTTATTCTTGTAACCTTTTTGAAATAAAATGAAGAAACATTACCTTAGTTTGTTAATATAAAACCTCAGATAATTATATATAAATCAGTTGTCAGTCTGAGCAATATATCAAATACAGATTGAATATAGATCTGTTAAGTATACATACGCATTATATAGCAAAGTTAATATGGACAGAATAAAGAAAAATGCATTAGAATATACGTTTCTCACCTTTCAGTCGATTAACAGCCCATTTGGTTTGTCGGTCTGTTGTTTTGTCTGTGTTCTGAGCTTTAAGGTTGTTGATTAGTTTATAAATGATATTCTTTAACCGCTGGGAAGAATCTCCATTTGTTTCATCTAATTCAAAAAATTGAATAAAGTCTAAATAGTTCTCATTCATTCCAGAAACATGAATGTTGTTTTTTATCTTCATAGGTACTTGTAGTTTTTTCCAGTTATTTTATAAGTAAATCTAGTTTCTGTTTTCATTTTTCTCAACGAATGGTAGCTTACATTTGTTGACAACACCATCTAAAACCTTTTGTCTTCCACGCCAGTCTCCCGCTGCTCTCCTTGCTGTGCATAACGCGCAAAAAGGCATTCTCGGCAAAACGTTCGGCATTGTTGACAGACGCAGATGTAAGACACGATTTATTTACATCTTTTGAATTGGTGGTTTCCGCTCAAAATACGGACATTTCCAATTGTGCAATTTTATTTGACATTTACGTGTACCGGAACGTGCCGAACAAAAGCGGTAAACATGATTGGTGGAATCTGTTCAACGAAAATGGGTGGGGAACGTAAAATGAACTGCTATTTTATTGTAGTAAATGATTCCCGATTTATGCCGTGGTAATAACGTTTATTTTATCAGGCGGAAGTCGTCTTTGATTATAGAAGTAACATATTGATCATGTTAGAATAAGTTTTGAATCACTGACTATGTACTTATGTTAAAGTAGACAAGGTATTGCATTTAATCATAAGATAGTCACATCTTTACAATTCATGACAAATAAAGACAAATACGTGAAATTTTTTATAAGTCTTTAAAATTATATCTATTTGCCTCGGTCCATGACTGACGTCATGTCAGATGTATGCATAGCAAAGTGTAACACTATTTGACAAGATAAATTTGTAGTCGTCCGTTTTACAATGATTTACAATGAGGTCCAAATAAACTAAATAGAATGTTGATGGTTTATATAACAACATCGTCCAAATAAGTGGTTCACTAGCTACTTATTTAACTACTCTGCTACTAAGACCATTTTCTACAAATCGTAGAGAAAGTTGTCACCTTTTGTTTTAGTGTTTTAATCTTTGTTTATTAATTGTCACTAAATAGCACACACGAAATGTGACCTAAATAAACATTAACATTTCTCATACTGTCAGATTTTAAAAGACTAGTGCTATGTATACATGTCCGCCGTTGATAATATGTACATGTATCATTGATCAAAACTGGCATGCCATAACGTTTTCTCTTACAGAAAACTTGCGCCGTCTTACCGTCTTTAAATCAGCATTTAAATACATATGCGGTCACAGTGTGTTGAAATTAGCAATGCTGAAGTGAAATCATCGGTCTCTGAACAAGTAAGTGAATGACACGTCCCACACAGGTTACGTGGTGCTATGTATTGTTAGAGGATAGTCTCTCCTGAATAATATCTTCATGAAATATGGGATGGGATGGTATTTGCCGGCTTTTTTGCCGATACTGTGCATTGACATGTCTAACATTATAGCACAGGGGCACTTATGAGGTGCCAAGGGACTGAACCCGGCCGATCCATAATACTGACACCGACGAGTCAGGCGTAATGCTGTCCCCTTAGCCCCGATCGTTAGGAGGGAAACCACTACTACTAACTTTAAAGTCTTTGGTTTGAGGTATGCGGTGAGGTATACAAATACCAAACATTTAACATAAATTAATTATTTTGATTGTTTCTTAAACAAAATATGTAAGACTTGCACACTGTGTTCATATGTCGTTGAAAAGGTAGCGCATGTCTTAAGATGGTAATGATGCAAACGGCAATTTCTACCCAAAGTATGCCGCTTTGTTATTTACTCGGAATCTTCAAATAGTGGAAACTGTTCGTATCGACTTCGGTTCCTTCCTACGTCCGCACGGTTTCTAAGAATAACTTGTACGTAATCAAACATTTACACACGTGTTCGTGTCTTAGTTGGTATGATAAAAACTGCGATTTTATGTCTGTTCTTACCTTATATGCACGTTACATGTACACAACCTAGACGTACAGTTTAAATAATTGTTGCAGGATTTCTTACCATTTCTTTAAATGGTTTAACCTAAACCTCGGCGAAGAAATAAACAAGTTAATATGAATCTCTTTGCCTCTCCCCCACCTCTCACCCCCTCCCTCTGTCTTTCTCTCTCTCTCTCTCCACAAAAGCACTAATCTTCGGTTGTAGCTGAAGTTATGGGCTCAGATTTAGTTCGCTACTAACGTTGGTCAGTAGTAGATGAACAGTGACAAGCGATTCCAGAAAGTAATACCGATTTAACAATCCTTATACCTGGGTGTCTGTACCTGTGCTACCGCATTCGTAAAAGGCGTGTGTTTCCTAATCGATCAGGTGAATTTTCAGTTTGAGCTGCCTATCTGCGATGTTAATTCTGTATTGCCAAGAGTGTTGTTATTGTGTGAATACTATTGACGAAACTAGAATATTGACAACATTTAAAACTAAAAACACCACAAATAACTGAAACACTGTTGTGGGCATTGTATTGAAAAGCATTGTATGATTTTATAATTATTCACTTATATTTACTAAGATAAACAATGTTCACAATTTTAATGTCAATGCAAAAACTAATGAATGTAATATTCATGTAAAAAGCAAAGCATTTTATATTAAATAACAATTAGTTTATTTCTTTCGGTTTTTAATATAAAACAACAAAAACATTTTATTTGAATATAAAATGAACAAAAACCTAACGCAAGTGAAACATTTTACTAGCTAAAAATAATATAATAAATACATCTTAAAAAGTTTGTTTGAAAAAAGAAACATTTTAGGTATTTGTTCCTAGTATTTATAGAAATAAAATAAATAAATTTTGATTTACTAATGATCACTAGTGATGTAACAATAGGCGGTAGGATGTAGTTTGTTGTGCGACATATCGATAGGTCAATGGAAGGCTATTCTATCTAAATTCAGGAGGCAGCCTATGCTATCTACAAATACTTGCAATATAAAAATATCTATTTAACAAAGGTTACACACTCTTAAAAGCAAATGCAAGAAAACAACGTTTTATTAAATACACAGTCAAAAAGGGGAATTTTTCATTTATCTTCCGAAAAAAATCTCTTGCATAATATCAAAACTCTAGTTAGAATAGTTTTCCTTTAAACTCTTGATTAATGTTTTCTTGTTTTTTGTTTTGTTTGTTAGGAAAATTGTTTCATATACGAATAAAATGACATGTAAAACTTTTGTATTACAAAAGACATACAAACTTAACATCTGCGTATTTACTTCAACAATTATTTCATCATATAATTTATCAACGCATCTCTACATCGAATATCCGTCAAACATTCTGTACATTAATTTGTACAGTTAGTGTGTACCCATTTAGAAATTGCAGTTTCTGTATTTCCAAAAGAAGCAAGAACAGCCCATGACAGCAAAGAGGCAGATTCTTTGTGCAAACACAAAATACTGGCACCTGATTTAGGACAAAATATGACAACAACTATCACAAAATGACTCCACGCACCCTCGATTGCGGCTTCTTAATGCAGACAAAAATAGAGATAGCTCCTTACAAATGCGTATTTGAAGAAAAAAAAACAATGTTAAAACATTTAAATCACTATTTTGCCTTATCAGCGTGGATATCGGTGGTCAATATCCACAATAGGTGTCACGGTGTAACACAGATTAAATAGATACATACTAACAAATTAATATCAACAGCTATATCAGTATCAGTTTTGCCACATATACCCTAAGAATAGTTCCAGGTAATTGCTTATATTTGTGGTACTGCTGTATCCATTACAAACAAATGCCCACAGAGATTTATATGTTCACACTGGTCCTCTTTATTACTACATAAATTCGATGCAAAGAACTACACTCCATTCTGCCACTGCGCCGTATGAAAAGTAGTTTTTTGACCATGACCATGAGTTAGGATGTGGGCTATATCCGCTATGCTAAAACAGAAAGAAAAAACAAAAACAAATCAACATTTAAAAATATTTGGACACTGTTTTATGCAATTTATTCATTCATTCATTCAAATATCCCAAAAGGGGAATATCACACATTTATAACTATTTCTTGCTTTCTTGTTTGCTTAAACTAATAGTCCAATGACCTTTCTTAGCTGCATTTTTTCTACGTTCGCTTAGCGCCTCGCCGGAAAATACAAAAATAATAAAAAAAAACAAAATAAAACGGAATACAGGAGATGCGTTCATAGTATGACAAGTAAACATGACCCACATCGTCAGTTGTGACTTGTTGCAACATTTTAATTTCATGTTCTTCAAACACAATGCATTCATTAAGTTTCTACACGTAATGCCTTGTTCTATCCCAAACTTAAACAAAATCCCAGCAGGCCTTGTTTGTTACTCCGGAACGGTTATCGGCAGTAACCTCTATATCACTGTAAAAGCAGCCGAGTGTCTTGGCACATACCGTAATTAAATGCAGAGCTGCAAGAGTGGATGCATCAAAAGCGGCTTAACCATAAATTAATTAGATTATCAAAAATGCCAGTTTACGAATAGCTTTACATGTGCTCACATAGATAAGAATTTTAATAAAACATTTGTTTCGCCGAATCATATTTGCTTTTTCAATCTTTACCCTAAATATATAGTATTTATTTCATGATCTTTAATTAAAACATAAAATTAAGTTCGCAATGGCATAACAGAAACAGTATTTAAATATTAATACCGTTATGTCTTCGGTGTCAAACTTGTCCTTTGGTCTATGCTCATATTGCTGTTGCAGTACAGAACTTTTAAAATGAACAAACAAAGCAACAACCAAACCCAATGTGATGACTGAACATGCTCCCGCCACAGACAGTCCCGTTATGATGCTTGTATTACCATTATCTGAAAGAGAACATCATTGTTACCTTATTCTGTATTATAAGAAAGAACAGTTAGATAGTAAACAGATAAAAAGTGAACAATATTTTAAAACAGGATATGTTTCAGTTATTTAGAAAAATGAGTATAAGCGATTTTTAATAACTGCAACAGATCAATAAGAGCCCACTTTCACAGGAAGCTGTCCGACCTTAATTATTTATTTCCTTTCTGCAGATGGACTATTTCATTTGAATGCACGAATGTCATGACGAAGGAAACTACAAATAAGGTATCACATCAAATCAATTACAATTTAGAGACACAAACAATGTCGGTTGACGATCGATTCCTACCAGGGAGAATACATTTTCGGTTAGAATTTGCAGATATTTTGTTGTATCTGAACTATTTATATAGTGAGTTAACTGTGATATGTCTTAATATATATAAGCAACCATTTTCAAAAGAAATGGTTTAATAAAACGATCAAGACAGATTCACACGTTTCGCTTAATAAAGCAGCAAATAGTACTAATACTGAATATTGATATTGTTAATAGGAAATATAATTGCAAATGTGTTCGTAAATGTTAAATTAATTATCTTTGTACTGTAAGAGTATGTGCAGGGTGTATATCAAGAACGACTTATGTAGAAAAAATATGAAAGAGTACTTGCCGAATTGTTTAGGAGAGGGTTTTCCAGTTGCAAGTAGTGTGCTTGATGACACTGTTTCAGTGGTTGCAGCTGCAGTAGTAGTTGGAATGCTTGATGACACTGTTACAGTGGTTGTAGGTCCAGGAGTAGTGGATGTGCTGTATGGCACGTTCACAGTGGTTGTAGGTTGCGGAGCAGTTGATGTACTGATTGGCATGGTTACAGTGGTTGCAGGTTGGGGAGTAGCTGATGTGCTGGATGGCACGTTCACAGTTGTTGAAGGTAGCGGAGCAGTTGATGTACTGGTTGGAATGGTTACAGTGGTTGTAGGTTGGGGAGTAGCTGATGTGCTGGATGGCACGTTCACAGTTGTTGTAGGTTGCGGAGCAGTTGATGTACTGGATGGCATGGTTACAGTGGTTGTAGGTTGGGGAGTTGTTGATGTACTTGATGGCACGGTTACAGTGCTTGTAGCTTGGGGAGTACTTAATGTACTGGATGGCACGGTTACAATGGTTGTAGCTTGGGGAGTAGTTGATGTACTGGATGGCACGGTTACAGTGGTTGTAGCTTGGGGAGTAGTTGGATGTACTGGATGGCACGGTTACAGTGGTTGTAGCTTGGGGAGTAGTTGATGTACTGGATGGCACGGTTACAATGGTTGTAGCTTGGGGAGTAGTTGATGTACTGGATGGCACGGTTACAGTGGTTGTAGCTTGGGGAGTAGTTGATGTACTGGATGGCACGGTTACAGTGGTTGTAGCTTTGGGAGTAGTTGATGTACTGGATGGCAAGGTTACAGTGCTTGTATGTTGAGGAGTACTTGTTGTACTAGATGGCACGGTTACAGTGGTTGTAGGTTTCGGAGTAGTTGATGTACTGGATGGCACGGTTACAGTGGTTGTAGGTTGAGGTGTTGTTGATGCACTTGATGGCACGGTTACAGTGGTTGTAGGTTGGGGTGTTGTTGATGTACTGGATGGCACGGTTACAGTGGTTGTAGGTTGAGGTGTTGTTGATGTACTGGATGGCACGGTTACAGTGGTTGTAGGTTGAGGAGTTGTTGATGTGCTTGATGGCACGGTTACAGTGGTTGTAGGTTGAGGTGTTGTTGATGTACTGGATGGCACGGTTACAGTGGTTGTAGGTTGAGGTGTTGTTGATGTACTGGATGGCACGGTTACAGTGGTTGTAGGTTGAGGAGTTGTTGATGTACTTGATGGCACGGTTACAGTGGTTGTAGGTTGAGGAGTTGTTGATGTACTGGATGGCACGGTTACAGTGGTTGTAGGTTGAGGTGTTGTTGATGTGCTTGATGGCACGGTTACAGTGGTTGTAGCTTTGGAAGTAGTTGATGTGCTAGATGGCACGGCTACAGTGGTTGTAGGTTGAGGTGTTGTTGATGTACTTGATGGCACAGTTACAGTGGTTGTAGGTTGAGGTGTTGTTGATGTGCTTGATGGCACGGTTACAGTTGTTGTAGCTTGGGGTGTAGTGGATATGCTGGATGGCACGGTTACAGTGGTTGTAGGTTGAGAATTAGTTAATGTACTGGATGGCACAGCTACAGTGGTTGTAGGTTGCGGAGTAGTTGATGTACTGGATGGCACGGTTACAGTGGTTGAATGTTGGGATGTAGTTGATATGCTGGATGGCACGGTTGCAGTGGTTGTAGGTTGGGAAGTAGTTGATGTACTGGATGGCACGGTTACAGTGGTTGTAGGTTGGGAAGTAGTTGATGTACTGGATGGCACGGTTACAGTGGTTGTATGTCGGGAAGTAGTTGATGTACTGGATGGCACGGTTACAGTGGTTGTAGGTTGGGAAGTAGTTGATGTACTGGATGGCACGGTTACAGTGGTTGTAGGTTTAGGAGTAGTTGATGTACTGGATGATACGGCTACAGTGGTTATAGGTTTGGGAGTAGTTGATGTACTGGATGGCACGGTTACAGTGGTTGTAGGTTTGGGAGTAGTTGATGTACTGGATGATACGGCTACAGTGGTTGTAGGTTGGGAAGTAGTTGATGTACTGGATGGCACGGTCACAGTGGTTGTAGGTTGCGGAGTAGTTGATGTACTGGATGGCACGGTTACAGTGGCTGTAGGTTTGGGAGTAGTTGATGTACTGGTTGGCACGGTTACAGTCGTTGTAGGTTTGGAAGTAGTTGATGTACTGGTTGGCACGGTTACAGTGGTTGTAGGTTTGGGAGTAGTTGATGTACTGGATGATACGGCTACAGTGGTTGTAGGTTGGGAAGAAGTTGATGTACTGGATGGCACGGTCACAGTGGTTGTAGGTTGCGGAGTAGTTGATGAACTGGCTGGCACCGTTACAGTGGTTGTAGGTTGCGGGGTAGTTGATGTACTGGCTGGCACCGTTACAGTGGTTGTAGGTTGCGGAGTAGTTGATGTACTGGATGGCACAGTTACAGTGGTTGTATGTTGGGAAGTAGTTGATGTACTGGATGGCACGGTCACAGTGGTTGTAGGTTGCGGAGTAGTTGATGTACTGGCTGGCACCGTTACAGTGGTTGTAGGTTGCGGAGTAGTTGATGTACTGGATTGCTCGGTTACAGTGGCTGAAGCTTGTGAAGTAGTTGATGTGCTGGATGACACGGTTACAGTGGTTGTAAGTTGCGGAGTAGTTGATGTTCTGGTTGGCACCGTTGCAGTGGTTGTAGGTTGAGGTGTTGTTGATGTACTGGTTGGCACGGTTGCAGTGGTTGTAGGTTGAGGTGTAGTTGATGTACTGGTTGGCACCGTTGCAGTGGTTGTAGGTTGAGGTATTGTTGATGTACTGGTTGGCACCGTTGCAGTGGTTGTAGGTTGGGGTGTAGTTGATGTACTTGTTGGCACCGTTGCAGTGGTTGTAGGTTGAGGTGTAGTTGATGTACTGGTTGGCACCGTTGCAGTGGTTGTAGGTTGAGGTGTAGTTGATGTACTGGTTGGCACCGTTGCAGTGGTTGTAGGTTGGGGTGTAGTTGATGTACTGGTTGGCACCGTTGCAGTGGTTGTAGGTTGAGGTGTAGTTGATGTACTGGTTGGCACCGTTGCAGTGGTTGTAGGTTGAGGTGTAGTTGATGTACTGGTTGGCACCGTTGCAGTGGTTGTAGGTTGAGTTGTAGTTGATGTACTGGTTGGCACCGTTGCAGTGGTTGTAGGTTGAGGCGTAGTTGATGTTTTGCTTGGCACCGTTGTATTGGTTGTAGGTTGATGTGTAGTTGATGTACTAGTTGGCACCGTTGCAGTGGTTGTAGATTGAGGTGTTATGTGTGTGCAATTTTCGCTTGATGAGGAAACTGGGACACATTTGCATCCGTCCTGTCCAACTATCTGACAAGATTCGTACTCTGTACTTAAACTGCAATTTCCAACTGTGCAATGAAATAATCATGTCAAATTATTCTAACCGAAAATGCTGCACCTTTTATATTGTGTTTTTTTAATATAAATTAAACATTCTTTGCAACTACAAAATAAAACCCAATTAAACAACTTTCCTGATATGAAATGTTTCTTAAAACAAATACAAGCATATGCACCGTCTGCATGTAAACAAGTATGGTAAAGACACTGTCGTGTATCTCATAAAATGACATAAAACAATCGCCGTCAAATTCGATGCCTGTCTATCCTAAAGAATATATCCAAAAAAAAACGTAAAACAAGTTAATATGTGGAAAACTTTATTTCAAAATTATGTTTTACATTCAAGGCGATTTAAGTTTAAATTGTTTAAATGAAAATGAATGAGGGATAACAAAGATCCACGTTATTTCCACGGTATAATCGTAATTCGTTACTTAATAAAAGATTGCAGTGAGCTTATGTTAAATGAGTATGTAGATCAAGTTTAAATCTTAACTAAATTATGATTTAATATAGTAAAGGGGCACTAGATAAAATTACAAGTTCTCACATAAATAGTGGACGAGAGTTTAGAGCTGTGTTTTAAATTAAATATTCACAGAAGTCTCACATTTATGTTTTGAACTTAAATGGGAATAAAGCCAAAAGTTAGTGAAGATGACTGTACAGTTACAAACTATATTTATATATAAATATGTTATACGTTTTAAAAAAAAAACTTACCGTAAACAGTAATCGAAATGTAAGCTGATCCATTATTTTCCCCATCGCTCGCTTTGACAGTGAAATTAATGTTTTCGGTTTGGTTAAAAGAAGTCAACGATCTTATCTCACCACTTGTGCTATTGACAGTAAAGACAGCAGGATCTGAGAAAGCAGAACCTGAAAGGGATTTGCTATTTAAAAATGTGCCATTAGAACAATTTGCTCAGTTTCGACATTTGCTGATTATCAAGAATTTCTATCCCACCACTGTTTTTCCAATTTAAAGTATTAATAATAAGAAAATGAAAATTATTATTATGTTTTTACTATTACACTGTCTGTTCTGCTTTGACACTTTCTGAATATCCAGACAATTAATATGAGTACTTTTCTCTTAAGTTATGTCCTTTATTTATCGTGACATTAACCTGCATTTTTCTTTAAGTGCCAAATGGACATCTTGCGCAAGTGCTATGTTAGTTATTATAACATAACACGCCTTTACCTCACCACGTGTGTTCTAGTGCCAGCTAGTTAAATACGCATGGAAAGTGTATCGGCTACTTAAATAGCAGGTTAACTTAAAAAGTTCCATGTTTAAATTAAATCACACAATTTCTTAACCTTCTGCTCCAGCACTTCAAGCATCAATATAAGGATCAATATACATTGTACTTGGAAGCAATAAGTTTAATGTTTGTATTGACAAATTGTCCACTTAACAAAACTATGATTGAAAATATGTTATCATCGGTTACATGGGCGTTTGTTTCAGTTAGAGGAATGCAATGTATTTGCAGTTCCAGTGAAAACATTACCATGCATCATGGATTTAGGTCCAAATATTACAATGTAGGTAAAGCAGTGTTTTTAAAAAGATAAATGGTAGAGGCAGGCAGCAAAAGCACACGACACGCGAAAAAAAAAGGTCAAATGTATTTGTATTTTCTACGAACATCCATAAACATGCATCATGTATACATTTTAAGGCACTAGAGTACAAAGAAGGTTTAGTAGTACGCTAAAAGCGGAGACTCGGATAAGGCTGTTTTACAAAGGGGGAAACTATGTATTGTATGAGGCAGCTCAGGTGAATTTCAAGAGGTTCTGAATACACAGTTCAATTAAACAATACTCGAGCTTGTTGTGACTGTATTTTTTTATTTGTTAAATTTAGGACAGCTTATAATAAACTTTGTTAGCACATAAGTATTCATTTACTTTCTTAAAATGTACGCACTTGATAAGTCGTCTAGAAAGATATTTGTAATGGCCAATAAACCTAGCCAGCATGGGCCTGAACAACCTAATACTTTTACGGATAGATAGGGTAGCTATACACACATATATGATTTCACCGACAGTTAAATGCTTACCGGAAATCGAGACTATATTTTGTATCTGATAGTATGTTAAGTAATTTAGGCACAATACCTTCCAAACTGTATGTTATACTGTTGAACTCGCGTGTTGCGTCCAAATCGTTTGCAGTCACAATCAGAAGCGATGTACCTATTTAGATGAAATAATTTGCTTAAGAAAACGTTTAAAATTATGTCTTGTTTTTTTTCTTTATTACATTAATATTGGTAAATGAATGTTATTACGTGTAAGAAACAGACCTATATCTTTATCTATATCAAACAGTCTTAAAAAGAAAATGTGTAATTACTAAGGTTATGTAAACCGTCATAAGAAAATGTAATTAAACGACATAAGTACAGCATCAGCAGTCCTCAAAAGTATCACTGTTGTTTTATTTTTTAAATTTAACGCTGTATGTTAATGTACACTTCTTACCACGGGTGATGCCTGTTAGTGCGCAACCTTTGTATACCTCCGACGTAAAAATTGGAGAATTGTCATTGACGTCCTTTATTACCAAAGTCAACGGACACTGGATCGAAGTGTCGTCCAGTGTAATGCTGAAATTGGTAATTGATATTTTGTAACAACTATGACTACTGTCAGAACTTTCAGAAATGATAAGTAATAAAAGACATAAAACGACTGGACAGAACCTCACACGATGACGATTACTCCTTGTAAGAATGACGGATAACGAAGTCACTATTTCCATCCAAGTAAGACTTGCTTAACTTACATGTAAAATATGTTAAATCTCTAGTCCATATGCACTCTAACCTTAAGGACTAAGTCCTTGCGCATACTCACTTGAACATGACGTCAACATGTTCTTCTTTTTCTCTGTCAATACCATTCTGTAGATGTGTGCCATTGAAACTGTAAGTCGATGTTTCATTTAGAAAGCTGAGGTTTGCCTGACATGTCTCTGCCGGAAACGGCCAGGAGCCGTTCATAATCGGAATGGGCTCATTGGTTTCATTAATAGTAAGGGTCTTATTCATACACTGGAACTCTGTTCAACGAAACGAAAATACAGGTGTGTATTGTGTATTATACAACAAAGACGTGATTCATATTTAGCCGTTGGAGAAGTTTTAGCTACTTGCAAACACTCTGCATCATATGCCCGATCGAACAGCTTACACTTTCAGAACAACGGAAACATGTGCAAATACCAGCATGCACACAAGTAAACTGTGTCTGCCTTTGAGTATAAATGAGATAAAGCTATTGCATATGTTAAAACGAAATATGTCTTTGGTTCGCAAAAGTTCGCAAAAGTTTCAGTATAGTGTTAACGTGTTTGATCTATAATGATATTTAAAAGAATGCAAACCTTGGCATTCATTTTTTTCTGATCTCATGTGAAAACATTTTCTTAGTTTCACCGTGGTATTGTATAGCAGCTTTAACATATTAGCGCTATTTTGGTAGTTTGCTTTTTTATCACATTCTACACAATCGCCATATCTTGAATTTGATTTTGATTTGATTGTGTTTGAGGCGCGTCACGCAAAACTAAAGAAAAAAGTAAAATTATGAGTCCTTAATGAAGTACGGTGCGTAGAAAAATAAGCAGTGTTTACCCTACCTGGTAGCCAAGGCCCAAACAACTTCATAGTCGGTTACATACTCCTACCATCAAATCCAACAAACCAAATCTTGGTTAGGTAAGGTACAGAGGCGAGTTTTTTTATATTTTCTTGGGAAAACCGGGTTGAGTCTCATTTTCTACTATGTTTCGTGACAGAAATCGATGAAAGACATATTTGATTGTAATTCTCTCACACAATCTCATAATAAAATTGTAAAATTACACACTCAGCTATGTTGTCTTTACAAACTAAATTGGATAATTTAAAAAGGTATATACTTATATTAGAAAGAATGAAACAAATGCACTTACTGTATACAGATATTGTGGAATAGGTCGACGTGTTATATAGACCATCGGTTGCAATAATAGTCAAATTGATTGGCTCGGTTACATCATTTAGGGAGCCTGTAGTGCTGACGTTTCCCTGGCTGTCTATGGTAAAATGGCCGGAACCTGAATGGTCTGAAAAGATTTGCTGCCTCAAAAGTATATTTATACATAATGTGATTTGCACATACAAGAACATTGTCAAATTCACCACCACACGGATACAGGCTCTCAAGCACGCCACGTTCACAACAATACACATACTCAAAAATTAGTCTAGATATACTTTCAGTGATATAAATAAATGTAATAACCAACAGGGAGCAAAAATATGGACATATTCTCGCCAAGCTTGTTTGAACAGATTTTTAAACAACTTACCGATTAAGTCGTAAATAACATAATTATTTTGTACAGTCACATCCGCATCAGTTGCTGTCACCTTGAATAATAAGGTTCCTGTGGAGTATACAATAAGAGGTTCTGAGACTCATTGTCATTTAAAACAAACATTAAACGAGTTCTGGAAAAATAACAGTAAGCGAGCCTATGGTGAGCTTACATTCCTTTTGTTTCTTGACGAGTTTTATAAATGTGTCACATTCCTTTTATCACTTTAATTTAATCGCCAATGTACGATTTTACGAAGTTTTAATAACAATGCTTGAAAATGTGATATGAGACGATTTGAAGTATGATGACGTAAATGTTGCCATGAATAAAAAAGTCTGTAGTGGAATATAACAAAATAGTTCATGGGGTATTGAATTCAAACAATGAGAATCCTGTGATAAATAGTGTTATAATGTAAACACATATTTTAAACCCGATTCTTTAAATAGCAGAACGTAAAATTACATTACACAAATAGCAGATGTCTATTATTAAAATGTGTCGTTTTTTCACTTGTAATCAAGGTACTCTTAATTTTGTCTTTTGTACAAGGAACATTTTGTTTTAAACTATTAACTTACTCTTCGTCACCCTAAATATTGTTACCATAAACATTGTCACTATAATAAGCGATGTTATGGAAATAAACAAAATCATCAAACACACCTGCGTAAAATGTCATGATTATAACCGCATTATTAAGATCTTTCCGTTTCTGAGCTTACTCTTAATAAAACGGAAAAGATTGATATATTCCTCGTAACACGAACTTTTAATAATGTACCCTTTTAAATATCTTTATACAAAGCTGGTTTGGATTTTACATTACACCTGCAATTTTTTATATATCTGTTCATGGTTTTCATTTGTAGCAGAAAAAAAGATGCCTTTGTGTGATATCATGTAACTTAAACGAATGACATATTATCATATCTAAGTATAGAGTCCTGACAACTCGACGAGTCCTGACACTCACTAAATGTTGATTGAATGTGCTAATCAGATATATATTGGTCAGGAATAGACCTAGTGGCTTTCCATAAAAGCGGCCGTTAATACGTGGAAGTAATTTTATTTGAAACGTTCCATTCTCTTTGTATTCTGTTTAAAAAATTAAAAGCATTGAAAAATAGGAATTCCTACCGTTTCTAACAGCTGAACATACGTCTATATCCGTTGCATTCCTTTCAAAGATCGGTAGGTTATCGTTGATATCAGAAACATTCAATGTCAAATTACTGTAGATCACTGCTTGTTCAATCGTTATGCTGAAGAACCAAAATATGAAGAAACAATTCATTCAAACAGTTAGGGAAAATGCCCAAGCTGAAAGGTCAATGTTTTAATTTGCAGGTAAATGTTTTGGAAAGAAATTTGATAGTAACGTGTTCGTTTACTTTAGTATTTAAATGGTGATATGTTATATAAATTATTTATCATTATCTTTGTAGTCGACATAAGCGCCTGTTTTGTTTTGTCGACTTAACCCAGCATTAGCACACATAATAATCCGGTTTATTGAGTGTAAATAAGTTTAGTAGGCACCACACGTGGTGGACAGTTGACCTAACCTGCACGAAAGAATGCATATTTAGTTTTAATACGGTTAAGAGCACTAGATATATGTTTTAATGAGTAAGGAAAAAAAACTACATTTTGTGGAATCATCCATTACATCACTAGTTGATTATCATGGTAATACGTGTTTCGAAGTAAAGTCCAAATATAAGAAGTATGATACTGTTGTTGCAGGACACATTGGATGTAATAATTATATAATAAAATCCTTAAACTTGACTTTTTATATCATGCATTTAAAAAAAGACCCTCAGGCAGTGTGTGGTGGCTCTGTAAAACCGGTTAAAGCACACCAGTCCGTCCCTTATGCCAACTGACCGTTCCGTTTTGTTTAATGACTGATTGCAGTTTTCTTCTTACTTTTACATTTGGCTTGCATGTGAATACCTTTGCATTTTGCCTCTTCGAATTAACAATTACCCACCTATACCATGAGTTAGACGAAACTGGACTTTCTTTTTTCAAAAAAATTATCGCAATAATTATTTAAAGCTACCAGGGATTCGTAATTTAAGGAGGTGGAATTACAACGTTGCTTTCGCGATTATTCATGCCACTAATAGTTTACTTAAAATAAAATTAGGTTACGTTTTTCTGACGCTGAACGATTTGATCAAACACACGAGGATCTCAAAGCGTGCAGAATAACTGAAATGTCACCATTTAAAGTCTAGCATTTAACTCGCTCTCAGGACAAGGTATAGAAATTGTATGTACTCTGACTTCTTGGACACAGAACCTGTATTTTAACTAAAGACAATGCTCACTTGAAAAAGAAGACGATTAATGTATTGTTCATCTGATCTCTGTCTATTTCATCCTGAACTTGGAGATAGGAATCATTGAAGTTAACATTAAGTGGAATGGAGGTGTTCAGAAGTTGTATATTCGCTGAATAGCCTCCAGGCGTGTATATCCTTGTTTCATTTCCATCCACTGGTATGACTATCGAGGTGGCAGATTCGTTAATATTCACAGTGACACTGTTAGGCTGTAACTCTAGATACGGAATAAACAGAAATATAAAACATGCAAAGATGTGCTATGTAAACAATACACTATATATCGGTAGTAAACAAATAAGATAGATGTTCTATGTTTAAGGTAAATCAGCCGTCGACCATTTTACACAAAATTATATCCTTGCAGCAGGGTCATGTACATGATTCTTTCAGACTAAAATTCCGTGATTTACAACATGTTTTAGCCTACAGATGAATTATATTAAAATAATATGCAAAAAACTAACAGAAATTGCAATGAATCAATACCTGGTCATATTGAACAAAATGCGTGCCCTTCTAAATACAGACATTCAACCAAGTATGAAGTAATACAAATACATTGTATCTTCTACTTACAAATTAATGCTTGTCGGCATTTAATAGTAGAGAATCGGATATTTGTGTGTATTAGAGACTGAAAATATTAAACGAGTTGGATGAATTGATACAAAACGAGGCTCTGCTGAAGTTGGTATCATTTTAGACAACGAGTTTAAGACATCAGCTGTTTTTTAATTACAACGCATAATCTTTTTACAGTTTGAACATGTGGCCTTGACATATGTCATTCGGTTTGGGAGAACCCGCACAAAAATATTTCCACACTTTACTCGACCATTTTCCATAAAAAGGGAACAGATTCGTTTGTAACATGACTAAAATGTTATTTTTATTAATTAAAATGAAATTGTCCAACAAAATACATAAAACGGCGACAGCAAAGTGATCAGGTAATGGCATATACACTACACATACTTAAAGAGTACACACTATTATAACAAACTAACGTCTTGCCAAAAATAATACGAGTGTTACCTCACGCTCGCGCCGTAGCGCGTCGTTCAAACTAGACACTTATGTAAGGAAAAACAATGAATGTATACATTTAATAGATTTGGTCGAGTTGCAAATGTTCATACATTTGACCTACCCTGTGAGCAATTTGTTAAACTGCCGATAAAATTGTATGTACAAATGCACTTCCATGAAGAGTTTCCGTTTTCGCAAGTGCCGTTATTTAGACAGTAGTTTTGGAAACAATAGTCCACTGAAACAGAAATCACAACAACTTCTTAACAACAAATGGAAATCATTACGCTTTCAATTCATATTCCAATAATTAATAATGACATCACGTCTTCCTTTGTATCTTAATATTAAAAAATAATGTCAAGATATTTTAAGTCTCAATTTATATAAAAACCATGATTCAATCTTATAAATTTTCAAATCATTACAGAGCTTACTTGCAAGACACAATTTATAATAGATAAATATCAGAATTAAATAGAAACGTAAGTAAACGTAAGTCATGTAGTTGTTACAAGTGTCGACATGTTGCGACATATTTCCCTCATACCTGCTCATTCCTCATTAATGTGAGCAATAGATTAATATTAATTTTCATCAACAACAACAAAAAGAAACGACATTTATCATTTAATATCTTATACCTGATTCACAGTTGCTTCCAACATAACCAGATAAGCATTGGCAGAGAGGAGTGTTCCTTATCGAAAGACACGTTGCACCATTCTGACAAGGCGTCGGATTACAAGGATCATCTGAAATAGAGAAAACTTGCCTAAAAAAAGATACCATCGTTCATGAATACTGATGGGGATGCAAATTGTGAAAAGACTGTACAAAACAACCATGTTTAAACATGTACGCAAATATTTAAAAAGCCAACACAAGGTCTTACTTATTTGATAAGTTATAACTAATCTAATAAACCAATTTCGTTTTAATCTCTGAAATCGAAGCTGCATTACCTCTATATTTTCCCCAAGAAAATAGTCATTAGAAACAAATTTAAGTATGTGACAGCATCTTGATAATAATAATTCCAAGAAGAATATTTATTAACGAAAAAGTAAAATAAATGTGTTTATCCAACAGAGGTGTGTGTATTTCAGGAACTATACCAGATTGATTGCTTTTTGCGTCTTATAGACGTGGACTCAGAACAACCGGAAGCAAAGAAATGCTAATGTGGTTTACCTTATATATTTATTTTGGTCTAAAGATGCTGGTTTATGAACGTGTTGCACAAATGCAAAAATATTCTTTTTTTACCTCACAAAAGATTGTATCAATGTCCATACATTTCTCCAGAACGTAACGTATGAGTTACTCCAATTAGTAGTTTGCCGGTAATAGTTATATATTCTTCTCAAAGTCTGAAAGTACTGACCTGTGTGTACTTATGTCAGTGTCCCTTAAACATTGAAAAAGAAACAAAAAAGAAACGACCCATAAGTACTGTTTTAAATCAAATTTGAGTCTTAGTAAACGGAAAGACAATGCCTCGATCAAAATTTCCAATTGGTATGCATAATCGCAGCTTCTTTGGTTACTCCGGTAACGGTTACCTTAAACTGTCCTATTTTATATTTAACTAAATTATATAATACCTAGACGTTCTCGGGTATAAACGACGACAACTTTCATTACCGTAGAATAAAATCAATAGTTATAGTCTAGCGAAATAATGACTTCTATCGAAAATAGCTATTATAAATCACAGTGATAAGGTTAATTTCGCAGAAACGGACGTAATCCTGAACACGCGATATCTTAGCCATAATCGAGAAGAGATGTCATCTGTCTACAGGGTAAGCTTGTGCTTTACCCCATGTGATATGGACCTAACAGATAGATACACATGCATGCCATTTTTCCGCTTGCCTAAATAATTCCTGATCTTAATAAGTTATTGCATTAGGCATTCAAGTGTCAATATTAAGAGCATTTCTTTACAGACCGTAAACAAGACGTAGAACATTTTTGCTGCGTAGGGGCTGATTACAATATGTCATGTATCTGCATAACAAGTAGGTATGTTTATACACATAACGTTTTCCATTCTCTTCATTCTGTGTTGTCCCTCATCGGACAAGGACGTTTAGTTTGTGAATTTACAGGTTATATGTATACTTCGCTAGAAACATTTTCTGAAGACGAACACCTTTTAAAATCGATCACAATACATTGCATTTTCAAGTACACACTCTTTAATTTCAACCAAAAGCTGAAATTTTTAAAATAACCACAATGTAACATGATTTGAGTCCTTTATATGAATCAAGCGGAAATCGAGCGTGTATATTTTGTTAATGTCAATGACATTTACTTCATTCCAAACAATAAGTAAACCAAGTCCAAAGTTGTTGCTCAGAAACTAAATACCCATGAACGGATGTAATACTATCTACAATGTCTTTAATATGGCTTATGGTCGTATTCAACCGTATGTCCAAACCGGTTGACTAGGTAGGTGGTAGATGTGACTAGACATTTCCTCTTTTCGGGGTTTAAAGGTAAATCACATATCAATGCATTTCATTTTTATGCTTTCTTATGTTTTAAGTACATACATCGCTGTGGGACAAATTTAGGACATATAGAAACGTTCAAGTATATGTAAAATTATTTTTACTTACCATGTACAGTGATGCTTAACATTGCAGTGGACGTGAAGCCACCATCAGAGGCCTGTATCGTCAGAACTGTTGGGGACTGGAGGGTGGCCAATCCTGACGGGTCAATAACATAAACGAATGCCAGAACTGTTGATGGCAAATATCGTTTGGGCGCCTGAAACAAACATCACTTTAAATGATGAACAACAACAGATACTGACTTAATTACAAACAATATTTTAATATACTTTTCAATTTCAATATTTCAAGTCATATAACGCATGTCTTGATTTATTTAAATATGGTATCCGACACAGTCAGCCAAAAGTAAAAATAGATCGCGTATGGCTAAAAGCAGACGATTTTTGCTTGAAACCGATTGTTTAATTTCTTTAATAAGCATGTAGCTTGCTTTGTTATGTAGCATGTTTTAAGAACAATCAAGCAGGTTCTTATATATGTGCTTAACCAGAAACTACGTGAGTAAAGTAACAGCTTTGCTCCAGTAAATTCCAGTTTAAGGCGAAATGTCAGGATCTTAAAAATAATTTTTTTTATTTAGAGCGTTTAAACCTTGCTTATAACATGACAATTAACTTCATATTAATTGTCTCAACTACAATGACAGATGAGATCCAATTAATTGCCTTACCGCTAATACTTAGTGTCACTGTCAGTTTTCGATACATCAGGATCAGTGACAGTAATTGATGTCATTTTCGTTCACTGTCACATCTAGAAATATATAAAAACAAAATAGATAAACTAAATAAATAAAGCCGTTTAATTCCTATCAAGAATATAAAGTTGTAAAATTATTATTTCGTTAAACAGATCATTTTTCTCCCATAAACACGATTCATATTCAACATAATTGAACAAGATATCCAAAAGCAATGTATTGATAATAGGTAGTTTGCTTCTCAAAAACGTGTAAAACACAGCTGACAGATAATTGCAATTCAAAATATAAGTGTATTTCCAAATATTAAGGAGGTGAAAATTAATTTAAGGTTGGTTGTTTTCCTCTAAATGGTTATCTAAGTCAGCGTTTTCAAGATGAAGATGAAGTAAATTATTTACTCATTCAAGACAAACTACAAATATATTACCGCTTCATTACAGTTGACTTTTTATGCAAAAGTAACAAGCAAAACCTTACGTTTACGCTCCTTGAATATGTATTACACTGTTTGAAAAGAACCATAAAAGTGTTAGCTTGTAACTGGCATTACTTTGTTTAGCACTCTTCCAGACCTCTCCAGTGTACAATTCTTTACTGAATTGTGGTGCATTATCGTTGATATCTGCGACTTTTAAATGTAAGGGGCCACTGGTCACTGTTGTGCCACCGGCTGTTACACTGTAACAATGGACAATCAAGTTTTTGTAAAGGTGACGATGATATATTATCAACATACGAAAAAAGATAACAACAAGTAGAATATTTATGTTTTAGCACGGTTACATAACAAGGTGATAAGTTCTGTGCCAATTTGATTTTGTCGGCATCCTGAAACGTCTCTATTATTGGACTCTCAAATTATACGTGTACGGATCTTGTTTGAAAGTTCTACAGAGGAATATACCATTGTTTAAGGCAGAGCAGTATATGAATATAGATTTTCTTTTCAAAATATGACTAAGATAAATCAGTTTTTTACTTAATGCTTCAGTAAAACGTAAAATGTAAACCGATCATATGGTATGTCACTCTACTAAGCTATTTTTAATGACACGTACATGTCGTTTACATGTATTAACTCATGTGTAGTTTTACAATTTGCTTTTCGTCACTCACGGTAATGAATACAAAGTTTTAGGAAAATACATGCACATAGATATTTTTAAATAAGGCATGTTGTTTGAAACAGGATTTAAAGGTGACATCCATCAGTCTGGGCCATTTGATTTCCTCTCATGCATCCAAAGTAATATAATTGCCTAAAAAGATCCTTGAAGTGCAGTTTATTTATGACTTACATCCATGATTAAAGTAGAGGATAACACGTCACTTGGCATTAAAAAAAATGTATTTCCAAACCGAGCCGCGCTGCACAGTTAGCTATTTTAAAACTAGGAACACCACGTGACCACTTTCTTTTGAGTGATTATTCGGGTAATCAGCCCTGATGCCGGTATCTATCAGCTGAAATCCCCGTTATGCCTATTTATACATCTAGAAATAATGAGCAGATTTAGCGATATATTTCACGACTTGTAGTGTCTTATAATTGAGCTAATGTTATTCAAGAGTTAACTTTCACGTAAGTAGCAGTAATGATCACATTCCTCAGATCTGTCAGAAAACACCTTTGCAGGTCGTTTGCCTAATGCGTGCCTTTCTGAGCAAAGGAACTTGGACAATTATAAGATGGCAAGTCGTATCGCTTAAATGGATCAAAAGCCTTTCAGCTAATGATATCTTAGAGTTTATTCTTGAAACATATTTTGCTCGTATAATATGTCTGGCTTTCATTTCAAATAAGTTGATGGCATTCACTATTTGCGACCAATTAAAACAAAAATAAAAAATGTATTTAGTCATTATTGAATAATAAGAATAAATAAGACAAAGTCCTATGAGCATTGCAACATATACAGAAATTGACAAGACACAAGACCAAGGTATCCACATGCACGCCAAATGTAAATGTGAGAACAAATCTGTGATGAGTCATTTAACAATAAGAGCAAACCCGACGAGTACCGCCTTGGAACGGCCAGTCGGCAATAACGACCGACTGGGGTGCTTAAACCGGTTTTACAGAGCTCTAATCTCGCACTTCATGATGGGTTTCTCGAATGCAAGCAATGATGAGAAAACTGATCCATTTAGATAAGTCTCCAAGCGCCGACGTTTTGTATGACAAGTTATGACGAAAGCAGTGACGTCATTGACAAATAAAAAATGTACACGTAGTGTTTAGAAGAGAGATATTAAGACACTTTTATTGCTTCGGGTGGTGGTTTTGTTTACCGAGTATATTCTGGCTTTGTTTTTCAACTGTTTTTGCTTACTTGATGTAGTATATGTCCAATTTACCTGGTTAAAAATAAGATGTGCAGCATTAGAAGACTTTTTTTTAAAATAGAAAGACATGCAACAGTCAATTAATTATGAAGGTACATCCATATGCCAAATGCATTGTTGATGATGGCCATATTGAACTAGGGCGTTAAGATTGTCGCTTTTTAAAAGAAATAACACGTCACCTTGATCACAAAATTGGGGAAAAGATTATTAACATTAACATTAACAGATGCGCATATAATTTTTGTGAATATGCCGATTTTAATCTTACGAAAGATGTCATTATTCTAAGAATTAATATGTACAGATTCTGAGTAAAAGCAAATGGTATATCTATCTAAGTTTGCTGAATTTCTCAAAATAATGAATTTTGATTTTTAATTACAATCTAAAAGTAGCGATAATGTTACGCGGATTTTCGTTAGACCACTGGTTGCTATGAATAGTCATGAATATGAACTTTTACCAGCCTAATATCCCACGGCTACCATGAAGCAGAGCGGTATGAGTGAATGTGGGTTCAGAAGACGAGTCGTTGGATTTATGTAAAATGTACAGAATATAATTTCAAAGTTGTTACCTAATTATTCAGGTTATTTGAAGTTGCCGACTAAAAAATGTTTTTAATTTAAACACCAAGTGTAGAAAATATAATAGATATTTGACCTATTAGTGTTTAGAATCTTGACATTCATGGCCGTGAACCTATTGCAAGGTATGCATGTGAACATAACGTACGGAAATTCTGCGTAGAAGGATGTTAAGTAGTTTTTAGGGTTTATCTTAACCAGCCTCTTACAGTAACATTCATTGATTCCTGACCTCACATATTTTGTCCGTAACAACGTGCTGTTTTCTGACAACGTAGTTCCACAGCTGTATTAATATATTATTAATTGAAATTTTGCGTCATTTTCATATCTTCTGGCAAATGTAATAAGGAAGCATTAACGTATAAACCCCGATAAATGCCTGTTACCGCTTATCTCACCTATACCTTTTTGGAAGTGGCTGCTAAAGATTTACCCGTCCAACAACGCAGAACCCTTTTATGTCTTTGATAGACAGTAATCATTTTCAAATATAAATATAGAAAGTAATAATATTTTCGAAATGGAAACACATCCGGGGCACGGGGCAATGGGCTGGATATGTGACTCTTCGCCTTACATGTAAGTCTACCGTTGTTAAAATATTTCATCTCACATATATACTCCTTTAAGCACCCACAGAGACTTAAGAATAACCTTGGACATAATCACTAGTGAATGGCCTTGTGCCAGTTCTAGTGTTTTTGATTGTTAAGGTGTGTCTATAAATGCCGTCTTTTTGCAAATTTCATGTTTTCCAGACATACTTAATGCACAAAAGTACTGATGAAAGGACAAACATTATGCCAAGATTATCCAAAAACAGTTAGAAATTGGCTTTTCCGTGTCCAAGATACACGTGATGGAAAAAATCTTAACCATTATGCTGTGGTCATTATAATCATTTTCAGATTGAATTTTCAGAAAAAAATACGGGTAGAGCCAGCTATATTATTGCGCTTAAGTTAATACATGTACCTCTTCGATAGAGAGATATACTATACTACAGTTTTATTCTACATTACATTAATGGAACTACTGTTTAATGTATCGTTCGTTTTACTTGTTATTCCGTGACATGATTCGATGATGAGATATCTTTTATCACATGATTCACCTTGTTTGCCATTCAATATACCCATGTAATATTTCTTTTTATTACACTAGTGTAATACAGCTTTTCTTGCGATTTGATTGGCTAGCAGCTTCGCGTGACTTTTTGGTATTCATCTGCCGAGTTAGTAAACAAACTGGAAGACAACGACGGCTGTTTTTTCATCGGTAGCTCTTTTTTCGTCGCTTCAAATGTCACGATTGATTATTGGTATAAATAAACTTGCCACCATCATGAAGCGTATAGCTAAGGCTTCTGGACTTGCATCCGAAAGACGTCTGACTAACCACAGCACCCGGAAACATTTAGTTGAGAAACTGTCCGAAATTAACATCCCACTAATCAGATTATGCAGATAACAGGACACCGCAACATTGAACTAATTAATAACTGCCACAATATACGCGATAATCAACACAAAATGATACCGAACATCCGCACAAAGTCTAACTGTTCTCACCAGCATGTGAATAAAGACAGGTATGTCCACAACGCGATGGTAACGCCAATGAATTCCGCCACAAAGAACTCATAACCGTCCATGGTGGCTTTAACAGCATCTTCGCAGGAACCTTTTTTGGAGGAACTTTCAATATTAACATTCAGCTGCCTATGACACAATCAAATGTAAATTCTACTGACGAGTCTGCAAGTCCACCACATAAGAAACGAAAAAGAATTATCTCCACTTCGACACTGACCGCGATGAGAATTAAATTTGAATAGTGACCTTCACACTAACCGCTTTTGTAAACTTTCTGGGTCACGCACTTTCACGTGTTTACTGTTTATTATTGTAAGTTATTTAGCTGAAATAGTCGATAAAACATATGACAATGATATGTTATTTTTATTGTATTTTAATGTTAAACACACATTAAAAGTTCGTCAAAAGGTTGCCTTTACTCTCAATTTAAGACAATAAAATGGAACTATTTTGTATAGCGCAACAATTAACTCAAGCGGTCTTTGATGCGGTCTTTGGTTAAATGACGTCACACTATCGTTCTAATTTTTGAACCGGCATGTAGATCTACACGGGTATTTGTTTCTAGTAAAAGAGGACGAAAATCATGTGATAAAAAAGAATCTGACACTCGTTTGTTATTTTATACAAACATTTATTAAACTCGTCCAGGCAAAATGATATTATTGCCTGAACTCGTTTAATAAATGTTTGTATTAAATAACAACTCGTGTCAGATCCTCTATTTCTTGAAGTGTATGTATGCTGAATACTGCCCGCATGTAGGAGAAAACGCTGGTCTTCCTTGGATGGAGATGGGTGAGGAACTTATGTGGACTTGGTAGAAGAATGCATGGTTTATAGCGATCTATGTATTAGTCCAGGGTGCTCAGTCTTTATTTCTATGTAATATTAATAAACTGGATAAAGTCTATAGTGTTCTGAAACGACATTTTAAATGTCTTGTTTTAGAGAAACAGATCAAACATTGTCTACGATAAAGCAAATCCCGATACATAGTGTCTGAAAACCTATTAAAGATAACTACCACCAGACAAATACTTAAATACTTAAAATATTAAAATATTAGTTTTTACATTAACCTTTAATTCCTAATATCATTATTATTTAGAATTGATGTCTTTGTGAAGAAGTGAAATCAAGAAAAATCTCTTACCTGAAGGTGAATATGAACTGCGTACAATTCTCAGCATCTAGTTCCTCTGACGAAACCAGCCTGTCAAAACTGTCGAGGGTAAAGGTATCTTTTGTGGTGTTTGTTGATACACACTCTGAGGTTAATATACTGAATTTTGGTGTATTGCCAGCTGGATCTGTAGCCTGCAAACTATACAGGACGGAATTCGATGCTGGCTCGGATAATGTTATTGTTTCTCCTCCAGGTGGCGGTTTGTTAAAGGTCAATTGTGCCACATAAACTATAACAAATAAAATACATGTACAATATTCTTCACGTTTCATAGTTTCCACACCTCTATTATAAAAGGTGTAACAATTTAGAGAAGCACTCTGTTATTCAATCTCGGATTTTTCGAAGCCGATGCATTATTCGAAGTTTTAAGTCCTTCCCGATTTTCCCTTCATAATTTAATAATGTAAAAACTCCGATTACTTATTTGCATTAATAAAGGCATCGGCATTATTCGAGATTAATCTTGGTCCCCAACGTACTGTTTTAGTATCTTTACACATCTTATCTTAAGCCGGATCGAGCCACCGGTCGGCATTTAAGTCATCAGAAATAATGAACACCTTTAATTGTGATTGGGTATGAAACGTATAACAGATGTATCATACATGTATATGTCTTGCAGCTCACCCAAGATTTGATGTCAACTGAGATATTAGATTATATTCAACAAAAAGATATTTTTAAAGTCAGTTCAGTTTTTACAATAACAGAACCATATGAAAATCCAATAAAACAATTTACCTAGACCAAGTCAATTATTCTTTAAATGAAATGCATCCGCTTTTAGTGAGAAACGCTGAGTCGTAACAGAGCTACTTAGGGATGTGGTCAGCATGCTCAATTAGTCTTTGTCAAGTTCTGTTTTATAAACCATATATCAGCATAACTCTAACCCTCAAGTTTCAAAACCCTAATACAATGGTCCTGTTAATCTCTGTCTCAATCCGGGCTTCATCGATGAAGTAATACCACAACACTGCCACCCAGCTCAAGTGTTTTATAGCATACTAGATTCTATTGTTCTTATTATCTATCAATTCAGAGTCTGTAAACCTTGATGGACTCAAAGCAGCGTTATATATGCAAGTAAAGATTTTAATTGTATCATACTAAAAGTGTCGTAATTGTCTTAAGAAATTAAGATGTTCCTTCTTTTATAATAAATTGATGAAACATTGTAGGTAGCTAACTTCTTACATTTAGGCAATTTATTTCACGAAGATCCGAGTTTTAATCGCCAACAAAACAAACAAACAAACAACAACAACAACAAAAACCGGAAAAAAATGGAAAACATATTTCTGTATCCCTGACTTCTTGGTCCTTCGTCAATTTGATCCAGCTAAGTGCACGGGATTTATTTTCAAAATTCCACTCCAAGCGTTTTATAGGTCAGATTGTATATATAGTTTACTGTCTAGCGAATTTACGTCCAATGAGACAGTCAAATGTCGTGGCATACATGCTAACCCGCAAAGAATTAGTGGAAGCTAATGTTTCTTGTTCAATTTTGTTATGGTAATAATGCCTTTAGATATATCTTTTATATCGTTATGCATATATAAAACTGAATGTTGCGGACATATCCTATTTCTTGCAAATCTTCAAAGTTGCAATCTACTAAAATGCTTTATATTGTGGCGGTTTATTTCCAAATAAAGATAATTATTACGGCTTTGCTAAGCAAAGCTTTAGTTTAGCAGGGACTGGGCTGTTCGTTACTGTGCTATAAACTTGAACTAAATGCGGTCGGTACACACATTTTACAAGGTAAATAATACTTTGATCTCTGGTCTATAATTAAATCATGTAAATTGATGCAAAAATAAATGTAAGCTAATGTAATATCGCCGATGCTTGAAGCACTATGTAGGTAAAGCATGTATGCATTTTTACTTTCTTCGTCAATATGTTGATAGGCATCACCAGCCGTTGCTTGACAATTAAGAAATAACTTCGGAGAATACCCACTACTTGTTCTTTTATTTCTTGATCATCAATAAGGTATACCCTTTGTATTCAGCGACAGGCAAACTAAACTGAATTGAAACACGGATATATACTTTTGTGTCATAATGTATCGAATATATAATAACCGAGTATAAAACACTTACTATTGGCTCGGAGAAGTAAACAAACTATCAACAGCATATCTGAAAGAAACAATCATTAATATATTATCTCATTATAATAAAGCAATGTCAGAGTTTTTACTTTTGTGAACAAAGGGTAGAACAATAAAGAATATATAGCAACAGGATTTGCATTTATATAACAAATTACAACAATACAAAATAAAATATAAAGCTTTTAATTAGCCTTGAAACACGCTTGTATTTGTCAAATGTATATAACGCATTATAACACATATGACGGACTACATCGGGCCATTCTGTGTAGTTTGGGTGACGTTTATAGTATGACATACACTTGCCTGTAAAAAATCAACTTGTTTAAAACAATTAAAACATGTTCAATTCAAAAAGAGAATTCAATGTTTGAAGGACAAAGTATTTGCAAAAAGTACGGTATTTGAAATCTTTTTTTCTATTTTTGCTTAAATGTTCTTAGGTTTCTGCTGACAGTAACAATGTGACATAAAAATGGTAGACTATGCAGATATAAGACGAAAAATACATAATCTATTCGACACGAAGAGGTATTTTATGGCTCATATCTTAAAAAACATATTTCTAAACTGAGTTAATATGTGTTTAATATGTGCTGCAGGTAAAACCCTTAGGAGTAGAAACGGATTTATTGTGACATACTGGAAACGCTATTCTCACGTGCCGGTCAAGTTTAAAAAAAACTTCCATGCACTGACTTAAGAGCTCAAACCCCGAATTTATCAATAGATTAGTAGATTCAATAACGAAATTAATAACTTGAATGACATTTTTTAATTAAATTTCTACATTACACGTGTACATTAAAATCGGATCGTACGACACATGCATCGTCACGACCAGGCTACTAGTGCAAAACTATAAGTATATACTCTTTTGAATGTCTTCGTAAAAAAAGATTTACTTCTAGAACATACGTGCAGCTAGAGTCACTCTGGTAGTTTGCATATACTAATGACAATTCCAATCAGCAAACAATATGTAGTCTATTTGGTAACGCAGAAGGTAAATTAAAGATTCTGGTTTCAAGAAACTTAATCATCAAACTAACACCTATTTACTAGAATCATGGATACAAATACTTACGGCTCATGTTCCTATCATATAGCAGCGACGGCGGACAAATAAGTGTGGAAATCTGAAACAGTTTCAGAATCAACAGAGTAAGGAAGTTTGTATATACATAAATCATGTTGTCTTTGTTACATTACATACTGCTTGTTTAATGACGTAATTGATCAAAACTAACAACACAACTGATGATCTTGTGTGCGGGTGTGTTTTCAGACAGTAAAGTCTTTGATCCCGTCATCTGGACATACGCTGTTTTGTGCGTGTTGTTATTGTTGTTGTTGTTGTTGTTGTTGTACATGTAAGAATAACGAATGATAACTCGAAGGAGGATGAGATGCACCGCTCCTTTTCAAACTTTATACTTCCGCTATCGAGGTAAGTAGCATATATGTAAGCAAGTAGTCGGTAAACACATAATTACTTTGACTTTGCTTACCATCATGCTTTACCAAATGACATTTAGATAAGCCTTTGTCTCGAAAATAGACCGGTTACGGGTTACATCACATAGGAGTCTAGATATTGTGCATGTCTCCATTCGGGCCCTAGGGCGGGGTTAAAGGTGTTTATAAATTCGTTCTTCATTTAGCATTTGCTTTTTATAACAAAGTGTGTACGGAGTTACTAGGTTAGACCTAATAATGTTAATGCTTAAAGAACTTGGTCTGCGGGGTTTTACCTGTGTCACCCTACCCTGGTTTTCGTTTAACGAAATTCACAAAATCATGAAATACATAGTACAACGTTTTGTCACAAGTGAGACAGGAATAATCGTACCTTGTTAGACCGGCAGCGTGCTGTGTAAAGCAATTCCTTTGTATTCACTACTGAGTTATCAAATAAAAATTGGCAAAGCATAAGACATACAATTATAACACTGATGAAAACAATCAAAAATCAGATTTCATTAAAAAGTGAAAACTCATAGGTATCGCCTTCAATCGCTCAGTTAGGTTAACGACCGACGGAGATTTACACATGTTAACATAGGTTTGATAGGTTTCTTTTCTTTGGTAGATGGTGTAATACAACAGAAAGATTGCAAGCAGAATTGTTTGTTCAAGCCAAGTAATTATCATATATTAAGACAATAACGCCATTGGAAAGTTGGAGGGAGTTTTGAATCACTAGGAAAAGGGAGAATAGAAATAAACAACATTTCTTTAATATAATATTAATGATAAAATAGTATTTCATTTATTCTTACAACAAACGCCTTAAGTATATTCGTAAATATACTATAGAGTGTGTCGGTACTTTCACATCCCTTACCACCAATGCAAACCAAAATATGTATGACAAAACAACTAATATGATAAATGAATGGAGTATGTTTTTTTGCTCAATTTAGAGAATTAACTGAGTCCTGAGCCTATCCAGGAAGTGAGAAATTATTACAAATTTAAACAATCTGTTTTCCAATCGATTATAAACACAAATGAAGGATAAAGAAAAAATAAAGAAAAATGTTTTAGTCTAATTTACTTTTTTCGATTTTTTTTCTTGCATCATGAAGATTTGACAAAATATGGAGTAATCAGTTTCTCGTTCTTCAGTGTAAATAAAAGAATACAACGTATCTTAACTTAACACGAGGTTTGTGATGGTGTATACAGCTTAAGCGAAGAGAAAGAAATGAATCGGTCTGAATTTCTTTAGGCATAGCAAATGTAATGCCGTGCCTTTGAAGAGTATCAAAATTAAGAGTTAAATGCTTCAAGCCTAGGACTAAATAGTTCAAATCTCGGTATGGCCTCCAATGGTCAACTTTTTGTTTCTTCTTACTTTTGCACTGTTACAATTATTTCCCGCATCTATCTGACAAAAAAGAGCGTATATAGTTTTTATTGTTATTTTTGTAAATTAATTTAAATTATACGATTTATGATAAATTTGATAACAAATTCGTTACATGGTATATTCCAAGTCTAACAAATCAAAATTATTGGTAATTTATTGGTAAAATTATTGTTTTATATTTTGTAGTATCAACCAATATACGTTATAGACCATTATTGCCAACTCTGAAAAAATGGCGTGGCTATCAAGTACCAGGTTTGCTTGGATTGACTAATGTTATATCTTGTTTTCAACTGATACTTACTAGCAAAACACTTATCATAAAGAGGATAGAACATAATATTTGGATATTTCTTATTTCTATAAACGAGACACCTGGATGGTTAATATTTAAAAAAACGTGGCATTAACGTCTACATTAAAGTATTATCTATTGTGTTTATATACAAATTCTTTATATTATCAATTACACTTGCTTTTAACTTGTGCATTCTACCTAGTAAATATGTTGTACCGCTATGAAAATAAAAGCGTGAACACAGCTTTCTGTAAGCTGTAAACTTATATATATAAATTGAAGCTAATGGCATGTAACTTTAAGTTCTTTTAGAATAAAGGACAAGATAACAAGGCCCTATTATTATTATTTTTATTATTAATATCATTAGTACAAATCGAAAACAATTGAACGAGCTCTGGACAGTGGTTCACCTATGCAAGTCAAATGAAAAAAAAAATGACGACAACATAGTTAGATGAACATGACATGTATTTCGTAAAACCAACATTAATGAAAAATCAAGATTTACCGTTTTGGAATTGTCAGCAGATGTACGGACACCGTAGATTATGTTAGGATGGAATCAAAGTTAATTCATGCTTAAATGTTAAACTCTTGAGCGGACCCAGCAGTTTAAAACACAGTTGAATGCTTAACTATATGAACGTCTGCTAGTACAAGTGACATCGACGTATATATCAAAAGAGAGGATCTGTCCCGATCTGCAAAGAGATATACTAACTCTTCAAAAATGTTAGTTAAATATTGTCATTAAATCTTCTTATATGGTAGCAATACTATTATGCCACATGTATAAGTGTATAAACTGTCGAATAATACCTTCATGTTTACATTGTGTTAAGTCATACCCCGGCAGAGTGCGCAAAACCAGCTTTTGTTAGATTCTCCAGGTTGGGATATAATATATAACTGCGGCGCAACTTTTTTATATGTTTACATTAAAACACATTTATAAATGAATGTACCAACTTGGCTTAAATGTAATCGAAAACCCTCGTTGAAATTTATAGACAGACTGTTTAAGCACCAATGTATTTTATGATAAACGTATTATTCAAATGTTGTATTTTTAGAAGCAACTATGACGCACATCGGATTTCTACATTCACGTCCATTTAAACAATGCTATGGGACAAGAGAATACTTGCCATTAGGAAGTACTGATATATATTGCTTGTACATGTATGTATTCAGATTAACTGGTGTTTAGGAGCTTTACACCATATGTCCATTTCAACATTCACATGAGAGGGAAGAAGATGACGTGTTCCATTTGCTGTACATACCGTATCGTGCTATTGCTGTTATAATCACATTCTAAATTCTTCTATAACTTCCTATAGTATTTGTATTGGTAAAATAACAACTAACAAGCAACAATTGAAAAAAAAAACAACAACTAACAAGCAAACTTGCAGACTCGATTAAATAGCTCCAGCTATATACATTTACAAGTACTACTTGATTGGGGAGGTTTAAAGTTTTTTCATTGTAATTTTCACAAAGGGTGTTGTCCAGGTTTATCACATTGAAGTGGCATGCATACTGTTTAAGGGAAACAAGTGGTAAACGATACAACTAAAAAAAGAGTAAGTGGGTCCTTAATTTACACTTTCTGGGTAAAATGTCGTTCTCAGAAAGTCAGTACCTAGACCTATAGCAATGGCTGTTGCAACATCCTGCCTAAAACCCATTGAATATCAGATTTAGGATGTTAACTATTCTATTTCGACCGATTCATCACCACTGGGCTGCCTACGATATAAATAGAACACAATAATAACTGTAATAATTTCAGCTATAAAAGTTTGCAATAAAAGATCTTACACGCATTAATTCAATGATTGTCACACAGCACTTCGCCAAATACAGATTTAAATGTTTAATATAATAAACATTTCAAATTTAAGAGGAGCATTGTGTGAGTTGTGTTTTCCTATGCTAGTCTACACGATTTTAATAGCCTTAGCTAAATTCATTTGCAGATATCTGCTGAAACTAATTGCATACACATTGTATTGTCTACGACTAGCAGCAAATACTGAAGATCCTGATAGTGAAGATTTCTACGGCAAATATTGATCTAGAATTGCACTATCATGTGTATGCATAAGCCTGATTTTTTTGTAGTGCACAGTGGTTGTCGGGTTAAGGGCTGTATGAATGATTCAAGATCTGCCTGTTAACACCTGTGGTAAACTAATACTGGTGTTTGACAATTAATAGCTGCTGAACCGGACTTTCACAAAATTATCCTTAAAATGAAAAACACGTTATAAGGGATCAGTTACGCATGGGTTTGCCAAACATGAAACAAAGCATGAGAAATTAGTCCTGAAACATTAGAATTGTCGTTCCATTATTTTACTAATTTTTAAGACTGAGTGTGTTACCTACAAGTATATCTATTTCGCTTTCCAATCAATGCATAAATCAATATAAAGAAACACAATGAGGAAAGTTTTTCCACAGGATGGGTTTGTAACAACTGCCTACATTTCGTGTTCATGTTTTGTATATAAACTAGTTTAATAAACTGCAGAGAAGTAGAAACTGTCGTGATGTTCCAGCGTTTAATAGCATGACTTTCACACTGGAAGTTTTCGGTTCGATCTCTCGCATGAAACCATCTACACATGTTATTTCTATATTTAACAAAATATCGATTGTATAAAATGAATTCCATTTATTTTGACAAAAGAGAGGTTATCTCTTTAACTTTGCAAAGTTTTAACAATAACGTAAAACTGACGGACAGGACGTTTAAACCCAAAGCTGTAAGGATCATATTATCCATAAGCTTGTCTAATCCCGAGCTCTCTGTGGCATGTCGACTTCAGTTAAATCAATGCTTTCAAAAATTTAGTTGACAAATGTATGTATTTTAAATTGTGTTTCAAATAATATATCTCCCATTACTTACACATTCACACCTTAATATTAACATTGTAAAACACTGTGCTTCATTCAAGTCATAAAATACAATATCAATGTTCAGCTATGATTACATTTCATATAACTAATCTTACAACCAGTTTAATGTGGATATGCTTTTGCTTGTTCAAAAATGTTTGTACAAATATTTCTACCTAAGTTGATTTAGAGTGTATATTTTACACTAAATATATCACTACTACAACTGCTATTTAAGCCTTTTGCAAATGTACAAGTAAGTGGTATATCTGGGCTCATCTGTAACTATTTAAACAATGTTATAATAAAAAAAGTTGATAAAAACACGCACTCGTGTGAAAAACAAGAATGGTTGTGTATATTGCAGATATTTGGACAAGGTAATTGTTTCCAGTTACCTTTACAATGAATATCGATCGCAACTGTCCGTTTTGAAAATATATTCCGCTCAAGTATATAGCACTTCAAAGGCTTAAATTATGTTATATTATATTCTTCATCATGTAATCTTATTAATATGGTTAAAATAATATTAAATAAAATGTCTTTTAAATGAATACATGTAGGTAAAAGTGTATCCTAATATCGTTATTGCCGTATGTTGCTGGGCAGTGGAAAATATTAATCATATACACACAATTGCTTTATAGAAGTGGGTCAGTTGAAGGATTGAAATGGATTTTATCTCTGACCTGCTACCACAGGCTGTTATTTCTACGTGAAAATACCTTTTCATTGAGGTTTTCTAACCAACCTTAAAGGTTCTGGGGTCGAAACGTAGACCAACCATTGATGTTGGACGGCAAAAGCTAAACGGTTATAATCTTGTAACTACTTAGGATATAACACTGATATGAGCGACATCCGGTCGGTTGAAAATTGCATGTAGAGAGGCGTTCCAGCTGATAAGAAGTTTCAAGTTTTTCATGTCTTTGGATTTTTCCTAAACCCTATCAATAATAGCTAGACATACCCCTTTTGGCCGAAATTGTGTTAACACGGTGCAGCTCAAAGAACACAACACACGTACTAAACAAAAAGCCAAAACTGTAGCATGTCGATTCATTCAGTGCTTTTTGGCTTCTGAGACGGGCGCATGTCCTATTTGACGCGCTATTGGGGATACCCAACTGTAACAACATAGCATAAACGTGACATGCACTACACCCAGTCCTTTTGTCTTGATTGCTATCCATCAAATAACCGCGGCAATTAAAGTAACCTCATAATAAAACGAGCATTTAACTGCCTCTGTCAATGTTTGCACAGACATTTTAAAGGCTACCGTTTTGCCACCAGTATGGTTACCGAATACGTTACAAAAACAGGGCACGCCTAGTTAACGTACTTATTGCATCAATGAGCGTGTCCAAATAAACAACGTGTTCAAGGTCTTTAATTAAACATGCAATATATCCGGTATGTAATTTTGTCTGTACCAGAATACAACATTCACAAAAAGGACATATTTATTTTAAGAAACCTAACGTAATGGACAACAACAATTAGGTTGTATAGTGTCCTTCTTCTAGATAACATATTTTGGGCGTTGTCGAATGAGAAAGCTGAATTAGTGAAGCTGGTAGGATTAAAACTGCATGACCTTGACTATTCGAGGTCAGCCATCATGCCTTGGAAGAAGTACTGCGTATACAGAAAATAAATAGAAAAGAATAAATAAAAAGTGGACTAGGGGCATTAATCGTGGCATGCTTCGATAGTTAACATTTAAACAATAATCTGTTTCAACAAGAAGTTAAAGTGGTGATATTGTGAAATGCAGATTAATGGATGAACAATGCCGCGCATGAACAGTTATTATAAGAAACAGATAAAACGGAGAGCGAACTAGTATTAGAATGTTCACTTACTTTGAACTATCTACTAGGAGAGGTTACACCGCACGGGTCCTCACTGGCATCTGAGGCTCTGTTGCAAGTTATGTATGGCAGAGGTCATGTGTTTCATCTCAGTATATCTATCTAAGATAACGCACGAGTTCGGGAAAGTATGGCAGGATTTTTTTAAATATATCACATTGTGCGTAGTGGTGACGAAATAAATAATTTTTAATAAAAAAGTATACATTTTCGGATGTAGGTGACTGTGTTATAACTTTTGTTCCCATAAATAATTTACATTTTGTCAAAAAGGTATCTTTCCAGCAGAAGTTTTGCATGCTTTTCAATGCATTGTACATATGATTAACCACGGAATCAAGGTTACCCTTATGTGCACAATTTTAGTCGTTTACAGGGTTAAACTTACAACAACCAAACAGTGATTTTCACTGTGTTACCTTGTCACCGTATAGAAAAAAGAAGCAGACAAAACTGAGTTCAAACACTCGTAGCGCAACAAAACTAGTTCTTCGTATTTCCTATTATGGGATGTGGAACAAAAGAGAGTTCCTCAGTGAAAATTCCCATAGCAGTACACCATAATCATATATTCTCAATACTATGCCCAGCTTGTTCAAACTAGATGTCAATCTGACTATAAAATGCAACACAAAATGAGCAACTGTAAACATAAACCATTATCAAGGGCGCATAGAAATACATCATCCTTTAAAACCAGGTACTTGCTATGGAATCAGCATAGGGCGCAAAGATCCTCTCTCAAGGTCTTTGTCATGGACCTTTATATTTTTGTTTACCATGTGTCCAATCATTGAATGCAGAGTTGTATAGATTAGGATTTGGTCGCAACTGTAAAAATATAAGTTTAATTATGAACATTATAAACCCATTCTGAACATGGACAAACAAGTGTTCATCACACTTCTTTTACTCATTTAAATATGTGCATGTATGAACCATGTGTAAATCACCGGGAACATAAACAACTGCACACGTGTCATTCATTTCATATATCGATCAATGAAAGCGGGTACACCGGTCCTTAACCTGTTGTTTTATGCCATAAATATGTGACATAATACGACTTTAATTCACATTTTATGACCTGAGTCCACAAAAACGATATACACTCTGTACCATGACATAATTCCACAATATGACATAAGGAAGAACAGAATTTTATTATTCTATTTAATTTTGTTTTTATACAACATAAATACAGCAGTTCCGGTTTACTATTCCCTTACAAGTAAAGGTCACACTATTTCTGCGAAACGAAAATGTAAATTAGTGCAAAAGTTACAACATGGCGTATATACCACTGAAAACTTACATTAAAAACAACGAAAAATCTCTTCTGAGGCCCAATTTTAATCCGAATAAACTAATTAGCGGCAATTGAAACCTGTCATAATTATACACGTTATGTTCAAAGTTGTTTGTAAACATAATGTTTGTCGCATTATGTAATTACAATTTTCAGATCATCAGTATACTTAGAATCAGTAGCCCGTTGGGCTGCCTTACAATTGGGCAGTTCAGATAACAGATATGTTTGTTTTATCATATATTTTGTTTTCTTCTTTGAACTAGTTACCGTTTCCACATGTCTTACGTTACCCGAATTTCCTATATTATCATTTTAAGTTTTCTAGTATTAATGTTTAACAAACAACCATTTAGACTGGCTATGCTTAAATAAAACTATGTTTCAGCGCATGTGGCTTTGGTGAATAGGTAATTAAATGACGGTCAATAGTTCATCTAGATAATGCACAATTGACAGTATGCATAAAATAACAAACTGATGAGTACACTTCCTTTGTAAAATACTTAAGCCTTGAATAATTTGTTTTGCTATGCTATAATCAAATATCTGTTCAGACATTGTTTTGTGTATATGTCTTGGATTATATGAAGACATTTAAATAGGCATTTTAAATAATAAAAAATGAATAAAGAGGTGTTAAAAGAGTGTTGTGAAAAAGAAGACGTGAGATAGTGTGGGAAAATTGCATTCAGTATTTTATCATACATATACATACTTCAAGTGTGTACATGCCAAGGAATCATACAACTAATTCGTATAAGTCTAGGGTACTTCAGGTACGTTATTTTGTATTTATAAGCCTATTCTAAAACTGTATTAAATAAAGTTATCTTTTCAAAAAAGAATCAGGACAGATATTGTTGGGAAAACAAGATTTGATGTCGAACTTGCAAGTAAAGTTTTCGTTTGTTTGTTTTTTTTCATCTTCGCATACATATTCGTATATTAAATACAATACAACACTACTTCTTCGACCATTATTCCATTAACACTTAAAGTACCTACCTGTCTTGGTCTTTTACATTGATCAGTATCCCTCTAAAAGACTTATTTATTTAATACTAGTACTCCATCGTAGGTACAAACAACATAGTCTATAACACTCGTTGACGATTATACCATTTTAAACTGTACCATTAACTTACTCTGATTAAAATATAGATCCATTTTTTTGTAAATATTTCAATAAGCAACAAGCTAAACGCGCACCTCCGCTTTGTTGTGGGCAAAAAGGAAGTAATATTTTAATATGAACATGGTTTCAGTCACTCCCTTTACACTGGTTACGCTAAGGTAAACATGTATGCGTCAGTAGGACGGGTATATCATTTTACCTTAGGTGTGTACGGGTGTGAATTGTTTTTCAAAATGCATGCAGAAGAATCATGTTTGGAGGACCGCAGCCCGCGATATGAAAAGAAAGCATTGATGCGACACATCAAGGCTGCTGTTGAGACTCATATTATTTTAATGCCGTCTACTTGAATGAAACTTTTTTTAATGAGGTAAAAAATGTTGTGGGTAGTCTGACGTCAATACGTGATATACAAAAGTATTCCAGACTCTGTATGAGTTTGCTGCACTACTTAACACTTGGTTGTAATTATCTCATTCATTAATGATTTAAACCCGTTTAACTGATAAGTTTTAACTGATAAGTGATGTCAATACATAATGCATGAGGCCTCCAGTGGCGTATCGGTAGACTTATAACTCCTCTATCTGCTTAGCCTCTCCCCAGTGTGGGTTTAAGGGCGAAAGACTTAATGTGGGAATGTCTTCCAGCTGACCTGCGGTGCGTCGGTGGTTCTACTCAGACATATTTTTGGGATCTTCCTCCACTAAAATAGCTGAAAGTCGCTATAATGATCATGACTGGTCGCTGCGATGCATTTCAAAAACAAACAACAATTAATGAGAAAGATTTGCGCGTGAAAACATATTTATTCCGCTTTAATAAGGGTTGTAGCTTTATGTATATAGGAATGCAACTTTTCCCCTAACTTACAACTCGTATAAGTCCAGACTGCTTCTTACCCTACATGATAACATATTAACCACAAGCAACAGAACGCAAAGTTGTGAAACAAAAGTTAATTTCACCATGTATTCTATATTTGATGAAAAATATATGTATACAATATTATGTTATAAAAAGATAATGTTGAAAGAGTTAATACACAAGAAAGACCTGCTGCATATTTTGAGTATTATGGTCATGAATAAACTGCAATTACGTCAAATAAAACAGTAAATAAATAAATAAATATATATACATATATATATATATATATATATATATATATATATATATATATATATATATATATATATATATATATATATATATATATATATACATATATATATGTGAATACCTGCTGACACGTGTTTTTATCCCACAAGAAACTAAGTTTTGTTTATAAATATACAATTTAGATAACCAAAACAATTTTCGAAAATCAAGACGAGGCAGGAACGAAAAGTCTTAAGACGATTAGGAAGAGGTCCGAATAAGAAAAGAAAAAAAGAACAACAGCAAATAGTTTTGTTTTGACTTGAAAATACATGTTGTACATAGTAATAGATTAACTTAAAAGAAACTATTCATTTACATGTGATACATTAACTCAATCAAGTCAAATGTGCGGATGTAGCAATCTTTTTTAGGTTAGTTCTGATATTTATCAAAAATTATTAATAACTTGTGTGACTTTAGTTATTTATAGTATAGAATGGCATAATCTATATTTTTTCCAGGAATGATTACAGATGTTCGACCCGCGCTATGCGTCATTAATGAATCCATTTCCTTGCCGTGCATTCTATTTCTTTATTATACATTAGATTTAACCCTTATAAACGAGAAATGACTAACTTGAATGCTTGATTTTGTAAACATTACACAGCATTGCTTCCTATCCCGTGTTTATTTTACTATGTTCTGTGTTTTAATATTACTAAGGTTATAGGTAAAAAACGCAAATTTCATAAGCGACTAAAAGCATCACAATCACGGCCTACCAAACCACATTTTTTGTTTATATCAAATTTTGAAAGTATTTTCAAATGCACGTATGTTACTGACACCAACACCTGAGTGAATGAAATGAAAATCCGTTTGTTTTCGTTTGGCTATTACTTTAAAAATGAGGAAAAGGAAACGTTCGAGAATGCGGACAGTGTTATTTCCTTTAGCCGCGAGTTTCTGAGTTACCTCGATAGTTTTGATATAGATAATACTTGAAACAACTACTAGAACGTCAAAACCTGTTAATACTACTGTCACCACTACTACGTGTAGTAAACTACTCACTTATATTACGACTACGTGTACCGTTACATGTACCATCAATTCTTCTTCTTCTTCTTCTTCTTCTTCTTCTTCTTCTTCTTCTTCTTCTTCTTCTTCTTCTCTTCTTCTTCTCCTCCTCCACCCTCCTCCGAGTACTACTATTACTACTACTTCTACTTCTGCTATTACTACTACTACTTATAATACAATCTACTACTACTACTATTTCTTACTACTACTTTTACTAATTCTACTATTACTATGTGCCACTTTTACTACAACTTCTAATTTTATTTCTACAACAACTACTATTGCAGCAAGAGGATTCTTTGCTAAAACAATTAATTTCAAAAAGATGTTGTGACAAACTTTATTATAGTCATGCGTGACCATGGACAAGCATGACAATTTTTGTTTTGAACCATTGCGCTATTTCTCTCCACCCTCACATAGGAACGAAACTGCAGCACAGGTCGGTAAATTAATATAATTGTATGCACACGTTACCCAACGCAATAAATGGAACCTATTCGCAACTTGTAGAAAAGAGCTGATTGAAATATGTAGGCTATTCTTTACATTTCACATGTTTAATGCATACTACAATTTTACAAGAAAAAGCACGGGTGTAAATAGTTAAATAAAAAAGGATCCTATCAAAATGTTCACAGATATATAAATTTAATCTACCTCAAGACAAAGGCAAGCAGGGTAAATGTAAATATTACAAAAACACAGAGACGAGTCATAACACACAAAAAGAAAAAGACAGAAAACATCAGTTATCCCCCTTGGAACGGTCAGTCGGCAAAAGGACCGACAGGGGTGCTTAAACCTGGTTTGTGGAGCGCTCCAACCTCGCACTTCCTGAAGGTTTTTCTATGAAACAAACAGTGGATTCATTACATAAATATTGAGAGTAAAGAACCGTTATCCCATTGGGTAATAGACTGTCCGCGTCTTTACTTTCTTCTCTGTCGTCTGCTTCATTTATTTTTGCAAACTGTATTGTATTGTATTGGCAAACTCAGTTTTGTTAAACAAGACCTCTCTCAAGAACGGCGCCAATTATGGATTCGTTTGCAAAACAAACAAAAAAGGTTTCATTTATTGCAGAAATCGACAAAACCTGTACTGTTGTTTAAAATTAGCTGCACAAATAAATAAAACATACTGATTGCCAAGTGTTCGTTTCTATCATTTACTCGGTTAGATATTTGTCCTATTCCGATAGTATCATAAACGCTCGTGAATGATTTTATAACCCCTTCTACACTCTTTAACATGTATTGTTTAAGTGAAGTATAACTTACACGTAGGTAGTACAGACACAGGCAGACAGACAGACAGACAGACAGACAGACAGACAGACAGACAGACAGACAGACAGACAGACAGACAGACAGACAGACAGACAGAGATAGGTAAAAGTAAATAGATAGATAGATAGATTGCGATTTTTAAAAAAAAAAAATTCACGAGAGAATAATGAGTAAGCGAATGTAATCAGGATGTAATATTATAAAGTAAGCAAATGTATTTAACACGTTAAATCATAAACATACACGTAGACTAAAAAAATGAACTATTGACATCAATTAGTTTAACTTCGTCTTCTTATATTTCACAAGCCACTTTAGTACAGGTAGTTCAATTGAAAACGCCTGTATTCAAAGTCCTAACCAAGTCATACTGAATCACGTGATCTAAAAAATATTATGAGCCTGTTTTAGAGATGAATGGTATGAACCGAAAGTGAAAGTGAAAAAAACAAACATGTATTGTTCCGTGCTTTTACAATACCAAGTGTACTTGCCTTTGCCGTCAATGGTTGTGTTCATATCCACATTCACGTTAGTAACATAGACGGAGGCAGGTTCAGTTGCTGTGGTGCTCAGTGACTCGGTAAAATTGGTACTTGGTTTAACAGTTGTTGGTTTAGTACTTTCTGCTGTTGTATTTGATGTCGTGGATATGTTGGTGCAAATTGTATCGGAAGAACTAACACAGTTGCACTTGTATAAAAGAGCTGATAAAAATATGTAGGCTATGCTATACATATACACATATTTAATCCATACTACAATTTTACAAAAAAACACAGGTGTGAATAGGTAAATAAGAAAGGGTCCTATCAAAATGTTCACAGATATATAAATTTAATCTACCTCATGACCAAGGCAAACAGGGTAAATATAAATATGACAAAAACACAGAGACGAGTCATAACACACAAAAAGAAAAAGAAAAAAAACAACAACATCTGTTACCCCCTTGGAACGGTCAGTCGGCAAAAGGACCGACAGGGGTGCTTAAACCTGGTTTGTGGAGCGCTCTAACCTCGCACTTCCTGGAGGTTTTCCTATGAAACAAACAGTGGATTCATTACATAAATATTGAGAGTAACGAACCGCTCGTGAATGCTTTTATAACCCCTTCTACACTTTTTAACACGTATTGTTTTAGCGGTGTATAGCATACACGTAGGTAATACAGACAGACAGACAGACAGACAGACAGACAGACAGACAGACAGACAGACAGACAGACAGACAGACAGAGATAGGTAAAAGTAGATAGATAGATAGATAGATAGATAGATAGATAGATAGATAGATAGATAGATAGATAGATAGATAGATAGATAGATAGATAGATAGATAGATAGACAGACAGACAGACAGACAGGCAGGCAGGCAGGCAGGCAGGCAGGCAGGCAGATAGATAGATAGATAGATAGATAGATAGATAGATAGATAGATAGATAGATAGATAGATAGATAGATAGATAGATAGATAGATAGATAGATAGATAGATAACTGTTTTTAGGGTAATGTTTCGTCTCTGTGTTTTTGTCATTTTTCCATTTACTCTTTATACCTTTGACTAAAGGAGGTACAGATTTTTGTATCTGTGGTAATAGTAATTTAGTAGAAACTGAATATCATTTCTTTATGTGTTGTCCAGAATATTCCCATTTAAGAAGACAATACTTCAATGGGATATCCTGGCCCTCTTTAAACAAATTTATCAATATAATGTCAACATCTAAAACAAAATATATTCATAAAATTGCTTTGTTTTTAAGAGATGCTTTTAAGATTCGTGATAATACCCTTAACCAATAACTGTTTCTTTTAAGATTATATTCGAATGATAGTATAATGTCTTTAATGTAGAACATAATTTTTTAACAGCATTTATATTGTATATTTGTATTTGTAAACATTTTTTTGTAATTTGTATTTCGTCTTTGCCATGCGTTATATCTTTGTAAATGGCCAAAGACAATATTTGTCGATAAAGCCAATAAATATTGAAATTGAAATTGGTAATTCCTACAGGGACTTTTTTATCTTTTCCTCTCCACTGACTATGCAATGTAATGCTAGAGGTTATTCGTAACATCTTTAGTCCGTTTATGAGAGTCCAGATTTCACAATATTTCCGTCTAAAGTTGCAGCATGCGTTCGGATAATAACGGGGCAATCGGGATTTTAAAGTTAGTTTATGTTTTACTCATCCGGAAGCATTTTATTAGCATTCATGTTAGATAAGTTACAACTATATAGAGTTTGATGCATGAAGATACGCCTGTTTCCATGGAATAAATGATAGTGCCCAATATATATATTGCATAACCTTATTCAGTGATATAAGATATAAACGTTGTTGTTGTTTTGTTGTTGTTTTTTCTTGTTTTTTTTTACATCGACATGCCGATTGTTGATTGACAAAACTGACAGAGGATTATGATCACATGTGTTAAGTTTGCTTCTGCAATTATGTTTAAGAAAGACCGTCGTGTCAGATGTTGGCGAACCCACGCATAACATTATTTGACGCTTTGGTATCTCTACCAGGTAGATAAATTATACAGATAGATATGTCTTGAGTCACATTCCCTAGTAGCCAGTGTTGTCTTGATCTGAAATATTACCCTGTTGAGGGAACATAAAAAGATCATGGTGCAAAGTGTATGTCTTCATGAAAAGATCCAAATTTATGTTCGCCTGTCATTTTTGAACGTTTCATAGGGCATATACACATACTACGCTTATATTTGTCTTATATGCAGCATATACTGAAAATTATATTACATATGTACCTATCGGATTTCTGTTTTGCTGAAGTGATTAAATTTAACATGCTTCATTAGTAATCTGTGATAATATTCATACAAATAATGCATACACAAGAGCAAACTCACGAAGTCGCACATTCACGGTACCTAGCCGTCACATAAGCACCTACACACCCTACAAGGTGTGTACATAACCGCAAGTACGCACATCATAAAAGCAAAGAAATAGAACCGTACACATTGGTTAATTTCAACGTTTATGCCAATGATGGTAAATCGTAAGCAAAAAAAAAGATAAAAAATAAATAGTAAGTTATCTTTCAACAACTTCGACATATTTCACAGATTAAGGTGTTTGTATTTGCCTCGATGACATAGACTTTACCAATTATGAAGACTCTTATGATAGAGTGTTGCAATTGGAAACGCTAATTTTTTCAAGATGATAATCATTCTATACATAGCGTATGACGTCACTACGTTAAAGTCATCTCTATACTACGACTCATAACTCACCCAAAATTTGAGATTTGTGCCTACACAAAAAATAGTTCCGCGTAGGAAATACGTTCGATTATAATATTCATTGAATTAGGATAAATGACTAAACAACCATATTCTAAGGCCTTATTCTATGTCCAGAAACTTTTAAAGTCTTGATATTTATAGATAAATGGAAAAAAAATACGATGAGCAAGTTTTGCTACTTTCGCTTTCGTTAAACAGTAATATTTTCATTATACATAGCGTGTGACGTCACTACGTTAGAGTGGACCGTTTACAATATTTAGTTCAAAATGTTTTGCATGAAACATATTTTAACTATTAAAATGTATAAAAAATGCCAAAATAATCTGTTGTATACCTCTTCGTACTTGTTTTGTTCATTTTAGCAATCACTTCCGTATTCATAACATCCATGTTAAAGACTTACTTTACCCACAATACACCGAGCGCAATCACACAGGTCATTTTGACCGTGTGTTGACGCAACGGATGATAATAAAAATCATCGTTGAAACGGGCGGACGGAGGAGAGGTTTTAATACGTTGATGGCGATAATTATAGTGATTAAAAAGCACACCGTACCAAATTTAATGAGGCTATGCATGTTGTTCTACTCCTATTTGCAAAGAAACACATGTCAACACAACACAACACAGAGGTCCTTTCTTTCTAACATATATAAATGTCAATACACATCAATAAATATTACATTTTACTTTTCAGTTTTGTATTAGCATTTAATGACAGACAATAGAAAAACAGCGCTATATTGCTTTTACTCCACCTCGTTGAATGTGTTAAGTACATATTGCATCATGTTGGTTAAGACATTACAAAGATATTGTCAGTTCATTGTAACACTGATCACAGGCAAACAATCAACTTATACTCGTAAATGTATAAGTATTATAATCAGCCGAATTTTAAAAAAAAACCCAGTTCATTCTGAAAATTGATATAATCTGTTATAGATAGAAAATTTGGAGACAAAGAACTACAATGAATATTTAAAAACATACTAAGATGCAGGTACCGATTTTATCTAGAGTCTGTACAGTCCGTTTCTCAGATTATCGCTAAAAATAAATGACCTGAACTATAAGTAACGCTGGCTATTATTTGAACCCTCTTCGTCCTAAAATTATGTTTAGAACTTGCAGTGATTTATATTTCAATTGTTTGACCTTCTTTAACACCTGATCGATACTTTACGTAAATCATTAAGTAAACTCACATAAGTCGTATCTGCTAAGAAGTAAGATACAATCTTAAAACATAGAAAGAGACATTTTGTACACTTCGCTACAGCGCGTTTGGCATCTTACTCAAGAAAACTACGAAATAAACCCATAATAAGTATAGGTTGACAGTAGCAAATACTTGTTATTATAAAATGTAGGCATACATAGTAACTGAAATGGCTAAACGTTTTTCTAGAAGATTGATGTTCGATGATGATGGTGGTTTGTACTCCACTGACTGGGTCCGTCACGTCACAAAAAAAAAAACAACTTTGTTGATAATTTAACTGTCTTTTTCCAGCTACATTAGAGACAGAAATAATAATATTACACCACATATTCAATAACAATTAGACAGATAATATTCGTGTTAAATAGAAAATCATGGCAAGTTAAACACGCTTATAACAAAACACAAACACACATGTTTTGCTAACTAATCTGACAATACTGTTTTATTTTAAAGGTTCAACGGAATATGACATAAACAAAGCATAAAGCGAATGTGATTAGCATACGACTGCGATTTAGGATTAATTGGACTTCTATGTACTTAATTTGTTATTTATCCGGCTGAGAAATGTATTGATTGCCGTCTAAACATAATGAAATACACGTAACTGTTGCACAGTTTAATCAAAGATCAGTTTTCCTAAGCACATTTAAACTTCTACTGCTGAATTACCTATTATTATTTTAAAACACAGCTTTAAGTATCGTTTTATAGACATTTGCCTCAATGAGCTTAAACTTTTATAGGGAACATGTGTCACTTATATAACTAAAACTTTCTCTTAAATGTAACAAAGTAGACGCCTTTATATGCAATGTGGAAAAATATCGTACCAACCTATTGACAAATGTTACGATATTGTTTTAAGAAGTGTTTAAGATAATTTTATAATTGGATGGTGAGAACGCAGTTTCACAAGACATAATGATTTCCTATGATATTCTTCCCTAAATATTTGTACATGCTCATCTTAAGCATCGGGTAATGCTACAGACTCAAGTGTTTAACACAAAATTGACACTATTTCTTCATAAACATACCTGAACAGGGGCATGTCCATCAGTTGTATCTGTTTTGTTTAACCGGCGTCTCATCTGGTCATCATTGAAACACATACATACTTAGTCAACAGTCGACAGTTTTAAACAAACTAAACTGATTTAATCCAAACAAGAATGTCATTAAATAATCGCGTGAAGTAATCAACATTAAATTATTAAAAGTTCAAATTGACAACAACAAGCAGAAAAGCTTGAAAAAAGCACAAAGCTGTATCTTGTTAATCGGAGCCCACCCTTATATAAATAAAGATGATACACGTATTTATTTTTACAACGTTCATAACCAAATATTTTCTTTCTTGTTTCCTGGTCCTTGCTTGTATTTCAGTTCCGGTGTAAGCTTTTTGTAATGAACAAATAAACAAATTATCGCCAGCAATATTACTATTGCGCAAAAGCCCGCCACCGACAGTCCAATAATCATGTTGGTACCGCCATCTGGAGATGTATCATCATCTGAAAGAGAACGCTATTGTAATTATTGTATGCCAATACTGAAGAGAATATTACACCTATAACTTTTTTACAATTGTTAATTTTTGTGACTTCCCAGACTTGTTCGAGTGTATGGCAACAAAACATTATTTAGACCAAATGCCCATGTAATTTGTGATTATGAGGCAGGTTTAGTGGCTGTGGTGCTCAATGGCTCGGTAAAATTGGTACTTGCTTTAACAGTTGTTGGTTTAGTACTTTTTGCTGGTGAACTGGATGTCGTGAATATGTTGGTGCAAATTGTATCGGAATAACTAACACAGTTGCACCCTGACTGATCAGGTATTTGACAGGAAACGAAAGCCGCATCTGAACTGCAATTTCCATCTGTAAAGAGATTGCAAAACAATGTAAAATTCATAAATGGAAAATCAATATCTTATTTCATCCACTGTATATTAATTTAACATATACAGTTGTAAGTTAATCTCCACAGAAAACAAACACTTAGTTTTAGCAGCAAAATATTCTACACAATGGTAATGAAGGGCATACAATAAATTACGCATGTATAACCGAGAAACAAAAGCAATCAATTAATAATAATGAACAGGTATTTTTTGTCTTTGTTACTAATGTTTCACCTCAGGAGATAATCTGACATATTTCGTGTACGTTATTTGATTCGCTCAAATGGGCTGATTCTATCGGTTTTCGCCATATAGAATTAGCATAGGAGTAGTTTCTCTTACTACACATGTCTTTGACCATTTCTGGCATATTCACTATTGATTTAACAGAAAAGACACGACAAAAAGAAATAGGCCATGTCCATACTTTTGATCTGAAAAAATATCACAAATCTGTGATGTTTATGACTTAGACTTCAGTTCAAAGTTATTGTTTCAATAAAGAATATAACGACAATAAATGTTCCAGAATTGTTTCAAAAAGAGACTGATAGAATTGTTGCATTTCTTTAAAGTAACATCAATAAAATATGTTTTTTTTAATCTAAAAGTATGCAAAAAATTAACATACTCGGTTATAAAAAGTCACGTTAGGAGCTTAATTTATTGATTTATTGATGATTAAAAGTAACATTTTCACATATGCAACGGACACAGGTCAAATGGCTGGTTTTAACTTAGTAAAACATAATAGTTTAGGGCCGAGTTTAAGATTAGCATTCCCGAGTATTCCAAGCCGCCTTTAAAAACTAAAACTAAAAATTAAAAAAACAAAACAAAATGATATTTTTAATTGTAAATAGTTCCGTGTCTGTTATTAAATTTAAGAATATGTCGTTTAACATATAGTTAATGTTCTTACCGTTAACTTAAATATGTAGTATAGCGGTCCCCTCATGTTTCCCGTCGTTGGCACTGATAGACAAATTTAAAAATCCGGATTGGTTTAACGAAGTTTAGGTTTTTATCATGCCAATTTTGTTGTCAATTTAAAAGTTACCAGAACCTAAAATGGATTGTAAACGTACAGATTTGCAACAAAATAGCTGGTTTTAGAAGGAGAAGAACATTTTGCCTTAAGTGTCATTTAATTGTCAAAATATGTTGAAATAAATAAAACAACAGTGCTAAATGCTGTATACGATGTTGAAGTTTAACCAACGTCTGCAGTTTCAGTTTCTATAACATAAAATGAAAACAAAAAACAACTCAATTTTGTACCACATATTTTCTTCAACCGCAGTAAATCACCAGAGACAGTATGCTTAAACGTCCGCGGTATCGAATGTTATTCACAATACCTGTAAGGTTATAAGATAAGGTGTTAATGCAGGTGTTGCGTCGTTATCTGTTGCATGGACCTCCAAAAGTGTGGTATCTATTATAAGAAATAAAACGCACGTGTATCATATGTTAATAAAACTATGTTTTGTATTGTTATAATTGCATAAGTAACTTTAAATGTGGAATACATGAGTTTTCCAAGTCATTTAATAAAATCCAACAAGTGACATCTTAATTCACTAGTTAACACTTATCAGCATTGTATACACATCAAGGATACAACCGACCTAAATGTTCTTTGTACATGTATTCTAACACATCAACAAATGAACTTACCGTCATACTTAAGTGGGTCACTTTCACCAAACCAGTGACATGCATATAAACCATTTAAAGTATTTGGCTATTTATTTAGTAGGAAAAAAGATATGAAAACTTCCAGCGATTAGGTCGACATACATCATACATTCATGTTAACGTTTGTAAGTCCCTTTTGCAGAAACAGAAAATTACTGCAGTTATACAGCTATGTTGTTTCCTTTTTTTACATTGCAACCTAATTGTGAAAGCATATACCTACTTTGCTTTTTATTTGTGAAATAATATATCAACTCCTCTGTTGCATAATGCTACATTATTACCATCTTACCAGTTTTTATACCAGTTAATGCGCATGCAGTGTAACTTGTCGAATCAATCGGACACTGAATCGATACACCGTCCATTGTAATGCTGAAATTAATAAATTACAAGAGCGTTGTTAAGCAAACTGCGGCGAATGTATATAGTTATAGATCGCAAACTACTATATAGAACTAGTAAAGAATATATATAAATCATCAAATACAAGGAGATTTAAAAGTGATTCCTTGTTTCAAATAGTAAATATGTACGCTAATACTTTTTGAACAAGGTTAATTCGAAATCAATAACAATATGGGTACTTCAGTCTGAAATCTGATTTCAAAAGAAGAATATATAATATATAGCGCACCCATAAAAGGGTTACTGACAGAATTTCCCCAGAGGAATACACACTACGTTAACTTATATACAATATTACATTTTTAAAGTTGGCAATACACTAGATTTAAAGTTTCACTTTAAACCAAACATACTCACTGGAAATGAAATTCAAGAGTGGAGAACATCTCTCTATCTATACCGTCCCGTAAGATGAGATGTGTAGCATTAAAGGGGTACGTAGACGAATCATTGATAAAGGAAACGTTTCTGTCAAAATTATCTGGCAAATACATATTTGACCCATCATGCAAAAGGGTTCACGGCAAACGCAGAAGTCTGGTTGGTTTCATCAGTGTTGAGACCTTTTTTGCAAGCACGTTACCTCTGTTTGAAAATAGGATGAAACGAATTTCATAGGCATAATCTCATAGAAAATGCAAGCTATATATATATATATATATAATTCCCCTGGACGATATACACTCTCCGGAATTCTGACAAGGTCCAGATCTACAGGGATAATCTGAAATAGTATAATTGAACACTGTGCTATAAAAGTGTAATAAATATTTAATGGAAATACACATTTTTAAACGTACTTGGTTATATAAGATTTTGTTTCAAAACGCTATCAATAAACAATCAAAATACATGTGAAACGTCTAAAAATCTAGAGAAATTAGCCCCAAAACAAGAATGACAATTTATACACAGCCTTGTCATGAATTTACTATAGATGTTGTTTTATTTCATAAATCCGGATTAACAATTGTCTGCGTTACTTATTTTAAACATAATTATGATTATCAGTAAGTAAAAGTACATCCTTTGTAATTGTTTGATTTGTAAGTTGCTGTAAATATACTACACAATTTACATTTGTAGAAAGAGAAGAAGGTTAAACGAATACATGATATTATTTTATTAATAAACATGTTTTGAAACAACACTCTTAACAAGGTTTAAAGCCTGAAAAGCATATATGTTCCAAACAAATATATAGTTCTAAACAAATTGGTAACTCAAGGTTTCTCGATACAGGACTGAACATTTGCAACTAGATATTTAAATGGACCGTCTGTTCATGTTTTGGGTATTTTCTGGACTATTTCAGTGACAGGGTGGGGTTGAACAACCGGCAATAATGTCCTGGGTATTGGTTTTATTATTATGAGGCAAGATATTAAATGTGGTAACCGACATGTTGTACTGTTTTGTTTCCAAACGAACAAGTACGTTATTGTTTAAGAAACTATCACACGAAATCGGTTTATTGATGTCCCTCATCAAGGAAAAGGGATTATAACGCCACACTTCTCCCTCCAAACATGTATGTCCTCTCTGAGTCCTGGGCTGCGTTTCATGAAAATTATACGAATTGGCACAATCGTATTGCACAATTTGTTTTGAGATCACGATAATCACGATAATCCGCACTGACGTCGATATCCATTTTAGCATAATTCCATATTTTGCTTGTTAACAGAATGGGAAAGAATGGATATTTAGAGCTAGTTATTGACAGTTGAGGCAGCATTAAAAACCATATTCTTAGTAACTTAAGTATGAGTTCATGCAGAAGTTAGGCCCAGAGACTCCTAAACAGGTGTACTACATTGTTACATGTATCTGAAATAGGCAAACTGTGGAGACCACCTTTAAGCACGATTTACCGGAGATGATTAGAAAAGCCAGACACCAAGAGGATATCCGTTGAACTCTAAATAATATTATGAGGCTGACTATACAATATCAATATAAACAGACTGAATTATAAAAAAATGTTAATTCCGTTATAATCAACCACACTGTCTATTTTTTGGAGTCCCAATGAAAGTAATTACATCCATTTTTACTCTAACTTCACCAACGTAAACAACTCCCATGGTACAACAACCACATTTTCAGGATTTTTAGATTAAAAAAACAACAATATCATATCTGTATCAAATACAATAAATGTTTCATAACAATCCAGCCAATATCAGTGCAGCTACAGCACAATAAATGGTCTGGATATATTTGGCTAAGTAAAAAAAGCGATTTTAAAGCGACTTTGTCAGCTTGGCCACTGTTATTTTATTCCCAAAAGTACCACTTGGATGTACCGCAATAAATTATAGAACAACGTATTACACATAATCACTTAATTATATGCGAACTTCACTATATAAGTTGCGGTCTTTAGGCTGATATGACACACTTCATTTTAGAAATTTAAGGTCAAGCATCCTAGTATATTTTCAACCTTCCCTTACGACAATTTATTATGCCAGTCTTAAACGATAAACTGATTAACTCTAATTAGATTAATTATTTAAGATACATTTTATGTGGCACATATGTATTCATAACTTCGATCTTGTCTTTAAAATTATAGAAAATGTCTTCACAATTGTTTAACTTTATTAAATCTGTAAGTTATGGAAAGTCTCATATAGAAATATTAAACACACAGTGTAACATTATTTTTTCTATTATGTGTACGTTTTTGAGTGATGAAAAAGGTTTCAAGATACATCCATTATCCTACTCTAAATGCTGATCCTGCATTCATGGATAACGTGTTTAAATTTGGTTTCAAACATAAGAATTATACTTCTTTTAGCGTCATCCAAAAACAGGAACTAAACCAAATCATACAATCAAAACCTATATTGCTTGAACAATTTGATTCAGTATGTTTTATTTAGTATCACCCATTTTACTGATAAGCATACGGATAAGTACAATTAAAAACGAAATACTTATTGTTGTTTCATTTTTCACTAGTGTCATTTGAAGCCTACTACAGTTCATAGCAATTGGTAAAATAACTTACTGTAGTTTTGTACTTTTGAAGTAGTATGTTATAAACAAGTAACCTTAAGCTACAGTTTGTCCTCGTCACAAACCAACAGTAGTGCCGTTTGAAAACCAAGGAAAAGTGTCGAGCATCCTTTAAATGCTTACCCTATTATCATTTAACATATGAAACTATACAGTTTCAAGGTTGTCATTGAGTTTAAAAGCAAATTAAGAGAATGTAACTTCTGATTCGTTTAATATATCTTTTGCATAAGCTCATGACAATTTCAATAACTTAACAAAAAGATACACAGTTCACTCAATCTTTTTTTATTGGCAAGCAAATACGTTTTTATTTGGTAGACGACATGTTTATTTCTACCAAGGTAAACATCCCCTTTGTTAAACAATTTATACTTTGCAGAGTTATGTACCATACCTTAAAATGAGATAACAACTATACGAATTCTGTGTTGTGTCTTGTATTTCATATGTTCAAGGTCACATATATATATTTATGAAGTGAAACAAATACAGGAGATACTTTTATTTGTGAAAAAAAGAAAACATGGCTATAATGGGAGTACTGCCACATATATTAACATTAAAATGCTCAGAACAAAGTTGTTCATATGCCAGTCACTTGTTAAACTTTCAAGGAAAAACAAACTGTGACGAGACATAATACACAATAGGACACACCCAAGACTTACCAACGGTCAGTCGGCAAACGGGGTGCTTAAACCAGCTTTACAGAGCTCTAACTTCGCACTTCTATTGGGGTTTCTCAAATTCAAGCAGTAAATGTGAAATCATGTGCTTTTTATACAAAACCGTCCAAGTAATGACTTATTCTTCGACCTGATATCATTAATAAAACAGTAGTGATTAAAAAAAATTGTCCACAATGTATTTTAGTGAAGAAATGGGATATACAAAATACTCCTGGTTGTAAATAAATTAAATATTTAAATGAAAGTAAAAATGACTAGAGATGAAGAGGAAATGTTTGTAGTCAAGAATACCAGAGTCTAATGTATGTCAAAGGGAAATATATATCACAATACTAATGAGAATGAATTTAATGATAATATAGATTTCATGCACGGGGAGATTTTCTATACCGTTACACTGCACCACCAACCTTGTTGTAATAATGAAATAAACATATTTCAAAGTACAACCGTGGCAGCAAAATACTGAAAGCGCTGAAAGTCTGTTTAAGCGACATATGTTAAATCCTATAAGTGCTTAATCCAAAATCTTACGTAGACTTGCCTGGATGTACTGTGTATTCCAAATTCGGACATGGGCGGTATAAAGATGACACCGTGTAGATGCCTACAGTCGTTTCACTTAGCTTTATATAGTCATTGTATAGTTGGGTGAGAACACGTGTCAGATTCGTTTAGTTTCAAAAATTTGGTTTATCTCAGACAAAGACTGAGACAGAAGGAAATACAGTTAGCCAGTCAGCCAGCCAGACACGGGGCCAGACAGACAGAGCCAGGCAGAACCAGCCAAACAGAAAGACACACAGCCACTCAGACAGACAGCCAGCCAGACAGAGAGAGCCAGTCAAAGAGGCAGACATACTATGACAGACAGACAGACAGACAGACAGACAGACATACAGACAGAATTTAAATTTTGAAATGTTATTCCGTCCGTTTAGATATATTTTGTCTTGTCTTGCTTTTATTTACTTTCAATTTTGCCTTCGTATTTGTTATAAGATTAGCTCAAAAACCTAATGTACCATGATGATAAGGAAAATAAAAAGAGACTTTAATGCCACTGATTTAATGTGCATGCTACAAAGAACTGCCCGAAATGCGAAAAGTATGGCCAACTCTGTCATACATATGCATACATTGTTATTTGGCTAAATATAAACAAAACAACCACATCTTCTAAACATTCAGTCACTTTTGTCCGAGTTCTTCGTAAAGAAGCAATACGAATATGTAACTGCAGGCTATACAAAATTCGGAGTGTTTATATAAACTTGCTAATAATTGTTTATTGCCTTTTAAAGATTCCGATTCATTCAATGAAAACAACGGTGCTGCCTGAAAGCGATTTAATGCAACCAAATCAGACCTAAATTTCCAAAAGCGCATTAAACATTACAATGCAGAGCTCACACGGAGTAAAGCCATGTTACTAGGTTAATCAGATTGTTACCCTTTGAAAACTAGTAAATTGAAAGTATCTCTAAACATTTATGTTGTTTTTTCAAAGACGTGAAATGATAAGGACACCAATTACGTTGTGAACATGTTTGTTGTACTTCATAAAAATAGTATTTGTAAAAATGTGTATTCAACCAATCTTGTTGATTTACCATTTACAGTAATTCTTAATGATGCAGTAGACATCAATTTGCCATCTGAAGCCTGTATCGTCAGAACTGTTGTAGAGGCGAGGGCTTCTAATCCAGCCTTGTCACTCACATACACTAGGCCATAACTATAAATGACAAATGTTGTTTGGGCGCCTGTAATTAAAACACAACAAATTAATATGCATTAGATGACACGTACTTTGCTAGCATATGTATTGCATCTGTGAATTTTATAATTTAAGTTTCAGTTTGCAAATAAAATCTCAATTCTCAACAGGCAAAACCTTTACATTGTCAGAATCTTTGATATTTCAATAGCTGAACAACCGAAAGTGTACGGACAAGAATGATTTACAATGTTATAGTACAGGCTTAAGGATCATACGTTAGCTGCAATACAAGTCAGTTCTTAATATATCGGTTTAGGTGACACATCACTCATTGTCATGATTATCATGATTGTTCGCTTAGTGTAGCTGTTGTTGTTTCTCATTTATGACGATTAACCCTATCTGTTTAACCATATAAAATGGCAGAGGTTTTCCGATTAGATGATTTACCTTTTATACTTCTTGTGACTGGCAAACACTATATATCACGATCAGTTGCATTGATTGCGTCGCCTTCGTTCACTATCTGATCTGAAATTATGTAAACAAAATCGTGTTCATAAGTGTTAATTTGATTCACGCGATATCTAGTTTGTATTTTTGTGTCTGCCACTATAACTATTCTAACTCATATTTTAAGAGCATGTGTCTCTTAAATCCAGTATAATGTATTCACTATACAAGACATGGCAGAACTATTTTCACCTCAATTCAACCATAGTAAATATTATGAAAACTGACTCCACATTACAGGTCTCTTTTATGTGTTTACTTTTATGTTTCGTTTTTTTTCCCTAACTGTAACAGAGCTGTAAAAGCAAAACTTTTGCTGTATGTTCTATACAAGAAAAACAGAAAATAAAGAAATAATCTTATACTTGGCAAAGGGTCAACTTGACCGAAATCACAACAGAAATAGTTTTAAGAGTCCCTTAAATACAGGATTTTTTTTTATAAAAAAAAAACTACATTATTATGTTTACATTCAATAAATACTATTTATACGAAGTAAAGTGAATCATGAAGCCTGGTATTGCCTTGTTGATCATTCTTCCAGATCTCTCCACTGTAAAATTGTTAAGTGAATTGTGGGTCGTTATTGTTGATATCGTTGACGTTTATTGCTAGAGGGCCACTGGAAACCGTGTTCATTCCTGCAGTCACACTGCAACAAAAGACGGATTGGTGCAAAAGAAGAGTAGAAAATTGCGTCGAAGGACATGCACTGTCACACAATTTCTTTGCTTGTTACTGTCCGAAAAAAGACACACGGATACAGTCAAAACGTAAAATAGTTAAGCGATTAACTCACACCGGATCTCAAAAAATGTAAATGACGTATTAGAATATATTTAATATTATTAACAAGTGAAGAATAGTTAAAATTAGTTATAACGTTCACACAAGAAGCGAGGTACGTCAAAAAATTCAACATAAATAGTTATACTCCATCACGTGTCAGAAATAGTCAATCATTTGCAAAACGTGTAAACACACTTTATCTGTCATTACAAATCCTATTAATTTTTCTCAACAGTATTGTATAGAAACATCAATGGATTTAAACAGTTAAAAAAAGAAAGAAGTCGGAACATTTGGCCTGGTGGGTAGCTGAAGAATAATAGTTTTAGTGAAATAAACGATTATAAATCAACACAGGTTTGATGTTAGGCAATAGAGGACGGGTGGAATAATCTCCTCAAATGTTTAACCTTCTGACCCTAAACATGACCTGGACTACCATGCAATCTTACTAAAATAACTAGTTCTAATAATACTTTAAAATGTGTTTTATTGTTGCCTATACTCACGGACCACTAAGCCTCTTGTATGAACTTAACTCGGCATCAAGACCCTCTTCAGGCACCAAGAGTTCGTCAACATCGTTAATAATCGAAAGTTGGCGTAATTGCAGAATACGGTGACGTGCAATGCTTTGCTGATGTAACCCAGTGGTTTTTATAAGGTTCGTTTGATAGTGAGGACGAATGTGTTGTTTTAAATATTCAATGACCCATCTTGTTCTATTTATAGGACCGCGCGTTTTTGGTCATGTGACTAAGTATTTTTTTCTTAGTCTAGTTTCTATTTGGAATGCTCACACATTCTTTTACTTACAGCATGTAATCCAGCACTACACTGAAGTGGGAGACTGAGGAGACTGTGTGGTTAGATAGAGTCTGGTCCACAACTGGTATGTAATTGTAATAGATTATAAATATATATACATGTTTATTTACTGTTTAATTATTAGATTTACAAATGAATTATGGTTTTATATGTTTCAATTATTGCATTGTTATCTTGGCCACTGATCTCAAGATATAATTCATGTTGCTTTTATATATGGTTTGTCTGCAGAGAGATATCCATTAAATGGATATATTGTTTGAATATAAATATGTGATTCTATAATAGGTGCAATTGCATTATGTAAACTTATGTAGTTGTATTAATGATGTTAGTCCTGCAATGTATTTATTTTCTTTTGGTTTATTTGCAGGGCTCGAGCTAGAGTAAGATAAGACTAGGATACAGCCATAATACTGGATTATTATTTATAGTTATGTTTTAAATAAACTAAATCTGTGTAATTATACACCACCTCATCTGTTTTATTCGAATCCCATCCTAGACTTTACTTTTTTTAAAGCCAGGATACACTGATATACTGAAATGAGGTTTATTTCCAGCATGGTCGGTAGCCTATTAAGCATATACAGAGGTTCTAGGATCTATGTTTTCTGGGCATGACACCGTGTCTCCTCCAGAAGGCGGTTTGTTAAAGGTCACCTGTGTTTGCGACACTATAACATATTCAATTAAATACATGTACAAGCTAAACAAATACATATCTGAAAAGTGCATGCTTTCAGCACATTAATTCGTTCAAGGAAATACTGAATGCTAAATAAAAAGCGTGCTAATTTCATATATTCTTTCGCTACATTAAATAAAAATGATATCGTATACCATTTTACTTATATTCCGTACGAAAAAAAATCTTATTGTCAAGAGGCAGTCTGGTTTCAACAGCTACCAGTCACACTGAAATCCTTCATAAGAAGTTAAAGCGAATAAACACAAAGTGTTCTGTCACTAAGAATACTGCAAAGTGTATTAAGCCAAAGAAACTTATCAGACATTAATCCGGTCACTAAACTCCACGGAACATATAAAATGACTCACCACTGGCTCGGAAAAGTACACACATTATAAGCAGATTATCTGAAAACACGATAACATATAGATTCAGTTCTGTCCGTTTTTATATGTAAAAATCAGATTACATATTACACATTGGCGACATTACTACTACACAATGGGCGCTACCTTCAAGGATTACATCTTTCTATAAACTGCATTCGTAAAGTTACATTGCACATTCTCTGGACGTGTGAGGCCGTGACTAATTTTGTTTCACGAAAATGATAGCCCTTAATGCAAAGCAGTTTTAAATGTTTGGTTGTTTTACACGTTTTAAATTTATGGTTTTGGCATAAATACCCCCACCTGTGTTCATATTTTCTTTATCTTTGCCAGCATGACATTGACTTTTTAAGCCAATAATCACTCCAGAACGCGTTTAAAAAAAGACAAGGTTACTCTAGATCTAGAGACAAGACGAACACTATACAGGTGGAATAGTTTGGAGCCAATAACAAAAATTCAGCCGATTTTATTCACCATATTTTATACTCTTTCATATGTTAAGAATGTGGTACAAGATTTCAAGACTATTGGCAGGCATGATAGTAGGGATAAATGCCAAGTAAAGGTTTTACATACGAATTGTATTTTTAATGTTAAAATAATGCACTCTTTGTGAATCTATCATCTAAGGATCGGTCTTCAATGTTTATTTAATAATAACTTCGTTACGTACAAGAATGGCAACTTTCATGCTATTTCTTATGAAAGTAACTCACTGGAAAAATGTCTACCAGTAACCTCAATTTACTAGTGTAAAGGAAAAGGTAATTGGGTGGTATATCGTTTCTGGAAGCTTGATTCGAGAGTACACATTGCATTTACATCATCTCTAAGAGGAATCGTACATTAAGTGCCTTTCTATGTTAAGTCTGTATATTAAAGTTAGAGTTTTAAACAGAGTATGCGTGTATTTTAAAACACGTGCCCAAAGTTGTATCTGGACATTTGTGAGCAGTATCGTATTGTGACCTGCCTATGAATCGTCAGGTACACCAGATTTGTTTTTATTCAACACAAGTAGTATGGGGGTTTCCGGCACAGCCATATCTGGGAGAGTCTATAAATCTCACCCGGCTAAGCCCAAATGCCTGGAACATAGGTGCATCTCAATGAGAGCAAAAACTTTCTGGGAGGGCCTATTCATATATGTCTCCAGATCAAAATATGCACCGTCGGGCTCACCGCTGGAAATATGCTTCTGTATTTACTTACCTATAGCAAACTCTCCCAGCCACCATATAGGTTTATGGGTGTCGATGTAACCCGAAAGGGAGGCGGTGTGTCTTTGTCTATTTGACGAACGTAGCTTAACGTGAAACAGCGGTTGAGGTCCAAACATTGAGGTTGCAATCAACTCTTCAGTAGACGTCCCGACTGCGATCAAGCTGTAACATAGACATGTTACAGTACGCCGGCCATGATGCTGACTTCTCATCGGCCACGATCTGTACATGAGGCTTGGCTCTTACAATGTTAACATCGATGACGCCAGTAGTACCATCCTTTATCCAGCTACCCTGCAAAAGTCCCAAAGGCGGCACCACCGCCTTTTGTAGTTCCATCGAAAGCCCATACATCAGAAGCGCAGCGTCTTTCTGTATCTGATTCGCAAGAAGCTAGAGAGAATGAAGACTATCAAAGGTACCTGAAAGTTGTTGGCGTTGCGGTCGGCCAAGCTGTTCTTTGGTTTAGTTGATGTCATTAACCAATCTTGAATGGCAATTGGTAACAGCCAAAACACAGACAAAGTCAAGGCCAAAGTGTTCTCGGCAAGCCATCCTTCTACTTTGCCAGTGATATTATCAGCCAGTAATTTCAATTATGCTTGGAAGAGCGGCAGCAACTTTTCGGCAAATAGGTCTGCGAGAGCTTTATCCTGAGTCTACCCCCTGCATTATTCCGTCTTTGTCCACTGGCGTTAGAGGGGTAGAGAGCTGGTGTTGTACCACCACCCCCGGTGATAGCTACAACAAAAGATTTGATTGTCATCCCTATCGCTGTCATGATCAAAAAGGTTGCCATCGACGATCCATTAACAAAATTCGGCTTCGCTCAGCCACCGTGATGTCGTCATCTAGAATGCTTTTTCTGTTTCACGAATTCGGCTTTTTTTGGTACCTGAATGCCTTCTTTGATGGCGGTAGCTGCTTTACCGTGCAGACCTCTCTTCGTCTAGACTTATTAAACGGCGGTTCTGATTAGGGTCTTTATTCTCCAAGATGATTCTGTTTTCCATAAGTAAACGCTCGTCGAGTGCTGTCAACCAAGCTAAGCTGTGTGTAAGCTCACCTATCCATGTCTTTTATATCAAGAGATTGGTCGTGAAAAGTTTTTAAGAGTTGTTTCCTCACACTGAGACAATGCAGATAAAGCTCTGTTGAAAATTTCTATTTCAATGTCTTCGAATGCCATGATACTTCTCTGCAATCCGAAGAGGTTTTGCTATGGTAGCTTTTCTGGCATTCGTTTCCCCTCTTCCAGCCGACGAAGTCAAGCACATTTCGGACGATGTTACTACCGCCACGACTAGCTGCTATGGTTGACAAGCAAGTGGGTTTCTGTCACAGATGGTGTGGTGGTCAAGGCCGTCGTAGGCGTTAAAACAAAGCTGCTTTTTTCTTTGTCGATCGTGAACTTTGACTAATCCCTGTCATTCGGCATACCCTAATCTGTTTGATATATGTTATTATAGAATTCCTAAACGGTGCTCTTTAGCATCTCGCGTGCAATACTTGTAGATGGTTCTGTTGCGAGCGCGCCAGAGAGTTCACTTAAAGAAGTATCATCAACATCCTGATCCTCACTACCATATTGCTCCAACGGAACGTCCCCATGTCGTAGATTTAAATACAGGGTGAGACCAGTTCAATACATTTTACCTTGCAATGTCAAATTGCTCGAATTGCTAAGCATTGCTGTAAATATTTGACAAAGCCTTGACTGTAAAAAAGCAGAATAACTATTTACCCTTAAAGAAAATGTGCTAAGAATTGCTAAGAATGGCTAAGCATTGCTGTAAAAATTGACAAAGACGTTCCTTTTTTGTTTAAAAAAAAAAGCTTATAAAAGATGCCGAGAACTGCTATGTTTTTGCTAAAGATTGCTAAGCTTTTGATAAGAATTACTAAGCACTTGCTAATAAGAATATATGACAAAGTCCTTTGAGCATTGCAACATATACCAAGCTTCGAAAAGGCACAGAACAAAGGTATATCCCATGCAAGACAAGCGGAAAGTAAGAACAAATTTGTGATGAGTTATTTTACAAAAAGAGCAACCCGACAGTTACCGCCTTGGAACGGTCAGTCGGCAATATGGACCGACTGGGGTGCTTAAACCGGTTACAGTAAGAAAATGTAATTAAAAAGTGTGTGAGGAAACGAGCACATACGAAAGTATAAAAAAGGACAAAAGTAAAGCACGATAAGAGAAATATCGAGAAAAGGGGAAGCAAAAAAGGAAGGCACAATAACCTGAAAAAAATGGAGGAAATTAATTATCAAAGAAAAATGAAAACGGAAAGAAAATGAGGATGAAAACAAATCACTTAGTAATTGGTCAAGGTAGCTTATATTTCAGGGGAATCAAGATCAAACACATCCTGGATTGTCTTTCTCGTCCCCTCCTATGCCTATTTAGGTGATCTGTTTACTACTCATATGCTGCAGAGGCTCAGGCAGGCAATCTGTTCCTCAATGGTGCTTCTACGGCATGTGTGATCTAGTTCATCGCTTAACGGAGAACTGCCTTTAATTTAGGGTAGGCGGGCCACACGCCCGTCTAACTGAAGTATTCCTCTATCAATGCTCTCGCTCTTTCCGCATTAGACATGTTTCAATGGATACATGTGCTGACTGCATTTCTCTACATAAGTTTCAATTAATGGTTTTACGGACTGGGATCTGCAGGTTCAGCACATGCACGTTCGGGGTTGGGTGCACGTTAAAGGCCTTCAGTGGATATATAAACTGCATACATTTTGTCTCTAAATAAAGTCAAGCCACCTCCCTATACGATGCTCTCGATGCGCGGCTTTGCTCTGTGTTGTATCAACAGGGTCTTCAAAGGAAACACTGATTATGGACGCCAATAGTCCCCCCCTCCCCCCCAAAAAAATAAAAAATAAATATATATATATATACGAACACGTGCCAGAGTGAGCCCAGAAGTATCTTCCAAGTCGTGAGCCCAATGGTCTTTTGATCTGCAGACAAAAACGACGCCCTGTCCAATGTATTTCTGCCTAGCCAATAGTAAGTCGGCTAAGAATCTTTGAGAAGAATCAACCCTCCAAGGGATATCGTACCGACCGAGATGACTCTTTTGTTCAAGGCATTTCAGCTGTGTGAAGGGCAAAGCCTGATTGAGATGAGTAGACGCTCCGAGAGATTGTTGTACAAGAACCCCCATTGTGTATACTACGACCCGAGTTTTCTGTAATATACAATCTCTTATTTTGATTTCTTTTAAATGTTTTATTTATCATTTAGATCTAAATATTATTCAGTTTGGTGCGTCTACATTAACGACCGATTGTCATCTTGGTGACATTCACATGTAAAGGCACATTAAATTTTTACCTTACTTTTCGAATGTTGGAAACTGTTCCTAAATATAATAAAGTAAAGTATTATGAAGTATAATGAATTCATTTTGTCTTTGAGATACATCAATAAGTCCTTCGGTAGAGCGTCGGATCCAGGTACGGGAGGTCCCGGGTTCGATCCCGGGCCGCGACATACCAAAGTCGTTAAAAATGGTAGTGGTATAGCTCCCTTGCTAACGCTCAAGCAAATATAAGGGTAGTTCCACGACTGGTTGGCCCGGTGTCAGGATAATGTGACTGGGTGTGGTATCATGCAAGGTGTTCACGGCATGCTATACACAGTGAAGGCAGCACTATATCTGCTTCAAGTGGACACCGTCTCCAGATAACTGAAATACTGTTGGTGGGACGATAAACCCAATAAACAATAAACAATAAACAAACAATAAGTCCTTCATAAATGATTGTATCATTTTTTTTCAAATGATCTCGTTATATAATTTATGAGATCTCAACCCGTACACGTCAATTAGTAAACCTAAAAAGGCGCGATATTTCAGCTTTAAAATCAGAGATAACTGATTCATCGCAGAAGGGACAAAGACGAACAAATTGATATTCCCTCAATATAACACTCAGACCACAATATATAATAAACTATACTAATACAAAACAGAAATTATCAAAAATACTATTACTTGTTCGGGGGTTTAAATTTGGTAGCTGATGATTCGGTTATAATAAAGTCACTTATAAACGTACAGAAATACTAGCAGCTACTTCGTTTATGGAAATGATAACTGGTCATGTGCAGGGTTTTTTCTTAAGTGGATAGTACATGACATAGTGTTATGCACATTGCAACATATACGAATATTTGACACGGCACAGGACAAAGGTATATACAAGCAAGCCACATGTAAAAGAACAGATCTACGATGAGTCGTTTAACAGAGTAAACTCGACAGTTACTGCTTTGAAACGGTCAGCCGGCAATATGGATCGACTGGGGTGCTTAAACCGGTTTTACAGAGGTCTAATCTCGCACTTTCTGGTGGCTTTCTCAATGCAATCAATGAAAAAAAGATTTGAATAAAAAATGCCCAAGCGCTTACGGTTTTCGTTATGGAAAAAATTATGACGTCGTTGAAAAATAAAATCCACGTCGTGTTTAGTTAGAACAGTGAGTTATTTACTGCAACTTCAGTTATCTGACATGTTGTAGGTAAAGTAATACTCAATCTGACGTTTCAGAATGTTTTAATCGTTTTTATACACAATCGTCCCTTTTTACCTCTATATAGATTCCCAACATGATAATAATATCTTTCAAGGCATATAATTGCTTCTTAAGGTAACTATTTTCTTATAGTATGACAATATTGTTTTATTTCTCTATTTTGGCTAAACGGTTCTTGACTTCCGGCTGGTGGCTGGTTCTAAAACACTAAAAATGCTACGTAGGCAAAGATTAGTGGTATTACAAAGCAGCTTCTTCACAAATCTAGAACATTTACACGAATCCTTTAACAAAGCCTTGAAAAAAAGCGTTCTGTATTTGCTTTTTCTTTGAGATAGACCGGAAATATATTTTAGACCTATTGGTCACTTGTTTGCACCGTTTGAAATCACATCAGCTATTCTGAAAAATCCCTATTACTACATGTAATACATAATCTGTATTAAGCGTAATTTTAAACGGATTCTACCACAAGAAAGTCGTGTTAAGTACAGTTTTGCTTCTTGCCCTAATTATTAATATAAATTAGAAAACTTAATTATCGTAATAAAATTCACCTATATTTGAATCGTATTAGTTGAATATGTGATTAAAATAATACAAAAGGTAAGGACTAGCGTTGTATAATCGTATTATTGCCTATAACAATTGTTATTGTAGTATGCATTAATTTCCAGAAATAGATTAAATTCCCTAAATGTATAGAGTTTCAAGCCATAATATCTAAAAGTGTAATTCGTAAGAAACATGTAAAACCAAAACGACACAGAAGACCTCGCTAAAAAGTAATTGATCCTACCATTAGCCCGACTTAAATCTAAAATGACTGATTAGCGCCTCCTTTATGTCATCAAAATCATACAATCTGTGATATTGAGTTCTGAATATGAACATTGTACTGGTCGCAATGTAAGATAAACCCACGTGAAACAAAAACTTTTTGTAACGTAATATCCTTTGACACAGAACATATTTCGACAGTTTCACACAGTTTTCATCAGCTTGTTGACATTAGTTAACTAGGTGTCACGTGAGTAATTAAAGTCATATGAACCAAGAAGTGTTTTACTCTGGTAAAAATCATCCCCTTCCCCCGGTTGAGTGCTGTTATATGGTGCTTGCTTCTTTTAATCACGTTTTTATAATTTGATCTTCTTATGTTATAACATTGGCGTTCTAGTGTACTATGTTGTGAACAGTTTCTTCACAGTTTTCATACAATGCTGAATTGGATCTAGATAATCTAGATATATCTAGAAATGATCTTGAAAGCGAGTGCTAAGTCATCTAACAATTTCCACAATTTTCACACATGATGTAATAAATAGATAGGTAGGTAGGTAGGTAGGTAGGTAAGTAGGTAGGTAAGTAGGTAGGTAGAGGGATTAGTGATTAGAGATTAGCCGGCATTTTTGCCGATACTGCGCAGCGCGTTTCTATCATTATAGCCCTTATGAGGTGCCCGGGGACTGATCCCGGCCGGTCCATTATACTGACACTATGTGACTATGTGGGCATTATTTTTCAACGACGACATTACTTTCTTCATAACTTATCAAAGAAAACATCAGCGCTTGAACATTTTTTCCCAAATAGATCGGTTTTCTTCATTGCATTCGAGAAACCCACCAGAAAGTGCGAGGGAAGAGCTCTGTAAAACCTGTTTAAACACCCCTGTCGGGTCGGTCCATATTGCCGACTGACGGTTTCAAGGAGGTTACATTCGGGTTTGCTATTTTGTAAAATGACTCATCACATATTTCTTCTTCATTTTATATTTTGCTTGCATGTGAATACCTTTGTCCTGTGCCACTTTTTCAAAATGTGGTATATGTAGCAATCCTCATAGGACTCATCTATTCTTATTGTCATTAATATAATCATTTTGTGAATGCTTTATACAATTCTGAAAAGCAGAGACAACCTGTTGGACATAATAAATACAATAACGCAAAACAACAGGAACAAAAAAAAAAAAAAAAAAAGGAGAAACGTTTTGACTATTTAGAAAACGGAAAACAAACACTCAATTCTAAACATTGAAAGTAATACGCAAATGAGGAATTTAAGAGCTGTTTATATACCCGGTGTGGGTAGATTGTCACTGTGTAGTGGTAACTTTGAACATTTACATAAGTATACCAATATATTAAAGCTATGATATGACACATAAAAAGAACATATTTATTCTAAGTGTTTATGTGTCTGTGTAGTATAGCAGAGCAATGCAAGCTTAAAGCTAACATGCGCACACACGTGTTACTTGTAATTAAAAACCATATGAACAAAATCGCTGGAGCGTAATAACATTGCGTGACTATTTACCTTCTAAAGAGATACAGGTACCTCGGTTTATCCTTATTATGAAATGGTAGAATACGTCATTTGTTGATTTACAAATGTGTTATCTCGACCTGGACCTTACCTATATATATAGATTAAATTTGAAAACATTTTTTTCTGCTACAATCTACGATAACATGTTTGACGTCACAATGATGCAAACAGATTTACGTTATATGTATCCAGCATCCACGACCGTGGTTATGAATTTACACAGAAAGATGTAACGTAGTATGAAACTCATAAAATTAAAAAGTCGTTTATTCCAATTGCCTTAATTGTGTTTGGAAAAATAACAATGTACATGTATTATTACGACAGAGAGAGACAGAGAAAGTCAGAGAGAGGCATAGAAAAAGAGACAGAGATAGACACACAGAGAGATAGAGACACATAGACAGAGACACAGAGAGAGACAGAGATACATGCAGACAGACACACAGACAGACAGACGGACAGACAGAAATATGTATATCTCTTTTTTATAAAAAATAATGTCAACATTCCCAATTTGCCATTGAATTGAAATGTTAACTTAAACGTTAGTTGAGTTATCTTTTACCTAAACAAAACTTGCAATCTGTTATTAGCGTAAGGTGCTTTATATTACAGAATATCACTGTTTTACCATAGAAGTTTGGGATAAAATCTGTTTTCAGTATTTTAATATAGTTTAATTACATGTACTCGATATTGGTACTAATTGGAATAAACCACACAAAAGAAGCTTAAAGCTTTTTCTTTATTTTGACTTACATTGATAAGTTAAGATGGCATACACATGATTAACATAAAACGAACATGACATTAAAATAATTAAGGATATTCTGTGTGCATAATACAATCGATTCATTTAGACACAAATAACTTATAAGGTATATATAATAACAATATTAAATTTGGCATACTTAATGTTAAACAACAACGTTATACAATAACAAGCTGTAACGATGATTATGATGAAGATATAGAAATCAATAAAGATAATGACGACGATGGATGCGGTTGATTTCAAAGAGAAAGAATGACTTAATGATGATGATAATACTGGTTATCATAAAACACATGCAAGCATGTTTGATTGCATATAATTAAAGTAGGATTAAATTTTATAATCAAGCAGAGACGCCTGTGATTTTAAATAATCCTTTTGATCTGTCGACTGTTAGAAATGTGACAATCGTTTGGTACCATATCCCGATTTCACATTTAATGCAATATTTAACACAATATAGAGTACCGTGTTCCACCTTATTCTATATAAAACAAAATCTCTAAACAAAACTTCAGGAACAAAACAACTATACACTGCTGGAAACATGTTATCATTCTTTGCTTATGTATGGTCGAATATTTTGATTCTTCTTTCCATCTTGTACAATTATGTACATTGGAAACGAATCAAAATACATGAAGGAAAAAAACACTTACTTTAGTAAACTCAAACGTATATTATTCAGTCGGACAAACAGGGTATTGAAGGAAGAAAAGGATAATAAAGTATCGGTAATTTCACAATGAAGTTTCGAATAAGTACAACTATTTTGAAGTTTTGCTAAAGATTACAGTACCACTGTATACGATAATTACTTTTCATTCAATATATTTAAGTTTTGAAATCTGGGAATTTTGTCAAAATAAGTATTTGTAATGGAAATCCCGCCATATATAACCTGCAAACAAAACACTGAACATCATCTACAGCGAATACACTACAACAAAATTCAGTTTTGTCACTTCTGTAACTACAGTTGTTCCTTACATAAACAATCATTATGAAGTTTACAAAATGATAACTTAAAACAAGAAAATTATTAAGATAAATTGAAATAAAAAAATAATTCAACGTCATATAAAACTACCAAGTTATACATTATATTAAACACATCTGACTTCATTTGGTACAAGAACATCATTTTATAATCAATCTTTTAAGTTAGAATAAGCCAATAACTTTACTTATATGTTCTGCATGCCCTACATGTAGTTTGTCGCCCGATCAGATTTTAAAAGAAATACCAGCAGTATTTTACCATAGCCCAGATTTTAAACTTCTCGCGGTGACGAGGGCACGAAACTCTTCCAGCAAAAATAAACTACCTATTTTGCCAGAACGTAAGACAAACACATAAAACTTAAGAATGAAAAGAGTCGTTAAAGTATATTTGATTACTTGACCTAGGTCATATCAGGAAATTTTAAAGTAGTCATTCAGATGTAGAATACCACTTTTAAGTCTAAAATTTATAATTTAAATTCATTTGATTTTTTTATTAAATCTAAAAAGAAATTGCAAAATTCATTTAAGGAACAGTGCGTATGCGTGTTTTCTCTTTCGCTAACAATAGACTACATTTCGAAGTTGGTTTCCTTGTAGTTTAAATGGCCGACAAGGTATCAATATTGACAAAAAACATAAAAACACAGCTGCATTACAATTGATAAACGATACTAAATGTACATTTTAAACTTTAAGACAATAACAAGACGATAACACATTTAAACAGTTTTAATTACATGTACATTCAGCAAAACAGCAGATAATTATTTTTTAAATTTTTGACAATCGTATTAAACATGTTTGCGTTGACCTATTAGAGCACTGAAATTACACTATACAAGCACATCCTTTAAAAACAATTTAAACTGTATTAAACAATAGGCATGGTAAATAAAAGAAAATAACTAGATAACATGCCTGCGTGCAAAAGTATAGTGACGCGGCAAAAATGACACTAACATTAAAATGATACATTTGTCAAACATATATTAATAAATGCATTTCCACTGTATTTATTACATGTATACAAGTACGTCTGTGGTGCATGTATACAATAAATGCACAAGTGTAAAAGTTAACCGTTTTCCTAAATCGCCGTTGTTTGTCGCTCTTTTTGATGATTGTGTTGGTGATCCTGTTGACGAGTCCTTACAATATGTTGCTGCAACATGGAAACAAACAGCAAGTCAACATAGGTGGATATTTAATAAATGTATCTAATTGATATTATTTTATTGTTTTCATTTTCATTAAATATATATATTGCTTTTACACTCCGTATTTTGTCTCTGTTACCGGTTTGAACTGATCTCTTTGTCCATTTTTATGTTTTAAAATTACTGGGCAGTCATTGGTTCTTTTCTTAAATAATACTGTTATCAAATTAATAAAGCTATATCAACCGGCACACACATAAACAAACCTAGTTATGGTGTCAACACATAGCTACTATATTATTTTTCTCGAATGAACTCGGAGCTTAAAGATACGCACATATATACAGACTTCTAACTTAACCTCGTTAAAGACAATTAACGGTTATTGTGAAGAATGAACATGGTTTTAGAAAGAATATGCTTTTATAATAACATAGTTGTTTATATATGTGTGTTTAACACAGTGTTATGTATATGCACAGCATGGCGAGATAATAAATTGTTTGGCCATAATTTTATTTGTTATATTATGTATAAACGGAATTAGAAAATGCGTTAATTTATTGTTTAGAAATAAAAGTCCAATGTCGCGGATAGCGAAGTACGCATCTTTTCCAGGTTTAAAACGTGTACTTTCTAAACAGGATCAGATTGTAATTATAACAAAGACAGATTTTAACGTTACTTGCTTCTTTCAGTTATTAATTGTCTTCCATGAATGTCAATGCATATTTTGATAAAAGCGAGATGTGATAAAAAAGTTCTGCAATCGAAAGGGCTAATAACCTTACAAACTGTCTGCACTTTATTAACCACGATAAGGAAACATCGGTGCAAATTTGTATACACAATTTTAATTTAAACCTATGTTAACTTAAATAAAACGGTCACTTTAGATACAAAATGCGGAAAGCGTCAATTAATATTTAAGTGACGTCATTCTGAATTTCGACATCATTGTAACGATTGAAACGATTAAACGATTGAAAACAAATGTTGTCCATAACATGAGAAGGAATATATCTCTTGACGTCGAATGAAAAGAGTAACGACCACGCCGTGATAAAGTTTGCTCCGATTTAGGTAGCACTGCAAGACAAACCTACAACAAGATACAAACAGCAACAGGAGAAAATTTGGTTTCACGTTCTCTAGTGTTTAACTGGCAAAACATGTTTTCTGATGGAAGACTCAAGGTCAGGAAGACGAATGTCGATCGGCACAATAAGGCGCCGAAAATTGGATGGCGCTCCCAGAAAGATTGACGCCTACGGGTACGGGAGTTGTCCGACCATGATTGAACTCATTACATGAAGTGTTAACAACATACTCTTAGGGCAAATGAATATAAGAAAGGCTAGTTTATTTCTCTTATAAATGTTCATCGAATGATAAATGTTTTTATTTCCTAAACCAGTGCATTTGATTACAAAGTGAACTTAGTCCATTCAACAAATTCTAACTGTAAAGAATATAGAATAATTACTTTAATTTTGCTCTACATAGTGCACGCAACCTATACCTTTATCTTCTATGCAATGTTACTCAAGAACGAACTCGCAGTCAGCAACTTACGCCCCCACCAAGCACCCACCCACCCATAAAGACCTGTGCGATACGTTCTGCAGGCAAACAAGTGTATATGATGTTTGTTAACATGAAGTAAGTGGTCCTCTGCTATGATGTTCCACCACATAATCACATCAATGTAGACTATTATTCAAAGGTACTGTTTATAAGTAGAATCATTCAAATGCAAAATGGTTATTTTATATGAGTAACGTTATGTGTATTTATTCTTCATACAAATATGGATTTTCGCAATTTATGTTAAGGTTAGGGTAGGTGTTGGTACAGCGATCGTGTTATTAGGTTAATAAACATCACAAATAATACTATTTTGTTCATAAACACATGTTTTATTATTTTCTAAAAAGAACAATTGTTTTCCTATTGACATTGGTAAGAAAAGATTTTCGCACGTTCTTCCTTTCAACAGGTGCTCCGCCGTGACTTAGTGTACGCACCTCGAAAGAAGAGACCGGATGGACCGCTTGAAAATTTAGCTTGATGCTCCACCAAACACGGCTACCAATACGAAACTGGAGCCCGATGTATTGGATTTTCAACAAAGAATAAATGCGCCATATTCGACTGATCTGGCCTATGACGACTAAGCCATTTCCCTTATATTGAAAACATGCTAATGGGCCACCGGTTTGAGAATTTGAAAGATTTAAATAAAGAGCGACTATCAATTATAAGACAGATGCCAACATAGTGGTATGACATATTTTCAAAATATGCATACATCGGCATCAAAGATGTGTTTAATACAATGGAAGACATTTTGAAATATTGTGCAAGATAGAGATATTTACCGGTCTGTATCAAACGACGAATTCAACGATGTTATCGCTTATGAGAGAATTGTACCATGTTGTGCGCCCGTATCGTTACCTGTATGTTAGCTCTGTTACCTTTGTTGAGGTGGTTCTATATTTTCATTGTTCATATTATGACTATCTGTTGGTAAGGATATGGTCTACCCACCTAAGTATTTGTCATGTACTTTCAATAAACGAGGCAAAAGTTATTAAGCTAGTCCACGAACTTTTTGACACACCTCATACACACGTGGATAAAACACATCGGCATTAACGTGTAGAAGTTATATAAATGAATTCTATCAAAAAACGATGTTCATGCAACTAAAGCGAATGTGTAGATTCATGTACAATACCCAAGATAAAACGTGACGATTTGAGTTGGGTGTCTAGACTTGCGTCGGTGAAAAGTCAAAAGAATCCATTTCCATCGTGTTTCTAATAATTTCCTAATATAAGCTTCAGGGTGTTTCAGCATAGGTTACTAAGCGTACTGCATTGCGAAATGAAAATCTATGTCAATAAACATTTCAGAAAAGTAATTGAAACCTACAGTCCATGTGAATGCTTTAAAGTTATAGTTAGCAAAATATAGACACTTTAAATGTTTATGCAAAGTGTATACTTCTATGCAAAATTCAACACACACACACACACACACACACACACACACACACACACACACACACACACACACACACACACACACATACACACACACACACACACACACACACACACACATATATATATATTAAAAATCACATGTATCTTTTAACATTAACAGCGTACAGAAAGGTGGTGATATATTAAGGTGGTGGTTACTGTATATACATTCGTTCTTCATTATATTATGGTGCGTGAAGTTTGGAAACATACTTAAAAATCACATGTATCTTTCAACATTAACAGCGTGAATGCTTTAAAGTTATAGTTAGCAAAATATAGACACTTTAAATGTTTATGCGATGTGTATACTTCTATGCAAAATTCAACATATATATATATATATATATATATATATATATATATATATTAAAAATCACATGTATCTTTTAACATTAACAGCGTACAGAAACAACAATGGTGAAATGTATTCAAGGCGCTATATTGATTTAAACAAAATAATTACAATTGTTAAAAATGTGTATACCGTTATGCCTGTGGCTTTATATTGAAAGAAACAACACACGAACGCCACTACTATGATAATTGCACATAAACCCGCCACCAGAAGTGCAATAATCATGTTTGTTTCACCATCTGAAAAGAGAACAATAGTGTTATTGTAATATGTGCTATAAACCGCTAAGAGCATATTGATTGTGTTCGTAAAAATATAAGAACAAGTCTTTAGTACAAGGAAAATTAAAATATTCTTCCTGGAAGTTGCATTTAAATGTTACCTAATTCCATTTTTAAACAAGTAACCTATGTATTCAATTTTAGCCGATGTTTAATTTAATTACTCTTATGTTCTGATCTCTATAAATGCATTTATAGTAAATTTGCTTATAGCTTCACCAGTTAAAAGCGAAGATAAAATGCAATGTATAAAAGTAAGGTTAAATGGTAAATTAAGATAATATAAAGCGATAAGATAATTTTAATGAACTTGTTTTAATGCTCTCGCTAATGTTTGTGAATACATTATAACATTTAAGATCTATCTTAAAAACTATTCAAGCTCTCTTATATATGCGATAATGAAAACAAATCATAAAATATTTATATGTTATGTTATGTGTGGAACAATTTTTCTTATAATAATTATGTGTACATGTATTGCTTATATTAATGCGAATTTTGTTTTATTTTGTAAATGTGCTCATTACTAATTCGAATGTGTCATATTGTTAAATATATGCACGTAGCCTATACATGTGTACTTTCCTAAAGAATAAACATATATGTGCATTACCATTTTGTTCATCTTTTTCAGTAGGCTTTTCAGAAGGTTTAGGTTCAGTAGCTGGTGTCGGTCTCTCTTTTGTGGTGCAAAACTTATTGACAGAAGAAGGACCACATGAGCACCCTGACTGATAGCCCGTTTGACAGTGGTTGTAGTGGTCTGCTGAGCTGCAGTTTCCGTCTGTTCAATAATAAATGTACATGTTGTCCAGGACTGCAATGTGTAATGCTTATCATTCATCTCATCAGCTATATCTTTTTAAGGAGATGATTCAATTAATGTTAATACAGTATTATCTTTCTATTGTCTAAGTTACCAATGTTACAACTCAAGCACCCTGTGGAAGATTTTTAATGCGCTGCAGATGCGCTGAAGATTTCCGGTAAAGACAGAATACAATGAATACAGGCTGTATGCAGTGCAAGCATTGAGAAAGCATTAAGTTAGATTAAGAAACAACCAGATCTGACGCTAACTAGCAATGTGCAATGACTGATCAACATTGTAGTCATACCATGCAGGAGAGTTCTGGGATTAAAAGGGCGAAACACTCAAAGATGCATGGCTTCCAACGGAGGATGCTGATAGTTTTGACGCAGTTAAGACAATGTGTTAAAGCAAATGTAATGCATTTACTGTCTAGCTATTTTAATATACTTTCCTTTTTTCTAATAAAATCGATTTGAGCTATTTTTGTATTTAACTTCGGCACAGAAATCATATAAGAATGCAGATAAATCGGGGTGAAACATTTAGCCAAACCTATCAAACAAACAAATAGAGACATCTTACTGCGTTACTGTTTGGCCTTAAGTTGTATGTATGACACACGTTTAATACAAAAAAAGATATATTTAAACATTTTTAATAAAGAATAAATGCCTTAAACTAAATAATTGATCTAATGCGAAAGTTACTGCTACCATTAGAAAACTAAGAAACTATGTTTTGATTTAAACACTTGATGAGTGTCTTAGGCAAGGTTTTGAAAACATATTGGATGGGAAATATTTTTGCCTTAAATGTTTAATAGACAAAATTAAATTAAATAATTGATAAGAAGTTAGAACTGCGTTTTAAAGTTTCATATAATAATCTTGAATGGTTCATGCTTAAAGTACTTTTAAAGTACCATTGTATGTGCATAATACTTATTAAAGTATATATAAAATTCTTACTGTAAACATTAATCCAAAGTTCAGCACTGCCCTCAAGTTCTCCGCTGCTCGCTTTGACTTTCATATGAAAGTTTCTAGGTTGATCCAAAAGCTTCGCAGATGTTATCACGCCACTTGTTTTGTCGATTTGAAAGTAATCAGAGTCTGAAAATAGACTAAAGAGATTACGATTCGTTACAAAACACATTATTCTATGTTTCCTTACCAACAAGACATTAGATTTTAGTATACTTTCATTATTTCTTCATGATTTCTTTCTGACAATTTATATGTATCGTAAAAACACCAATTGAAACCAAAATTGATATTGTTGACATTATCAAATCCTCCAATTAACACACCTGTTTGATAGTTTGTTCACATTGGTAATATTTAACGAAAGGTAACGTACATAAATGCATACTTGAAATCTTTCTTCAATATGATGCGTAGACAACTGTTAAGTGATATACGTCCGCAACGAATTCTTATCGTAAGACGCAATTTCCACATGGTGACGTTGCGAGGAAAAAATACAATTATTGAGAAAATACAAGTAATTATTTATATTTTAAGCTACAGATTTACCAGTAATAACTGATAATTTCAAGACTGCATATTTAATCATGGCATAAGGTTAACATTTACCAAAACATAAAGCGGAATTCGTGGTGTCACGTTATTTTTTGAATATCGCAAAATAGTTAAGCCCTGTAGTGCTTTTCAGCATATGAAAAGGTAAATAAGAAAAGGTCCTATCAAAATGTCCATATACTTTTAAATTTTATCTACCTGTAGACAAAGGCAAAAAAGGTAAATGTAAATGTGACAGAGACGAGACATAACACACAAAAAGAAAAACCATCAGTTACCGCCTTGAAACGGTCAGTCTGCAAAAGAGCCGACTGGGGTGCTTAAACCTGGTTTGTGGAGCGCTCCAACCTCGCACTTCCTGAAGGTTTTTCTAGCAAACAAACAGTGTAAATTAAAATATTCGGTCAAAGAGAAACAGCTAAGAGTAAGCACCTGCATCGGGAGTTGAAACAGACACAATGAACTTATGTACATACATAACCACTAGTAATAAAATAAACTTTCAACATATATACTGTATGTACAGTACATAAAAGCCTCGGCAAACTAAAAAATCCAAAAGAGAGAGTAGTTTCAAATAACATAAAACGGTACAAGCGGAAATATATATTAAGAACAATATAATGACGTCATACAATATCCTGATGTCATAAGTGTCAACAATGAAATGTAAAAAAAAATACGTAAGTAATCAACGAATTTTAGAAAACAGCCCAAATAAAAAAATAAAAGGTATTATTGTTAAGAGTAAATACGTTTAAAAGAACATATCATAAAAAGCCGAGGATGGCATATTATGTATAATAAAGGTACCAAAAATCTCGATGTTATACTTCTGTGCAATCTCACGTTAAGGGTATGGAGACTGCTCAAGTTGCCCCACCTACATAGGGCACGACTGGAGAGATGAAGAGACAAGAAATCCAACAGTGACCGTCCAAGTATGGGTTTAAGTCACTGTTTTCATAAAGTCTCAACGACCTGTCCGGTCATCGTGTAATTTAAAAGCAATGCAAGTTCTTGACTGTAAAATGTCAATTGCAAGCAATGCAGTACAGTGAAGAATTCCCGGGTTGTAACCGTCTGCAATACATTTTCTGATAAGTTTTGTAAAGAGGTCAGAAAAGTTATTGAGACCCTTTATTTTCTTTAACTTGTACAAAACATTTCCATAAAATGCAGGATGGCTCATGCCTTTCTGCATAAGTGTTTTCATACTGCTATTATACTAAGGAGCAGTAAAACCATTGCGGTGAAAGAATTTTGAAAACGCCTTTCTTAATTTATGAAAACAAAAGCCTTGCTTTAACAGTTTAGAAGAAATAAACCGTTATCTAGCATTAAAAACTTCTACTTTAGTACATACTCGTGCAAATCTCTAAAGTTGTGATATGGAAATAGCTTAGAAGGTAGCACGAGATGAATGACCATCAAGGTATGGAAAATTAACAAAACTAAAGTTGAAATCATCTCTCTTGTCATAGATTTTAGTAGAGACGTTGTCATTGGAAAAAGCGACTTTAATGTCTAGAAAAGTTGCATTAAAATGTCAGTTATTTACTCTATTAAAGGTGAGTTCTGGAGGGTAAATTGGTAAATCAGATGGATCATTTGAGAAAAGAAAGGATTATCTAAAGTTAGAATATCGTCAAGAAAGCGTGATGTTGAATTGAAAGCCTCCATAATGTGGCTTTGATCAGAAGGGGATAAAGGTCACATGAAATCACGTTCAAACTGTATAAAAACAAATCTGTAATTAATGGTGCACAGTTGGTTCCCATTTGAATACCAATTACTTGCCTTAATAAAGTGTCACCGCATTTTATGTAAATATTGTCTAATATGAAAGGTAGAGCTTCAAAAACAATCGTGCCAGTCCACATAGTAAAACTTTCTAGGAAAAACGCGGGGACAGACAGAAGTAGAGACGCCGGAAAATTAGGGTAAACTGTTAAATCTAATACTACCGACGTGTATATCAAAATCAACGCGATCAGAAGCGCTGTATGGGCATGGAAGCTTAACAAGCCTAAGTTATATTGTGTTGGTTAGTGTTAAGTCATAATCAGTATTTCATGTATATCAAAAGTACACAGTAAAACGGGCTTCCGGCTAACAACACTATTTATACTGTTGAAGCATCCTTGGGAACAACTGCCGCGTCTCGTCTCCAAAGTCAAACATACTTATTATGTAAACGCGCTACTTCTTCTCGGACATATATAACTGACCGCGAATAGTCAAGGTCACGCAAGGTCACTCCTGATTTCTTCCAAAATCCAGCTTCTCATACATGTTACTCTAGACGCAAGCTGACTCACACAAAAACATTATGTTCAGATTGATAATATCTAGCTTGCTGTTTTCTTTTTTGTTACGCTTTTACATTCAAGCTTTCCACCGCTAAAACTTCAGCTTTAACGACGTTTTCGGTAGTAGTTTCTACGCATCATTCAAGCGCATCTAGGGGAGATAATCCCAATTACTCTTCAAAAGGGTGATTGTGTCTTATTAAGTGGGCAAAGAACAACATGAAATCCAGATATTTAAAAATAAGTTTTATTTTTTGTACAGTTTTGGCAAATTGGTTACCATGGAAACTTTATTTTTACTAAAAAGGTAGCCCGGCAACCTTACTTTTTCTTTTCATTTTCAAACTCGCCGTTAAATTCTACTATGATTATCAAAAGATAGAAACATTATATTTAATCTTTATTTATTTGCAGGAACATGAGTGACTTTTCTTTCATTTTAACCTTGTGAGGAAATTCAAAATGGACAGATGGACTAATTACTGGAGTATAGCACAAAATAAAAAGTTATTTTGTGTGCAAATTCATGTTTGTTATGTGTGTATAAATATCTGGAATATTTTGTGACTTAAACAAAATTGGACCTATTTTGTAAGTATTCTCCAAATTGGTCACCATGGTACACTTCCTTTCTACTAAAGAAGTAGCCCAACAACGTTACTTTTTCTGTTCATTATTGAACTCGCTATTAACTCTACTACGGATATCAAACAATTCTATGAAAGGATTATTATTGTAGAAATCGTCCTTAATAACAAGATACTGACTTTTCTTGTGGCTACTTGTTTTATATGCAACATGCCATTGCATTCCATTTGACCAAAAATGTGTGATAAGCATAAGCAGTCAAAGTGAAAACTCTAACCAGGTTGTAAGTTTGAATAACTGCAAGAGCCAAACATTACTTGAGGCAGATCTAGGAGTTCATATGCAAGTTTGAAAGAAATTGGTATATCTTTATATCATGGCTCGAGTTTGTAATACTTTCCTATCTCCGAACATGGTATTTTGTACAATATATTAGGCACAATACCTTCCGGATTTTCTAGACTATAGGTTATAGTGTTGAACTGAGGCGTTGCGTCTGCATCCGTAGCTTTTACAGTTCCAAGTTTTGTCCCTGTAGTAAGGAGATATACTTTGCATGAACAGATATAGCTAAGAGTGTATATTGTTTACTATGACTATAGCGTAGGTAAGTATACATCTAACTACGCTAAAGAGCTATTATCGTTTGACACTGAGTGAAAAAGAAGGTGTCTGTTGGCATAAACGGTGAAACACGTAAAAGAATATATGAAACAGTCCTTTGAGCATTGCAACATATACAAACACTTCAAAAGGCGCATCATGAGGGTATTCACATGCAAGCCACTCGTAAAAGTCAGAACATATATGTGATATGATAGTCATTTAACAAAAAGGGCAAACATTGCATTTAATGTAAAAGGCATAACCCTATATGTAAATATCTTGCAAATAATTGAAAAAGCACGTACCATACTGCGGTTTTGGGAAATGATAAACTATTCATTTTATATACTCGGTCGTTTCTTCTATCAATAGTAACTTTAACACAAATTGTTTTAATAACTTCTTACCAGTCCTTATGTCGGTCAATGAGCAGACTTCGTAACGTGATTGGTTGAAGACGGGCAGATTGTCATTGATGTCATTTATAGTCAAAGTAAATGGGCACTTCATCGACACAACGTCAAGGCTAAAACAAATATTTTGACACAGTTATACATCCTATCCAAACATTCAGGCATTATAAGTAAATGCTCCACAAAATATTTTCTGGGTAAAATCCGTATTGCGACAGGTCAGCGGGAAGATGTTCAGGGTCTGTTATAAAACTGATACTAACACGATTTCGAAATAAACAGCGTGAGGTGTTATATTCCGCTCTTGAACAAAACCAACCGATAAAGAAGAAATGATGATATAGTGATGACTAATTCACTAAACAGATTCATAGAGCAGAATGCACATAATATCAGTTCCACCAAAATAATGCGTGAGCAGACGAGAAAAACAGCACAACTGTCGCAATAGAGTAAAACACACTATAATCCGGCCCAGCTACACAACATAACAATAGATGCCTAATAAGAATTTCAGCACAGGAGACATTACAAGAAATGCATTCTAGACGGAAAACAGACTGCCCCAATCAATGTAAACATATTTGAAATGTTGTCTGACTGATACACAATGCCTTACAATGCAGTATACATGTGCTGCTTGCACAGCAATGTCATCGGCGTTAGCAAATACATGATATATTCACGCGTCAATCTTAAAAACGCATAGCCATTGTTTTGAATATGTAAAAGGTTTATGTCCTCTTAAAACAGAGAGTAAATCTGATATCTTTAGAATTATATTATAGCTTAACATGTGTGGTATTTAAGAAGGATTTTACAATACAGCATATATCGAAAACGCATTTTTTTTAATCCTAGAATTTGGTCACGTGTTATTATGCAAGTAATACTTACTTGAACTCAAGTGGGAGATTGGCAAAGGTCTCTCTGTCTATACCGTTCGGCAAATTGATATGTGTGCCATTGAAACTGTGCATAAAATAAAACAAAGTAACTATCTAATACGCAATGCTTTACAATGCTCTTAACTAACATGTTCCGTGCTGAATGGTTTCTAAACGTAGTTTAAATAAGTTGACATATTCAATCTATGAAATTGCAAAACACATGTTTATACTTGACATGTTTTATACAATATAACATTATAACATGTGCTTGTTGTGTGTGACTGTGTCCGTGAAAAAAAGTGTCAACAAAAAAACTCCAAATTTTAAAATAATTCATTTTCTTTCATTTCGTTTTATTTCTTGTTTTTAACGTATTGCTGTATCCTCTTCCTTTTCACATTGCTTCGCTTCTTAATTTTATATCGTTATATTACTTTCAGTAATTCTACCTTTCTTTCATGTTTGTGATTTTCCTTTTAATTGTTTTAGTTGCTTCATATTAATTTATCTCTTTTCCATATATTTCTTTATTTTTATTTTATAACTTCTATCTTAATCCCCGTCAATTTCCTTTTTTTTTTTCGTTTGTATTCCTTCCGTTTTCTCTTCTTACCATTCGTTCTTTTATTCAATAACCCCCCTTGTTTTTTTTGTTATTTTTCCTTCCTTTATTTTCATTATTTGTTTCTTTTCCTACATTATTACTTACAACTTTTCATATCTTCATTTTGTTCTTGATACTTTCTAACTCATGTTTTCTGTCATTCATTGTCATAACGTTCTTCTTTTCATCGTTTCTTCTCCTTTCTTCATTCATTCTTTGTTTTTTTCTCTTGTTAGATGATTTCTCCTTTATTTGTTGTGTTAAATCATTTTTTTTTCATATTTCTCCCCTTTTTTCTTTCTTATTCATTTTCTTCTCTCTTTTTCTCTTCCGTTGTCACCTTTCCTTTTGTCCCTTATTTCCCTTTTTCCAACCCACCTTTCTGTCCCTCATGTCTTATTTGTATCTCCTTTCTATCGTCCTTTTTATTTTCCTTTCTATTTTTTCTTGTCTATTTCATTTATTTTATGTCATTCTCCTTATTCCCTAAGTGATTTGTTTTCATCCTCATTTTCGTTCCGTTTTCATTTTTCTTTGATAATTAATTTCCATCATTTTTTCAGGTTATTGTGCCTTCCTTTTTTCCTCCCCCTTCTCTCGATATTTCTCTCTCTCTGTGCTTTACTTTTTGTCCTTTTTTATACTTTCGTATGTGTTCGTTTCCTCACACAATTTTTAAATTTACATTTTCGTACTGTAATTTCATACTCTATTAAGTTTTACGGTTTCAGTTCTTGGTTAAGTTGACATGTAATAAGTTAGATGTGAAAAAATACTTGATACCTACCGTTTCGAAATTGTACTAATAGAAAGAAAAAATGTTAATTTATTGGCAAGAGTGATTCACGCTGTTGTTAATTAATCGCACAATAAACATGTATATGTAGACTGCGGCTCCAGCTTCAGGGATATATACCGCATTGTTTAACATGTCCGTGGTGAGACCACAGACCTGGTGCTTCCGTCGCACTCATCGACCATCGACCTCGTTGAACATTTCAGTTTTTTTTTTTTTTTGAAAACAAGATGATGAAAATCAGGAAAGGGACAAGACGTCATACTCTTGCTAGCTCTATCAAGTCCGGAACTAAGTCTACTCTTTCATGCTTCACTCCTGCTAGCGATGAGGATATTTGGAAACTCTTCACTGGCAGTTCGAATAAGTTTTGGCATTGGACCCTCCACCAACTTGGTTGATGAAAATGAGTATTAACGAACTCGTGCCACTACTAAAAACCATTGTGAACGCTTTGTTGCGTGAAGGCGTAGTCCCCGAGTCAATCAAGATGGCTCACACCAATACGTTCCTTAAAAAGCTTGTCTTGACCAAGAGGTTGCCAAGAACTAGCATCCCGTCTCCAATCTGAGATTTCTATCAAAACTTTTGGAGCCGGTTGTTGCAAGTAGGCTTGATTCGTACCTGAATGTCAATGCACTCTCTGAACCATATCAGATGTGCGTACATTAAGTTTTGTCGACTGACATGGCACTCCTTCGCGTTCAGTCTGATATATTAAAATGATTGGATCGGGGTGATGCGGCTGTTTTGACTATGCTCGACTTATCAGGAGCCTTCGATAAGTTGGATCACAAGACACTTACTGAACGCTTAAGATTAGGTTTCGGTATTTCTTTAGAGTGGTTCGCTTCGTACCTAAGTAATCGTCATCAGTCAGTGTACATTATCAGGCAACTGCTCAAAGCCCAATGAACTCAAATTTGGTGTACCCCATGGGTCTGTTCTGGGGCCTGAACTCCACACCCTGTACACACATGGCTCTTGGTGATCTCATCAGGCAACATGGCCTGGACTTCAACATGTATGCTGACGATACACATTTGTATGTCTTCTTTAAGCGCAAATGTGTTGCGAATCGCAAACAGAACAATCTGTCCAGCGCTTAGAAGCCTGTCTGGAGGACATCCGCATATGGATGGATTCCAACTTTCTTAAACTCAATAGTGATATTAAAAAGGTGTTGATTTTTGCGCCTAAGAGGTCATCACCGGGCATATTCGATATTTCAATCACCATCGATGGCATGTCTGTTAGATCCAGTAAATCTGCAAGAAATCTTGGTGTTGTGTTTGACCGCTCAATTATCATGAACCGGTCTTGCGTCAAAGAAAATAGGTTGTCTGAGATGCTGCTTGTCTGAAAGCGCATTAAAATCACAGGATCATGGATTCATTACTTAACGCCTGGACTATTGCAACACAATGGTAACTAGCCTTCCAAATAACCTCATCCGCTGTTTACATAGAGTTCCAAATTCGGCGCGAAGTGGTCTGACCACATTTCTCCAATTCTTGTGGATTTACACTGGTTGCCAGTGAGTAGTTGAATCGACTACAAGGTTGTGGTGCACACTTTCCTTGCAATCAATGACACATATCAGATATGATTAATATCCATAGGAAACCTCTTCGCTCCGGTGATCAACGACTCCTGGTCACACCTAGGACCAAGTCGCGCCTCGGGGAGCGATCATTTTATGCTGCTGCCCCGAGGCTATGGAACAGCCTTCGAGTTAACCTCAGGGTCCTTTTAACACTGACAAGCCTTTAAAGGGCTCTAAAAACACAATTTTTTATTAATGCTCATTTTCAATTATTTCTTTTATATTCTCACCTAAATGTATAATCTATCATTGCCAATTGCTACACATGTTTTGTTTATTTTAATAATAATAATAATAATAATAATAATAATAATAATAATAATAATAATATAGAGGATCTGACACGAGTTGTTATTTAATACAAACATTTATTAAACGAGTTCAGGCAAAATGATCTTAAATTCTTTTTATCACATGATTTTCGTCCTCTTTTACTAGAAACAAAAACCTGTGTAGATCTACATGCCGGTTAAAAAATTAGAATGATATTGTCACGTCATTTAACCCAAACACGGCATCATAGACCGTTTGAGTTCATCGTTGAGCTATACAAAATAGTTCCATTTTATTGTCTTTATTTGAGAGTAAACACAACCTTTTGACAAACTTTTAATGCGTATTTAACATTAATATACAATACAAATAACATATCATTGCCATATGTTTTATCGACTATTTTAGCTAAATAACTTATAAACTGTAAACGCTTGAAAGTGCGTGACCCAGAAAAGTTTATAAAGCGGTTATTGTGAAGGTCACTATTCAAATTTAATTCTCATCGCTGTCAGTGTCAACTAAGGAGATAATTCTTTTTCGATTCGTATGTGGTGGACTTGCAGACTCGTCAGTAGAATTTACATTTGATTTCCGTAGTAGGCGGCTGAATGATGATATTGAAAGTTCCACCAAAAACGTTTCCTGCCAAGTTGCTGTTATAAGTCACCGTCGACGGTTATGTTTGACCCGTTATCTGCATAATCTGATTTACAGGGATGTTATTTTCGGATCATTTTGGAACTAACTGATTTCCGGACGCTGTGGATAGTCAGATGTCTTTCAGGATGCAAGTCCAGGATCCTTAGCCATACGCTTCATGATGGTGTAAGTTTATTTATACCAATAATCAATTGTGACATTTGAACCGACGAAAAAAGAACTGTCGTTGTCTTCAATTTTGTTTACAAACACGGCGGATGAATGCCGAATAGTACACGCGAAGCTGCTATCCAATCAAATTGCAAGAAAAACTGTATTACACTAGTGTAATACAAAAAAAATATTACATGGGTATATTGAATGGAAAACAAGGTGAATCATGTGATAAAATAATAATAATGTATGTATATCGCGTCTGTATCTGCAGCTTGTTTACATTTCGAATTTATTGAGACTAAATGATCTACATTCATTTTTTTAATCAGTTGGCACATTTTTAGTTTTCTAAATGCTATTTTTTCTACTAGCAAGTATTGTAACTTGTGTTAAAAGTTATACTTCGTATGTTTGTAAGTTCATCAAATGTTAACTACACTATAATTATATAAAATACTGCACTTCTATATTATTAAACATTCATCAATTGATGTTAAAATAAAATTATGGCTTATATAGAGTACAAAGATTACACAAGTAAGACTGTATACCTACAGACATCTATGGCAGAGGTATATAGATATAACCTTTAACATAGAGCACTTGGGATTAATTTCGTACGATATTTGAATAAAAAGTTGTTCATGTTTCAATATCTTTAGATAGTAACATATTATGCATATACTCACTTTATTGTTATTTCTTTACCATCCAGCATGCTGAGATGGTCGCCATTAAAAGTGTACACCGATGATACATGAAGTAAACCAATAGGTATATCGCAATTCTCTGCCGAATACATTCCAGAGCCGTCGTCATCAAAAAGGTTTACGGGAGTCGCAATAGGCTGAGTTGTTTCATTTATGGTAGTGTTGTTATTTTTACACTGGGGCTCTGTTCAAAGAAATACGTGTACGTGTGCAACATATGTGTCAGCCATTACAGCAACGTTAAATGCTTATTTTTTATGAAAAAAAAAAACTCAAAGAAAGAGATTTATATTTTTCGTTAGTTTAACTGCATAAAACAGCGGGAAACTTGTAATGAAAGAAAAAAATGATTAACTTGATAAAACTGAAGCCTTGTCTGACGTTGAATAAGGAAATAGTTGGCGTTTACTGTTTAAGAAACAGTCGTTGGCGTAAATTAAAGATATAAAAAATGTTAATGCGTAAACACATTATAATATGCATTATATCATTATATAGGTATGGTTTCAATATTAAAATATAGATGCATATAGTATAACATGTTTAGCGCACCTTTATCTACTGCTAACTCTTTACTCAAATTATCCATTAAATGCGCTATGGACATGGTCTACATTTATTATTTAGAAGTCAATAAGCTGATACAAACTAGTTTTCCCCATATACTCTTCAAAGAAAGGGAACAACCACAATGCACTTACTCTGTACATGTATTGTAGATTGCGTCGGTGTGCTATATTGACCATCAGTTGCAATAATAGTCAAATTAATTGATCCCGGTTCATCTTTTAACGAGCCTGTGGTGCTGACATTCCCCTGACTGTCTATGGTAAAACGGTCTGAACCTAGAGTTAACATTAAGTAAACCAGGTGACTATTTCTCTTGGTTGTTTGAATGGATGTTATAAGACATACTTTGATTAGTACTCACATCTTCAACACACACACGTGTACACACACACGCACACACACGCACACAAACATGTACACACGCAAACATGTCCGCCCGCCGAGCTCGCAAATAGTCCAAGACTCGTGACCAAAGAACTTATCGGTTAAAAACAATATTTTATAGTGATAAAATTTAAATGCACATTATAGAATATAAGACCCAAAGACAATGTATGCTGTGCAATTTTCTGTTTCCGCTTACCTCTTAAGATGTAGCTAACATGGTTATACTGCTCAGTTGCATCAGCATCAGTTGCTTTTACGTTGAACAGCACTGATCCTGTGGAGTGTTCAAAATGTATAAATGTTACATTATTAAAAGAACTAAAAGGTCCTAAACAAAACAACGCAAGAATGGACTTTTAGCGACTTGGATATATGTAATATTAAACAATGATGTTGTATATAAGATTACAAATGTAGTATTAACCAAACATAATCATAACTTCAACTTCACATATAAATATCAATATCTAGACTATCCTGTAAAGCTTCGAACAATTCGTGATTATAAGGATAATTACAAAAACATTTTAGCATGAATATACTTTAAAAGAACAGTTTTACAAGTCGACTTTTAATTAACTGGTTTATTCCAATTGTCTGTAATCATAATCACCGCCACTGTTACCATCATTACTTTAATTATCAGTTACGTAAACAATAATTCCTTATAACCATAAAGCACGTCTCAGTTACCGTAATTATCCTAGATATCATACGACAATCAGTAACACTTCATAAGCATAAACACAATCAAAATTTCATCATTACACACAACATCATAATCAACAATTCCCCAAAGCCATAAACCTTGTCTCAATCTCCATCATTAATATAGTCATTATTAGCATGATCAACAATTCCACATAATCATAAACTTCACATGCAGTTACCGCCATTGCCTAAAACATCTATAAATGTACCACTATAAACGATTCCCTATTACCATTGTCACAATTAACATCATTATCATAAGAAACCTTGACCAGATTCAACAAATTGCCAAGAGCTATTAACATCTTAACTATTAATTTTACCATCTTTACCTAAAGCTTCCTCTGACCGCTTCGCCTCTCATCGTGTAGGTTCGAGTCCCGTTCGGTGCGAAGGACTTAATATAAAAGGGTCTTTCAGCTGACCTGCGGTGCGTCGGTGGTTCTACCCAGACATTTGTTTGAGATCTTCCTCCACAAAAATATTTGGAGGTCGCTATGACTATCATAACTGGTCGCTTCGATGAATTTAAAAATAACAACAACAAAAAACAATAATTACCTTAAGGTCCCTAATATTTATCAGTATGCAGTCTCCCTTTTAAAGTAAAAAAAATTCATGTTCTTGGCTTGTCGTTTGTACTAACAAAGTTGGCAGTAATTCTTCTTTATATTGAGTTTGTAGGAATCATTCACTGTGTACCTGATTTTATCTATACGTTTGTCAATTTAATGTTCATCCTACATTAGTTTATTCATTTCTCTATTGCAACAAAAACATGGGGTACATGTGTTATAAAAGCATGCAATCTTTACATGAAATGGTATCGAAATGACATTTTCTGAACAAGACCGGGTCATCATCGCGCGCGGAAGCAAACAATTTGTCACTGGTATGTTTTAATCTGATATAAAACATAGGCTTTCCATTCTTAGATGTTATGATTTATATTACACTTCACATATCTATTTATTGTTTATTTCAAAACGATAAGTTATCTACTCATTTTATTGCGATAACCTACCATTTTTAACAGTTGAACATACTTCTATATCACTTGCATTTTTTGTGAAGATTGGCGCGTTGTTGTTGATATCATTAATGATCAGGGTAACATTACAAATAATGCTTGCTTGTTCAAGCGTAACACTGAAATAAAAGATCAAGAGATTAGCATTATACACGTACAAAATACACTGTCCACACTGACAAACAACCAATGTTCGTTACTTCGTTTTACGGTTTCAACATTATGTTCATTTATATACATGCCGAACAGGATTCATGGAAATAAGTTACTGTTTTTTCCCGTGCAGTTTTGCCAAAATATTTATACAATTACTTGGCACCTAGCCAGTCAGAAATACAGCAGCTTTTCAACATCTCAAAAGTCACGCTGAGACAAAATTTATTTAGATTTAAGTTAAAATATGTTTTTGCAATGAGGATGTTATAATAGTTTCATTTCGGAACAACTAAGTATCCATTATTGAAGTTTTAAATTCAATCTGATTTCTTTGTTTAAAATCGTCTCACTGGGACGAGTAAAAATAAACTAACCAGTGGCTTGTGACACTCAACACTCCTGTCGAATTATAACTATAATGTTATAAAATATATAATATATGAGAAAAAGAATATGTTTATAATAAACATACTTACTTGAACTCAAGCGAGAGATTGGCAAAGGTCTCTCTATCTATACCGTTCGGCAAAATGATATGTGTGCCATTGAAACTGTGACTAAGAATAAAAAAGTAACCATTTAATACACAATGTTTTGCAATACTATTAAATAACAGAATGTTCCGTGCTGAATAGTTTCTAAACGTAGTTCAAATAAGTTGACATATTCAATCTATGAAACTGCGAAGCACATGCTTATACTTGACATGTTTTAAACAATATAACATTATAACATGTGCTTTTTGTGTGTGACAGTGTCCGTAAAAAATGTCAACAAAAAACAACAACATCTGAATGATATGACCTCCAAATTCTAAAATCAGTCATTCTTTCGTTTCGTTTTATTTCTTGTTTTAATGTATTGCTTATCCTCTTCCTTTTCACTTTGTTTCGCTTCTAGATTTTATTTCGTTATATTGCTTATGAGTAATTATACCGCTCTTTCCATGTTTGTAAATTTCCTTTTAATAGTTTTATTTGCTTCATATTAATCTATCACTTTCCCTTATATTTCTTTATTATTATTTCATAACTTCTATCTTAATCCCAGTCCCTTTCTTTTTTCGTTTGTATTCCTTCCGTTTTTCCTCTTCTTTCCCTTCTTATTTGTTCTTTAATTCAATCCCCCTTCTTATTTTTTTTTTTGTTTTCCTTCCTTTATTTTCATTATCTTTCCGTTCCTATATTATTAGTGCAAATGTTAACCTAAGAAGGTACTAAAGAATGACAGGACTAATAACCAAAACAAGGACATATACAACGATGCACGGGAAAGTAGTAAAATAGTAATAAAGAGGCACGATTCGCGACAGTGGTTAATTCATACGTCAAAACATAAGAAGAAATCATGGGACACAGCGCTGGTCAGAAGAAACGATTAGCAATAAAAGTACTGTTTTTAGCTTTTATTAATACTAATATCAGAAATGATAAGCGTAGGCAGCACAATTAGCAAAGGGGATACGCAGTCGGAGTAGAGTATATATTTTTGGGTCACGGGGCATAAAAAGAAAAGGAGGGGATAGGCTAGAGAGAAGGAATTAAGATCTGGACGATACGGAGAGTGGATGTGGACGCGTTAGAGAGAGGTATTCACGCCTCACTGTTGTTAGATTGTAAAATGTAACTTTCATTAATAAATCTGTAATCATGGGATAATGTTGCGTTTCTACTATGGAGCCCCGTTACGCCACAATACCGCGTTGTCAAACATCTCCTTGGTGAGAGCACAGACCTGGTGCTTTTTGAGCACTCATCAACCATCGACCAATTTGAACATTTCAGTTTGTTTTGACAACAATATCATGAAAATCAGGAACGGGATGGGCCGTCATACTCGTGCTAGCTCCAGCAGGTCCAGAACTAAGTCTACTCTTTCATGCTTCACTCCTGCTAGCGATGAGGAGATTCGGAGACTCGTCACTGCCAGTCTGAATAAGATTTGCGCATTGGACCCTTCCACCAACGTGGTTGATGAAAGAGAGTATTGACGAACTTGTGCCACTACTTAAAAACAACTGTGAAAGCTTCGTTAGCGTGAAGGCAGAGTCCACGAGTCAATCAAGATAGCTCACGCCACCACGTTCCTTAAAAATCTTGTCTTGACCCAGAGGATGCCAAGAACTAGCGTCTCGTCTCCAATCTGAGATTTCTGTCAAAACTCTTAGAAACTGGTTGTTGCCAGTAGGCTTGTTTCGTACCTCAATGTCAATGCACTCTCTGAACCATAGTGCGTAAACTAAGTTTCGTTCTACTGACACGGCACTCCTTCGCGTTCTGTTTGATATATTAAAATGATTGGGTCGGTGTGATGCGGCTATATCGATTATGCTCGACTTATCAGGAGCCTTCGATACTTTGGACCACAAGACACTTACTGAACGCTTAAGTTTAGGATTAGTATTTCCGGTGTAGCCATTAGAGTGGTTCGCTTCGTACCTAAGTAATCGTCATCAGTCAGTGTATATATCAGGCAACTGCTCATAGCCCTACTGAGCTCAAATTTGGTGTAGCCCAGGGAACTTTTCTGGGGCCTCAACATTACACCCTGTACACACAGGCTCTTAGTGAATCTGATCAGGCAACATGGCCTGGACTACCACATGTATGCTGACGATACACAATTGTATGTCTTCTTTAGGCGCGAATGTGTTGCGAATCCGCAAACAGAACAAGCTGTCCTAGCGCTTAGAAGCCTGTCTTGAGGACATCCGCATATGGATGGATTACAACTTTTTTAAACTCAATAGCGTTAAAAAAAGAAGTATTGCTTTTTGCGCCTAAGAGGTCATCACCGGGCATATTCGATATTTCAATCACCAATCAATGGCATGTCTAATAGATCTAGTGAATCTGCAAGAAATCTTGGTGTTATGTTCGACCGCACAATGTCCATCGACCGCCTAAGTTAAATCATTTGCACGGACTTGCGTCAAAGAAAATAGGTTGTCTGAGACGATGCTTGTCTGAAAGCGCACTATGGTACAGCCTTCTAGTTAACCTCAAGACCCTTTTAACACTGACAAGCTTTAAAGGGCTCTGAAAACCCATATTTTTTCATATTTATATTTATATTTCTTTTCTATTCTCACCTAAATGTATTATTTATCATTGCCAATTGCTACACATGTTCAATTTATTTTACTACTACTTCTACTACTACTACTACTACTACTACTACTACTACTACTACTACTATAACTACTACTACTACTAGTTATACTTATAATAATAATAATAATAATAATAATAATAATAATAATAATAATAATAAAAATAATATATGTATATCGTGTCTGCATCTGCAGCTTGTTTACTGTTTGAATTTATGATGGCAAAATAATCTACGAGGGTTGATCAGAAAGTTCGTAGAATGGTGCTATAACTTGACAACTAACAAGCGCAGACATTTAAAATTTTAATATGATATAGCCCGATATCTCATGAACAAAATCTGAAAAAATCATAACAATATCATAACAAATATAAAATCTATATAAGAAATAGCAAATACAATAAACTCGACCCGGAGCACCCCGGGGTTACATAAACGACGTCGAAATCGATGTCGCGTCGACGTCTCACAACGGCAACAAGTGAAAATGTCATAGGATTTGCTACAACTTTTCAATAAAGTCACCCAGACATTGTATACATCTCTTCCATTGAGAAGATTCCTGCTTTATCTCAGGATCGTATAACGGGATCCACGTCTCGTCGCATGTAATTATCTTGTTGAGGAAAGCATCCCCTTCCCGTCTCACTCTCTGTAGGAAGTGTTTAGATGTGGCAACTCTTCTTTCTTTGTCAAAATCCGTCAGCAGACGAGGTACCAAGCGTGCACAGATACGTTTCATGTGTAAATGTTCGTGAAGAATATTCCACACGGTTCCGAAGGCGATTCCCGTTCCATCAACTACATCTCTTATAGTGCGCCGACGGTCTTCTTCAATGAACGTCTTCACTGACGCCACTAACGTCGGCGTAATAACGGATGGTCTCCCTGAGCGTGCATCATCGCTTATGTTTGATCCGCCATCCTTGAAGCGTGTTAACCACTTAAAAAAGTAGCTTTCTTCATATCTTTGGTGTGTTGAGCCCTCTGCATAGTATTATACGTTTCTGTGGCTGAATATCCTAAATTGAAGCAAAATTTTACTGCCTCTCGCGATTCTTCATTTTCTGGAAGTACCATAATGGACGTTGTGTGTGAACGATGTGCGTCACTCAAATGTACATTGAATGCGTTGTATACATCGCACGACGTCAGAATCAACGTGAAAAAATTTAGTTGACGTCACGTCAATAGCAGACAATATTTCGTGAAATTTCGCAAAAAAACACGGGTCAAAGTCGTGTTAGGTGATACTTACATTGCTTTAAAATTTGGCGTGCTCCGGGGTAACGTTGGGTGGTGATTATAAATGTTCATAAAAATGAAACTAACTGTTCGATTTTAAAAATTTCTGGTTAAAATATTTAAAATAAATGGAAAAATATTTGTTTAAAATTTGAAGCGCATAGAACGTCATATATAGAAGTTATAGCACCATTCTACGAACTTTCTGATCAACCCTCGTACATTCATATTTTTGTAATCAGTTGGCACATATTTAGTTTACTAAATGTTTTTTCTACTAGCAAGTATTTTACTTGTTTTGGAAATTACACGTCATATGTTTGTAAGTTCAACAAATGTTAACTACGCTATAAATATGTCAAATACTGCACTTCTATATTGTTAAACATTCATCAACTGATGTTAAAATAAAATTATGGCTTATAAGGAGTATTTTAACTTGGCAAACATTTTGACCTCTGTACAGTAACGCCTCTCAGAAGCATCAACTATCTGTGTCTACTCGGGTTAATGTTGCGGTGGAGATATAGCCTTCAACATGTAACAGTTTCTTGGGATTAATTTCGTACGATGTCTGAATAAAAAGTTGTTCATATAGCGTTATCTTTAGATAGTAACATAATATGTATATACTCACTTTAATGTAATTTCTTTACCCTCCCCCATGCTGAGATGGGTGCAATAAAATTGTACACCGATGATACATGAAGTAAACTCATGGGTATATCGCAACTCTCGGCCGAATACATTCCAGGAGCTTGTGGTGCTCAACACTCCCGTCGAATTATAATTGTAATGTTATAAAATATGTAATATAAATATACGAAAAATAGAATCTGTTTATTTTAAGCATACTCACTTGACCTGTAGGTTGATTAGCTCTCTGTCTAACAAGAACACGGACGGATGAATCGTTTCGTCTATGTAATCTGGCAAGTACATCGTGTAGCCATTTTGAAAACTGTCAATTGCAGTGGCGTTGTTGGTTTCATTTATGGTAAGAGTTCTATCCCTACATCTTAACACTGTTTTGAATAGAAGGAAGCGTATGATTTAATTGCAGAAATAGAAGTGTTTATTTACAATAATATCATGCGGAATATACATGATAGACGTCTTGATAAACGGTTGTAAAGCATGGGTGTTATTTCGAAATTTTGGATATTTTAAAAATTAAATATTTTATCAATTTAACGTTTATCAATGAATAAATACCAGTTCGATAGATTTTTTTCTCTTTTTTTCTTAATGAATGTCATAATTTAACATGTCAAAATGATAGTTTTGCCTTTAAAGTGAAATTTAAAAATTTGCTAGACCAGTGTTAGGAATTATTTTACATCTTAAATTGATGTTATTAACATCGGTCCAGCGATGTGTCGTAGTTTAATGAAATACGATTAAGTGGATCCTGTGTAATCGCGTGATGTAAAATGTGCCTCCGACGTTCTTTTTAAATAATACGCTGCTCCTTTAAAACAAAGGCTGACAGTTTCCGAGCATCTGAATGTACGTAAGATCTGTAGTAACGTCTTTTTATTCCATTTTTTTGGCCCAGAATGGTAGATATGTAGCGAGTGGCTACGAAATCGTTAGTTCACTTTACGAACCCAAACAGCAGGACACACAATACTTATTAGTTTTGGTATAATAAGTACGTGTAGTTAAAATGGTATACATCGATTAATATTGAATCTCTGCATTTTGTAGTTTGACAGTTTGATAATGATTCCACGTAAAGTTTGCATATTGAACTTAGCCACTTTTGAGACATATACTTGAAGGCAAGACAACGCAAGAAAAATAATTCCATGCTCATTTATTTTCTCTGTTCACGATACTTAGTTTCCATTCTCGTGAAATAAATTAACCAAACTTGACAGCAAGATGCAAACGTTGATTATTTTAACTTACATTGTGTACAATTTGTTGTTGAGGTGATAAAGTTTCCAGCACAGGTACAATTATATCCGGAAGCTAGAGATTTACAAGAACCGTTGTTCTGACAGTAGTTTGCAAAACAGTAGTCGACTGAAAAGAAAATTATTTCAGCATGTTTAAAACTAATTCGAATTCATATAGATGTCATATATAATTAATGTGTTCAGTACTGTAATAATGCTAATTAGTCTATGGTACCTTACTATGTAAGTTGGCAAATGAATCAGGATATACATTTATCTAATATAAAAATTTATTTAAACTGATAAAACTTATAAAACATTAGCACATAGCGTGTGTGAGTCTTTCTTTAAATTAAATTTTTAATGGTACAATGAAACTTAGGTATGTTTTAATAAATGGTATGCGGAGTAAACACACACACACACACACACACACACACACACACACACACACACACACACACACACACACACACACACACACACACACACACACACACACACACACACACACATATATATATGTGTATTTACATATATATATACAATTTTAATATGATATAGCCCGATATCTCATGAACAAAATCTGAAATTATCATAACAATATCAGAAAAAAAATATAAAATCTATATAAGAACTAGCAAATACAATAAACTCGACCCGGAGCACCCCGGGGTTACATAAACGACGTCGAAATCGACGTCGCGTCGACGTCTCACAACCGCAACAAGCGCAAATGTCATAGGATTTACTACAACTTTTCAATAAAGTCACCCTGACACTGTATACATCTCTGATGTCTGTGAATCCACGCAGAGAACACGTTCCGGTACAAAGTCTCGTTGAAGTCAGCAATAATCTCGTGCAACGCCTGTCGCAGTTCCGGTAGGCCGCTGTAACGGTTTCCTCGCAATCTGGACTTCACCTGCAGAGACAATTGCATCATAGTCATTTTACCACGTACCTGAGATATAAATAGTTTATATTGACGATTGGCTTGAAAAGTTTAAATACATAATTTTATATTATTTTTATAGAATGAATCAAAAATATTATTTCTGCTATTATCTCGTATTGAAATTTTATGTTATTCTTTTTTAAATTTTAACTGTGGTTTTTAGTTTGCAGTAAACGTATTTTCATTTCTGAAACATTTTTAAAATTATATTTTCAACATTTTCTAGTATGGATGTGTTTTAAGTACCTAAGGAAAAATGGAGAAATCCATTGGGGCGAGGTCGGGTCTATACGCGGGGTGCGGGATGATTTCAAGGTCCAAGAGGGACATCTCCAGCCGGGTGACTTGGGACACGTGCGGGGGAGCGTTGTCATGGTGGAGGTAGTAATTATTGAGCTCCGTTCCCGGCCGTTTCTTGCGAATGGCATGTTGCAGGTCTCTTCTTAACACCTGAAAATTAAAACGTATGAAGAGTATATTTTTCAAAGCGTCAATTAATCATGACACTGCAAAATAAACGTGAATCTGCAAGTCGTAGCATCAAATATCAATATTAATGATATTAATATCTTAAAATAGACATAATATTTATTGAAATTGATTATTTAACTGTCATAAGAATTATTATTAATATTATTTTTATTATTATTAATATTATTATTATTGTTATTATTATTACCTTGCTGTAATACTCGGAGTTGACCGTTTTCCCGTGTTGTACAGCGTGACACAATAACATCCCTCTGGTATCCGCAAACATTATAAACATATACTTTGCTGCACTCCGGTTAACCTTTGCTTTCACTGGACGCGGGGTGGCGGGATCGACCCATTGAGAAGATTCCTGCTTTGTCTCAGGATCGTATAACGGGATCCACGTCTCGTCGCATGTAATTATCTTGTTGAGGAAAGCATCCCCTTCCCGTCTCACTCTCTGTAGGAAGTGTTTAGATGTGGCAACTCTTCTTTCTTTGTCAAAATCCGTCAGCAGACGAGGTACCCAGCGTGCACAGATACGTTTCATGTGTAAATGTTCGTGAAGAATATTCCACACGGTTCCGAAGGCGATTCCCGTTCCATCAACTACATCTTTAATTGTGTGCCGACGATCTTCTTCAATGAACGTCTTCACTGACGCCACTAACGTCGGCGTAATAACGGGTGGTCTCCCTGAGCGTTCATCATCGCTTATGTTTGATCTGCCATGCTTGAAGCATTTAAACCACTTGAAAACAGTAGCTTTCTTCATATATTTGGTGTGTTGAGCCCTCTGCATAGTATTATACGTTTCTGTGGCTGAATACCCTAAATTGAAGCAAAATTTTACTGCCGCTCGCGATTCTTCATTTTCTGGAAGTACCATAATGGACGTTGTGTGTGAATGATGCGCATCACTCAAATGTACATTGAATGCGTTGTGTACATCGCATGACGTCAGAATCAACGTGAAAAAAATTAGTTGACGTCACGTCAATAGCAGACAATATTTCGCGGAATTTCGCAAAAGAACAAGGGTCAAAGTCGTGCCAGGTGATACTTACATTGCTTTAAAATTTGGCGTGCTCCCGGGTAACGTTGGGTGGTGATTATAAATATTCATAGAAATGAAACTAACTGTTCGATTTTAAAAAAATTCTGGTTAAAATATTTAAAATAAATGGAAAAATATTTGTTTAAAATTTGAACGCATAGAACGTCATATATAGAAGTTATAGCACCATTCTACGAACTTTCTGATCAACCCTCGTATATATATATATATATATATATATATATATATATATATATATATATATATATATATATATATATATATATAAATAAAATAAAATACACCATCAACATCCCATTTCCAGAAGCGCGTAAATCAGTGCAAGAGTAACAGAAAACTATCTCTTCCAAAACATTTTACGCTGCAATTACAAAATCAAACACTTCGGTTTGCCAGGACAATTCGACTCAATACGAAACACTCTGATGACAAAGTCCCTGACAAAATAATAATTCCAACAAAATTCAAAATTTAAAAAAAACAAAGTCTTCTGAAATTACAGAAACTACCCCACCCAAACCATCAACGTCTACATAATCTTCAAAAAACTTCCTCTACACAACCTTCCAAACCCTCCTCTATCCAACCTTTAGAACCTATTTCAAAGCAAACGAAGACAGAAAGAAACGCTGCCGCTATGGCAAAAGTTTCAAAAGAAACGACCTTCCGGGAAAAAAAAACGGACCTATTCCTCATAGTACCTGGGAGAAGAGAGTTGGCCGGTCAAACTCTCTCAATAGATTTGATTGATGGAGACAGATTCTCTACCAGACAAGGACAAAGCATCAAGGTCACCTGTTAAGGCTCCAAGATAAGACATTCTAATTATCATTTAATAAAGTCCCATGAACAACAAAATAGTGCATTGGAATTGTCGGGGCCTTAGAGCCAATTTTATTGAAATTTTACTTTTATTGACCACTTTAAACCCTGCTGTGCTATGCCTTCAGGAGACATTCCTGAAAGAAAATGATAACATTGACTTTAAAGGTTATTCTATATACAATCACATTCATACACTGTGTGATAGGGCGTCTGGAGGATCGACAATACTTGTCAACACCAAACTGCCGCGCTCAAAGATAAACCTTAACACTGAATAACAGGCTGTTGCCATTCGAGTAACAGTCCATAAAGTCATACAGTTTGCTCTGTTTTTCTTCAACCTAATTCAGATTTTCCAAAATCAAAATGAGATGATTTAATAAACCAATTACCTACCCCTAATATTCTTGTAGGGGATTTTAATGGACATAACCCATTATAGGGATGTTCTGATTGTAAAAATATGGGTTAAACGTTAGAGGACTTTATTTCCCAAAATGATAGATGCCTAATGAATAATAAAAAGGCAACTTACTTACATCCTGCTTCGGACATTATTTATCTCTTGACCTTAACTTTTGTCACGCTTATATATATCTTGATTATAGATGGGATGTACATGACGATTTATATGGAAGTGATCATTTTCCTGTAATTATAACCAACGAATCTGTCAACTTAAATGACAATAATACTTATTGGAGGATGAACAGAACAGATTGGGAATTATTTTCAATGATTTGTACTGAAGAATTGATTGCTTCAACATTTGAGAATGCAGATGATAAAATAAAGTCATTCTTTATAATTCTCCATAGCAGAGCAGAAAAGTGAATACTTAAGACCACGACAAAGCCAAAGCGTAACAAACCTCGGTTTAATGATGAATGCAGAAAATACATTAGAAAACGAAGAGCGGCAGTTAAGAAATTTAATATTTGCCCTACCACTGCTAATTTAAATAATGTCAAAAATGAAAGGGCAAGGAGGAGGCGAATCATTAAACAGGCCAAAATAACATCTTGGCAGAAAATTGTTTCTGGTAAAACCAGTAAAACTCAAGTCGAAAATGTCTGGTCAGCGATAAGGAAAATTAGCGGTAAATCTTCTTCAGCCAAAGTTAATCATTTAAAATGTAATAACTCAATAATAACAAACAAAAGGGAAATTTTAGACACTCTTGAATATTTTGCAAAAAAAAAATCATCTTCAGAAAATTACTCGAAAGAATTTTAAAATGTGAAGGAACGGGCTGAAAAAAAATATAATTAAATGTAAGTCGAACATTAATGAAAACTACAACCCTTTTCTTTAAGAGAACTTAGGTAACCATTGAACAAATCTCATGATACAAAAAAGCCGATTGGTTTACGAATGCTAGAAATTATACACTCATCACAACTGAATTTAAATCAAGTTATCGAAAATAATATTAGAATTTCTACCATTTCTACAACTGAAAACTCCCGCAGTCGATTTAATTCTATGTACAAATAAGTCAAAACCAGACCCTCTCCTACTTCGCTCAAATTTTAACGAATTGCGCGACAAGAAATACTTAAACTACCTCAAAATATATACTGATGGCTCAAAAGCAGATTCATATGTCGGCTTTGCTTCCGTAAGTAAACTTGTTTTAAACAAAAATTACCCCCCGAAATTCAGGCTGTTAAGCTTTCTCTTGATTTTATTTTAAATCATCCTGGCGATAAATATGTAGTATTTACTTACTCTTCGTCGGTTTTAGAGTCTATTAAAAACCTTATTTTTTCCACCCCCTTCATTAGAGAGAGAATTACTTTTAGAACTAAGTGAAGCTTGTCTTAATAAGAATATTGTTTTCTGTTGACTACCAATCATGGAGGCATCCGAGGAAACGAGGATGCAAATAAGAGTGCAAAATCTGCCTCAGACCTTACTGAGACAGTTTGTGCATGCCACACACCGATTTTAAGCCACCTATCAATCGATAAATTTTAACCAAATGACAAACAAGTTGGAACAATACTATTTGTAACAAGTTACACGCAATTAAACCTAACGTCGGTACCAATATATCTGTTTGCAGAGAAAGTAGGCGGGAAGACGTAGCTCTTACCCGCTGTCGTATTGGACACACTAGACTAACTCATTTATATCTTTTAAAGAGAGAAGTTCAACCTGAATGTGTTCCTTGCCAGAAACCACTGACAGTAAGTCATATTTTAATACATTGTTTTGATACAGGCCATATTAGGTGTAAATATTTTTAATGTCAACAGCATATTCAAACTTTTTAAAATAGTGTCCGACTCCAAACTTGATTGCTTCCTGAACGAGATTGGTATTCTAAATAAGTTTTAAAATTTGTAAACAGTTTATTATGCTCAGGTTATATCTTTTACCTGTTAAATACGTTTACCTGTTTTCACTTATAATTCACATTTTTAACCTGATAGATTTTTGTTTCTAATCACGTATATTAGTTTTAACCTGATTATAGTCTATTGTCGTTAAACTTTAATGTATTTGGCGCCGTATGACCAATCATTGTCGGTGTGCCGTAAAATCCAAAATACAAATACAAATACATAATAATATTTAATGGTATTTAAATAAACACTGAATACATTATTCAATTGTGCAGTAATCAATAACTGAATTGGCTTGACGGATGTGTCAGCCAAAAACCGCAACAAATTCGACTCTTCATTGCTTGTCTGACACAACCATGCTTAAATTGAAGTAAACATAGCCTAAAATGGGAACGACAGACTATGATTGGACCTTGCATACATTGTGCGAAAATGCCGTTGGTTAAGAGACGCGATTTTGGTTCCGTTAATTATATGATGATATAGACACAAATCACCAATGCGATTCGTCTTGTTATGCATCCTCGTGCATATGTATATGTCAAACGGACGGTTAGACATCAGAAAAGAAATAAATACCTTAAGTCAAACGCGTGGGAACACTACAACGTATCCATTCAAAGGCCAATCAAAATAGTCATACCATTTCCACAATGTATGCCCTTATAGCCGGATAGGCAACTGCAGGTAAAATGGTATTTCAACGAAGTACAACTTCCACCGTTCTGACAAGGCGACGAACTGCAAGGATCATCTACAACGAATGAAAATATTGTGTAAATATTGGTATCTGATTGTGAACGTCTTTGTTATAACTACGCATTATATTTGATAAAGCTCTCCTGTTATAACAATGTTTTCGAGTTGTGATAGTAACAGTTTGGCTACATTTGCAAAGTCTGAGACGTCTGAATCCCACGTAACTTTTGCTTCTGGGTATTATTTATCCAGTAACATTATGGAGATAACTGATGGATAAAGGTAAGTTATAAAGATTTTTACTGGACCATACTAAAACATTATTAACAAACAGCCAAAACAGGCCTATGATAATCTCCACAGCAATCTTCAAGTTCTGTGTTGACAACGCAGCTAATGAGCTGCTTGGGATCTAAAGAAAAATCAAATAAATACGGCCAAGACCAGGATTTATGCAGTATTATAACGTCCTCTACTGTATACATGTTAAGTTTAAGAAAAAATGGTTTATTTATCTATAGGCAATTAAATGACAATAGCGTTATTGAGGTCCATTAAAATATATAACGGTTAGTACGTAATTTTAAACTTTAGTAGGTAGGATACTAAGTGTTTTTCAATGGTGAATACGTTATACACAACGCTTAACAAGTAAATGATTGAATAGTTTCACTAAAAAATTTAAATACATATTGATGACTTTTTTTAATTGCGTTATCTCTTGTAATGAGACCATGTTTCAGACAATACTCTTTTGAAAAGAAACTCAACATTTAGTTCTTACAGCTTGGCATTCCTTAATTGTATGGTGATCAGTACTCTGTATGTGTCAATAATATTGGTGTTTGTTTAGTCTGACAAAGTATTCATGGACCATATACAAACGTTATTGCACTAAATGCCAACCGTGTAATGTTTACCGCAACAAAGACCAGTTCCTTTACGAAATTCCAATATAAACGAGAACACCCTCACACTACCACATTTATGGAATGCATGTATATATGACAACGGTCTTGGTACAACCACTGGTGCACCCCGATGTCCTCAAGCTTGGTAAATTATTCTTCATCTCCTGCTACCAGTATCCATGCTTGGACATACTTAGAGGTCATCTTACAAAAAACCTTTTTCAGTGAGTGTCGCACTATTAACTATTCCTGCAAATTATCAATATTAGAACAAAAGTGTCTGGGTTGGTGAATGTAAAATATGTCATACTGATACAACTCAGTGATCTCAGCCTAACTAGACACTCATAGTACGGCTAAAATGTCAGAAAGTAAGTATTTAAAATGCTTACACTTTTAATTATAAGTAAACAAAAATAAGATATCTTGTCGTTTTGAATTACTTTAAAGCAACGCAACTGGTATCATTATTTTGACGGTCACCTAGTAAGCGACAGAACAAACTGGAAAAAGTCGCCGACACACCGCATGACGAATGGAAGACCACTCCCCATTCCAAGAGTTTTACCGCAACCGGGACACGTAACTTATAGGTTTGCATAATCATATTGTTTGAACAATTTGATTCCGTTTACGTATACTTACCACGCACAATGATTTCCAGAGTGGCAGTAGACGTCAAACCACCATCAGTTGCCTGTATCGTCAGAACCGTTGGGGAGGCGAGAGTTGCCAGTCCAGACTTGTCATTCACATACACGGAGCCATTATTAGAGATAGCAAATGTACGCTGGGCGCCTGGAAGACAAAGTTTAATTAATAAGAAAAAAAGAAGTATAATGAACTCCAGTAAACATACGTTTTGTGAGAATTGGTTGTGTCTTAAAAGGTACATTTCAAGTTAAATACTGTTTCTAAAGAAGGCATAAGTGTTGCGTGTACATTACAAACATGTTTACGACATGGAGCCACGATCAGATTTTTTATCAAGTTGAACCCACATTTTAGAACTTCTTAAACTGCAGTTTACTTGACATTTACAAATGCTGCCAAATTGGTACATTATGGATAAGCATCCACTCTTTAACCTTAGTTGTTTTACAAAACAAGAGTTTTTTCTCTCAAAATCTTGCAAATTAATTGGTTAACTAATTAATTCTACTTGAAAGACCAGTTTAAATTATATGTTGTTTTGGTTTGGAAGCATTAAGTTCTTTTCCTCAGTGATTCTAACGATATTTACCATATAGCGTACTCTGATTATAAATGACAGAAGAGTTACGATTGATTCTCTTACCAGAGATAGTCAATGTAATTGACTTGTTGCTTATATCTGGATCAATGGCACTGATGGTGTTATTTTCGTTCACGATCTTGCCTGAAAAATGATAAAATAAACCCTAAAAATACACTTTACGTTGTGCATTTACATTTTCTGGTACATGTTAATAATTAACGCTTTATTATTTTAATTTAATGGAGCTCTGCACCAAATCATTTCAAAGATTTTAGTAATTCTGTAAGTCTTTGACATTTCTCGTCACAATTTGTAACTGGAAATCAAAAGCAGCCGAAATAGACAGTTAACGCTTGCAAAGTTTCACACGCTTTTCACGCTAAGTAATTTAGACTGTGATTCTGTTTCCACTGATACAACAGTTCACGCTTATTAAGTTTTCGCATGTAGATACACCCAAATTATTGTGTTAACATGTTGTAATTCCTTCAGCTTACCGATAAAATGCGGATATTCTTATAAGAACACGTGAAAATCAAAATTATTTGGATGATTTTTTCTGTGTAAAACTGTTTGCAATAGCAACTATAATTTAAATGGTGGGAAATCTATATATATATTACTGTGAACATTTTGGATAAAAATGTTTTCATTATGTCCTTAAAAGATGTGCATGGTGCACTTGGAAATATAACAATTTAAGATTTCCTACCAACATACTCAAACGTGGCACGTTTGATTCCGTCTGATAACTGTTAACCTAATATTGAAGGGTGAACATTTTTAAAACGTCAACTTAGTGTCTGGTATTCTTTTGTTCTTTTGTTAATCTTAAAACGCTCTGTAAATCATTAAACGCACGCTGTATACCAAAAACATTTTTTTTCTAATAAATTTGTTAAATTAAATATTTTCCATGAATGCGTCTTTGCGTTACCGGTGTCACTGTAAAAATGGTCGATATCTTTTAAAATGTCATAAAATCATCATATTTATTTTTAAAATATAAAAGATGGAATATCAAAATATTATCTTTGCTTGACATCTGACGTGAATGAATTCTACTATGGAGCGATTAGCGGAAATGTGAACAGAGAGCTTGTAAGAATCAATAGTTATGTGCTGCGTTTCTTGTTTAAGTGTTTAGAATAGACACCTAGTGTCATGATTTACGGGAATTATACAACTTGATAGGTTTGTATAAATCTCGTATACACTTACTTCGGCTCGATGTGTCTATCGGACTAAAACGAAGTGATAGGCAATGTCTTCAGTTAATCCTTTTATACTGTTTAAAGTTAAGGTATGTCCGGCGATTAGGAAGGAAGAAATTCATGGAACCATGGTTTACTGGGTATGAATAAACATTTATAAGTGAGACCTTATATTATACATCATAACAAGTGCCAAAAATAAAGATAATGTAAATTAAAATGCCATTTTTAATCGTTTTAAATAAAATAATATTATAAAGTAAGTTAAATAATATACGTGTAATAAAATTAGGGATGTAACGTCGAATGGTTGGATAGATACCGAACGTTCGAATGCATTTTTAGTATTCCAACGTTTGGTAAACAAAATAAGATTCTTTTCCAAATAAAACATTAACAAATTTGTTTTGACTATAATTAAATCATATAACAAGAAACGACGAAGGCCGTAGTGTTCCTTGCTTAAACATTAATGTTCACATCTTAACTTTAACATTCACACTAGTTATGATGTGTTAAAATTGTGGTGTCAGGTAATAAGCACTGTCATAGCGTCATAGTTGCGTCAGATTAGGAAGATCGTTTACATTAGTGTCGTTTATTGCAAAAGAATCAGCGGCGTATCAAATATTAACTATATCCAATATGCTACGGTTGAACTTGGGAATATATATCAAACTATTCGTGGCAGCCGATAACGTAACATGACAACTGATTGCCCGCTCGTATACTATAAAATCCAGTAGGCGAGTGGTATCATGGAACCAGTCTTGTCAAAATGAGGTTCAATAAGTTTATAATTAGATCACGTGATTTACCTATTACACCAAATAAGAAGGACTGACCAGCCAACTTCTACACATCAACGAACAAAACATTTTGTATTGTTTTGTCCGCTTATAATTCATTATTGATCTGCTCTGATCTATTTATAGCCAACCTAATATGCAGGTTGTTTGGAAGACAAACAGCGGTCTGAAGATAATGCAACAAATTGTATACGTGGTGCTTATTGGCGTGTTTCTATCAAAAGAAAATTATTGCTGCCATATATAAAATCTAATAATGGTAGTAAGCTTATTTATTAGTATTGAAAGTTATAAATGCCAAGTTAGGAACACGTTAAGGGCAGGGGATGGTACGATGACAACTACGAGAGACACGAATTTCTTTCACATAAATTGCGAGTAGATCATGTGTCGAGGAAAGGGTACGGGGTCTTATCTTGGCGACATCCTGGTTGTTTCCTCGACAACGATATCCTCTCGTACTAGCAGCCCTGGAGGGTAACACTGACACCTACCACCCCCACAACAGCAAGCAATTGCTTAATGAACACCCTGGTGTGTACTAGCTTGTATCTGATACATAAAAATATTATCTGTGTCATGGGACAAAACCATATTCAGATAGTGTCAGTAATGACTGGGTTTATATATTGGATCACGTTTTCAAAAATGATGTGTTTGCCAAAACAAAAGGTAACATTTACTTTTGTATGATTAAAATAAGTCCTGGTTTTGCTTTATTTCTGAAAGTTTCCATAACTAGGAACACCAATTTTTGTTTGGAACAAATAAAAAGCTATTAGCACTTATTCTTTACATTGTTTTTATAGTTTTACGTCAACCATATCAGCTGAACGTTGTTTTGTAGGATCTATAAACTTGTTCCGAACGTTTGGACGTTCGGATAAAAGTGATCCGAACATTCGAATGCCGTAATGAGTGAATTGTGACATCCCTAAATAAAATACATGTATTATATTTCTTAAGCTTAATCTATGGATTGCTACGCAAAATAATACCTTTGCTCACGCATAAGCTAGACTTAAAACTAAACGAATACATTGTTTAATTTTTAATTTAAATTCGCTATAAATAAACAAATTGGAAGTACCACATATTAAGAAATTTTGTGCACAGATATGTGTTCACTCATTTGTAATTTTTTTGCTTATGTGTGCAAACTCTTCTAGGTAAATCGACCAAATTTTTACAGGATGTTTTTTCAGCGCAAATCGTCAGGATATTGTGGTAGAAGCAACAGCTTTGTCTTGTAAAAGTATATGTTTCCCAAAATAGCATATGCTGATTCAATTTGTTAAGTTGATACCTTTGGACAAATGGATAATTTGTATTTATGTTCAGGTTAAAGCCACTGTAAAAATGGTCGATATCTTTTAAAATGTCATAAAATCATCATATTTATTTTTAAAATATAAAAGATGGAATATCAAAATATTATCTTTGCTTGACATCTGACGTGAATGAATTCTACTATGGAGCGATTAGCGGAAATGTGAACAGAGAGCTTGTAAGAATCAATAGTTATGTGCTGCGTTTCTTGTTTAAGTGTTTAGAATAGACACCTAGTGTCATGATTTACGGGAATTATACAACTTGATAGGTTTGTATAAATCTCGTATACACTTACTTCGGCTCGATGTGTCTATCGGACTAAAACGAAGTGATAGGCAATGTCTTCAGTTAATCCTTTTATACTGTTTAAAGTTAAGGTATGTCCGGCGATTAGGAAGGAAGAAATTCATGGAACCATGGTTTACTGGGTATGAATAAACATTTATAAGTGAGACCTTATATTATACATCATAACAAGTGCCAAAAATAAAGATAATGTAAATTAAAATGCCATTTTTAATCGTTTTAAATAAAATAATATTATAAAGTAAGTTAAATAATATACGTGTAATAAAATTAGGGATGTAACGTCGAATGGTTGGATAGATACCGAACGTTCGAATGCATTTTTAGTATTCCAACGTTTGGTAAACAAAATAAGATTCTTTTCCAAATAAAACATTAACAAATTTGTTTTGACTATAATTAAATCATATAACAAGAAACGACGAAGGCCGTAGTGTTCTTTGCTTAAACATTTATTTTTATTATTTATGTTCAGGTTAAAGCCACTGTTCCTTAAATTTGCTATCCACCATGTCTTCTGAGAGAAACACATACATTTTACACCTGAACTGGATAAACCGTGTATATAATACTTGCCATTAAGAATCCCATCATTTCTTGTCATATTTATATGACAGGATTAATGCCATTGTAAATGAATTTGATATTTAGTGTACAAAGAATCATCAAGTTTTAATATGTATATAAAATATGAGCAAGGTCACAAATACCAAACAGCTCTTTCACACACAATTTTAATCACATCTCTGCAAGCATTGTATAACATGTTTCTGCATGTAGATGAAACATATACATTACATTATTTATTTTGAACCAGACAATATAGAATGCATTTACCGACTTCACAATCATGACAGTTGTTTGATGAAAAGTATGATGCTAGATAGCGAGACTTTGTTGCATTCTACGCCATGTTACGAGTGTATAACATTATCACATTGACCTGGCACTCACTAGTTTTCGACAATGTTGTCATCAGGCCTCAGATAAATTAAGGCCATATTTAAACAAAGTAACTAAAATGATGGACTTAAAATGTTGTTTGACCAACATTGAACCGTGTGCCGTTTACAGGAACGTCTTATGTGCACTGGAGCCCCATTAATGTGAAAAAATATAACAAAAACAACAACAAAGCAAACATCATCATTATCATCATCATCATCAACAACAACAACAACAACAACAACAAATAACACATATTTCTATGCGCTTCCTGTAATGTACTTGTATCATTCCAAAGTTTTTTTTGGTCACTATTTGTTTAACTATGAACTCACTAACAAATCGTGACAAAAAAGGCCCCACTATATAACGTGTTTGACTAAATATAATTTAAGACGTAAAATGCAACGACCATTGTGAAAACTGTACCATAAATTTGCCATAATTTCCTTTGTTAATTTAACAATGCGGTCAAAAACAAGTTCGCGTAATGTGATGCAATTTTGTCAAATTATTTAGTTGTTTTTTTAAAGAAAATGAAATATAATTATTGTTAAAAGCTTATTCTTAAGTTTAAAAAAAACAAAAAAGAAATGTGTGAAATGCTTGTCACTGATGCACCTAGATTGATCAGGTTATTGATGCTTCATACGAAGTATATTCGCAATCACAGGAAAACAATTGCTGCTTGTAACTAATTGGATATTACTTTCAATAAATGAAAAGTGTTGTGTTTCAACCGATGCCCATTTACACCACAGCATACATTTATGCGATAAATAAGAAAGGAAATATATAAGAACGAAACAAGACTAATATCATTTGTATTTTGCAACATTTGATTTATAAATTTCAATTTAAGTATTTTAAACTATTAATATTTGATATTACGACAGCGTTTACCTGCTTTATCATTCTTCCAGACATCTCCATAAAAGACTGGTCTTACAAACTGTGGTGGGTTATCGTTGACATCAGTAACAATTACTGTTAGATTGTCACTGGTCACTGTAGATCCACCGGCTGTTGCACTGAGTTAAATGAAACGCATTTTTAATTAAATATTGTTACGGCACCCGGAGTGATGTTGTATTATTGGTTGGACTCCAGCTTACTTTATATTAAGGAATAATAAATAACGACCAACGATGTATTAGTGCAACTTAATAATTGATTTATTGTTTATTAAACAATTGAACAAAACAGTTATAAGTATATCAATTCACTAATTTTAGGATATTACTTCAGTAAACACGCAAATAAATAGACGCTGCGAGAATTCTATGTTCACGTAAATTAAATCACGCGGCCACGATTTATAAACATAATAACCAATATTTTGTATACATTCACCTTACGTTAAGAACAGTAAGAGTCACACTAATCTTATTTGCTTAAAATATTCAACCCTAACGTTAAAATGCTATTCACTCCAATAACAGCAAAAATAATACGTTAACTACGTATTTCCTAATTTAAAATATGTATCTACGGAATTTACTTATCCCTTGAATTGAATAAAACAAATATTTAACAAACAAAAAAGAAATATGATCGAATCAAACTAACGTCTGCTAAGTGCTGGAGTCCCCGACTGAGGAAACTCACAGCTATTTATACTGGTCTGAGTGCACCAGAAAATCTTGCGCCTGCACCAGAAAATCTTGTGCATGCACCCGAAAATCTTGTGGCAACAGAAAATCTTGTGGCCACAAAAAAATAGAATCCACAAGAAAATAGTGTGCAAAATAGAACGCACAGAAAATTCATGTGCAAAAGGTATAGTGCGCTTTCAGACGTATTCTTTAACAATGAATTAAACACATACTAACAAAGAATAAAATTTAAAAACACATGTTTTATCAGATAATCATAATTTCTGGTTCCTAGAACTACACACCTCCTTTAGCAGAGAGATTTAAACAGACCGCAGAGTAAACGTACCGCGTCAAGAAAAATGGCTACCCTGTCAAGGTTGCTCGTCTGCACAGACAATAAATAAGGAATATCCTATATAACATTATCTTCGTAAAACAACTAGTGATTTCTAGGATAAAAGAAAGTGGCTACAAAACTTATTACATGGATTCCGAGGATAGAGGATCACTTACATAGGAATAATGATGACGTAAACAAGGGAATTCGCAGAAACTAATGACATTCGAAGTAAGATACAGTTGGTTAGTAAGAATGTAGCTAAATCACATGTATAGGATTGGTTGTTCTGTCTAAATAACAAGAGCAACGGTCTTTATCCTTGTGCTTATGCTAATCATCAGCTATTAAACATTACGTGTAATTTCAAAGGTGAGTAAACATTAACATTTATGAAAGAAAACAACATTTGTTTTAATACACCTCATCCTGGGGCCTTACAATATATTAAACTTATTGCTCATAATTATAACATTTGATACAATTACAATATTTTGAAGGTTGATAGAGGAAAACACATCTTAACACAAAACATGTGATGAAAGCTAACACAGAGTGTACATAGTGCACCGTGTTTTTGTGTCCCTTTATATGCCGCCGCAATCAACATAATTACCCTTTTGAAGTAACTGGACTTACTATGCAAATATGTGTATTTAGAACGGAACCGTATCAATGGGTCTTTCACAATATAGATAAGGAGTAATGAAAGTAGTAAACCGTATACATCTAGTATGTTTTCATTAATGACACGCCACTACGATTAGTGTGCAGTATATTTCGTTTGTTACCGTTGGTACCAGGCGGCACATATTTCTTCGTATGTCGCATTGATTAGATATCGTAATAAAACATATACACAATTATCCAGCTTACCAATCGACACAACCTTAGTCCTCTTGGGTGGATGTCAAGGTATTTGACTTGATTTTGCATCGTTTTATTGTGTTCTGAGAGAGAACTTTAATACTAAAATTTATTATTGTTATTGCTTTACCTTTTTAATAAAGACATCACGTTAAATAAAAAACACTTACATGAATGTGAATCTGAACTTGGTACAACTCTCGGCATCTAGCCTGTCCTCTGGCACTACCAGTTGGTCTAAACTGTTGATAGTGAATGTCGGTATTAAGGATGGTGGAGGTGTTGACTCACACCGAGAACTGGCTATACTAAAGAAAGGCGTATTTCCACTCGGGTCTGTAGCCTGTAGAGCATACAAACTGGTACCGGAATTTGCGTCTTCTGCGATTGTTTTCGTCGCGCCTCCCGTTGGTGGATCTTCAAATTTTAACTGTGCTACGGTAACAGAACAAAATTAACATTTTGAAAGTTAATGTCAAATGTTCACCTGATTAAATGGGTTTTATACTTCACTTTCTTATTAAAAGGCCCTTTAGAAAAGAAAACACATTTTAAGCTTTTACACGTTATTTCACAAAATCTTTATAGTAACTGATCGATCAAAGATAAAAAGCATAGATGTCGCTTCATCGGAATTCTGTCTCACTTAAATGCATCCATCAATGTAAAAAGAGAGATCAGCAGTAATTCATAATTGAACATATGCCTTTTGAGCAAAGTGCTGGTTGAACTGTAAAAAGTAAAACAATAAAACATATGCGTTTAGCACTCTGTGGGACAAATCGAACTAGATTGAAATAGCTGTATTGGTTGGGCCTATTAATGCCTGCGAAGTAGATACCGAACAATTAAAGATTGAATGTTTAAATTGACCTTACTTAAATACGTGTATAACCCAAAGCCTCTAATACGCCATTGCTTAAAAACCCTTGACGGAATTAGTAAAAGTTTTGTAATAAAATAAAACCTAATACGAAAATGCTCCATTTTCAACGATAAAACTTCATAGAAATGAAATGTATAATATGATTTGCTGCAAAAATGTAATGAACACATGCGGCATGTATTCGAATGCTTCGACAAGTGCTAAATGTTTTCCAGCTAACTCGCGGTGCGTCAGTGGTTCTACTGGGATCCTCCACCAAAATAACTGGAAGTCGCTTTAATGATCATAGTAAATCGCTGCAATGTATTTTAAACACAAACAACAGACCAAACTAAAGCAGTGCTATTGCTGCTGATTGACACTTTATATTTCATTCAGAATTCAGCTTTAATTTACAAAGCCGACGCTTTGAAGAGCTTGTTTTGTTGCAACAATTGAAGATCGGTTGCAATTCATTTTCAGAACAAATCTTAAAGTGCTTAAAAACATTGTACACAAAATGAGCTGGGGTCAAGTAAGTCGTTATGATTAAAATTCAACCCAGTATAAATAACTTACCTTTAGCTCTGAGAAGTAAACAAACTATCAGCAGTGTGTCTGCAAAACAACATCAACAACAGAGCATTATAACATTAAGATAACAACATAAGTCATCTACCCTATACAGGCAATTGTTGCTAAAACGAACTACATGCATATTTATTACGCACTTTCTTGACTTGCTTTAAGTCACCATTAGTATTTAATCTTAACGGCCATTGTGCAATTTAAAAGCAATGCACATTCTTTACACTAGAAGGGCCAAATGTAAGCATTGCAGTAAAGGGCACATGTAGCTAGTGGTTATCCTATACTAATGTAAAACAAAATAACATTCCAAATCTCTCTTAATAATCTGTTATACTTATCACCTGATGCGGCTTATAATTCGCTTAGATAGCTGAAGTAAAAATCATGTTTAAGAAAGTATTTAAACAAGGCTGTTGTATTGCACAATTGTCAACAGATTAGAGAATGTAAACCAATATTACTTACGGCGCATGTTCCTATCATAAGCAGCAGCTAGGTTATGATATGGATAAATATCTGAAAATGTTGATAAAAGAGGTCAAAATAAATATTTGTACGCGTAAACTCAATGGGAAGAAAAGGCAATTAAAACCTTAAATGTAGTAATTGCTCGAACATAAAGTGGCATCATGTGGGTGATAATGCGTTTTAAGGGTTGCACAGTGCTTTGACCTCGCATTTACTGGGGTTTCATGTAAAACATTGCATCGTTAAATTCATAATTTCTCCAGAAAACAACAACAACAACCCGACAACAATTGCTTAACTACTAAACAGTTAATACAAGAAGTGTCTGGCACTGGAGACTAACCAAACGGCTAATGATTGGAACATCGTTGAAAATTATTTTAATCCAAATTAACTCATAAGCTCATGTTGAACCCCTTGTTAAAATCTGAAAGTAGACTTGTGTACTTATCGCACTGTATAGTCAAACAAGTATAGTAAGAGCCAGGCATGTATCAGGACTCAGTGTCACTGTCAGTATATACTTGCCATGCAAATAGGGTCGTATTAAAATCCTACACAAAACAAGCGTTATTAACAAGATTGTCTTTTTCATTTCATGACCATATACACAGCGTCAAAACTCTACCGATGTAGTAGTATTTATTTATTAGCTTTAATTACTCACCATTTGCAACGTATATGGATTAGGAAGTAAAACATGTCTGACAGTGTTATAATGGCTTAAAGTAAACTGATCAATGGGAAGCCTTAAAGTCTTGTCGAAGACAGAAGCATGTACTAAGGGAAAACGCCCTATGACAGAAACAGCTGTGGCGTAATTTAGAAATACGTCTTATTTGTATCCGGTGGATACGTGGCATTTACTGGGGCAGGGAGAGGAAGTAACACTACGCTTACTGGGTAGCTTCAGATAAAGAATCTCATTTACAAATACTTTTATTGCAAAAAAAGAAATTTATTTCTCATTTGAATCGTCACGTTGTAATGACTTTCATGAGTGCAAACCATAAGAAATAAGCTGTTTATATTAAACATTATATATAGAGTAACTTCTCTTATTGAGCGTCAATGGTCTAGTGGTAAATTGGACTCGAGAGTGTCCTGGTTCAAAAGCTCTTCCGATCAAGACGTGTTTATCCTTGGACAAGACTTAAAAGACAACATTAACAAATGAACCTAACACCAGGACTGTTGCGTTGTATATATTACAATAGCTAAATGGAAACTTATTTTAAGGTGGTAGAGAAAGTTGTGATTTTTTTAAAATAGACCAAGAGTTATCAAGTCGCTTTGATGGTGCGATAAAAAGCAGAAAAAAACTAAATTCAATGCCAGAGAAGAACCATTATGAAAGCGATAAAAAACGGTGTACATTGTACATCCCGTTATCGGTTGGTCGATAAACCAACTTTAGTAACTGGCCCCGTGGTAATCGCTTTAATTTATTTTGTCAACATGACACCCCTGCTATTTGAATCTAAATTTTAAATAGCCACAGAAGGCAGTTAGGTCTCGCAGGGGATATTGCAAATATATCGGTCTAGTATACAGTGCATAGCTTATGGAAATTTTGTTTTAGTAATTGTGCTTCCTCCGTTTGCCCCTTTAGTCAATGGAGGGCTATTCTTGCACAAATCTGCATTTCATGTGTATCTGATCACACAGTCTTATAACTTAACATATTACTGTTAACATTTATAACTTGACAGGATACAACGCGTCAAGTCTCCTATGTGTTTCTGTAGATGCACTACTGCTGTGCATGCACTACAGGGAGTAGTGTGTGTTTCCTGTTTCCTGTTTTGGTGGAAAAGACGCTACATGTTCGTATAGTCAATAAATAAAAGCGCACAAATAAACATAACAGAATGCCGTGGAAGCTGACAATTCTATGAGATACCATTTCCCTGACCGGAATTATTGCTTCTTCTAACGTCTTTTAACGTTACGCTTGACATTTCGATTTCAACTAAATTAATGTTTCAGCAATCCCAATCAGTGGTTTTAAATATTTTCTATACACGATTTGGGAAAAATATCATTGTGGTGTTAAAGTTAATCAATACAACTACTTAAAGTTTCCGAACATATTAAACGTTAAACTTTCAGCAGTCCCTATAAGATAAGGTCATGGGCTAAAGATTACCTATGCTTTATTCTTCCGTATTCTCGTTTTAAAGAATGATCGTTACCACCAAGACAATTTCACATAAATGCGTACACTTTCAGAGCATTTACGTCAGCAATAGTGACAAACGGTCTACTTACATTTTATGTATCGTGTTTATGTAAGGATGAAATAGTATGATGTTAAATCATTCCAAACCGAACGAATTGCACAGAATACAAGCCACATTGAATCCCCGCGTTCAGTTGCACCATATAATGACCTGTTTGTGTTATCTGTGTTATCAGGTTTATGAAGGGACGTTCCTATATGTCATACTCGTAATCAGGAAAACAACGCTTGTGTCTCTCGTGAATGTGTTGAAAAGAAAAACATTGTCACATTTGTAACTGTATATGTATAAGTTAAGTGAGGGGCGTACAGACGTTTTGCTTAGAGCGATTGATTGTTTATATAAAAATAAACATTTGCTCTGCAGTTAACATAATATTCATTTGTGCATCGACCATAAACGGATATCCAGAATATTAATGACGAAATAACCAGACAAACTCCGGAATGTCACGAAGTATCATGCATTTACACGACACTTTTCGATTGTTGATTATGCCTTTGTTTAAGTTTATAAGGTTATACGATATGAGAGGTTTAGTGAAGTGACTTCCTAGTAGATAGCAAAGGCTTCATAATGAGATCATAACAAACCCTTCAAAGATAAACGTTAAACTGAAGATGATATGCATGCATTTATCAAACATAGCGTTGGATCAGGATCTATACTATTTGCTGCCTTGGGTTTATCAAATCAGTGTGTTACCAAGACATAAAGTTGTAAACCCTTTAGTAAGAATTAGCTAGTGGTATTGACACATGAATTGAACATAAGGATAAAGAAGCACATTCACTTTATCATTCAGCATTCGCGTGTTGCTATGCCCAATTGATATCTAGCGTAATTAAAATTTCTATTTTAAAAATGTATAATTCATTTTTAACTTAACGTCATCGTGAGTGATTAAATTGATTATGTGAAGAAATTAAATGTAACAGACATGCAGTGTAACAGAGTGGTCGTATAGATGTATGACATTGTTAATTGCCCAAGCTTAAAGCTTTATACAGTTATCACAGATACGACTCAGATTGCACGTAGTCAACTTTTGTCGATAATGGTTGATGAAACAGAGAGCCTACATACATTTTACAAGTGAAATAATTGAAAGAAGGATTCGGCTGTGAAAGTGTTGTCAAATTTGTTGGTTTATTTACTTATTATTTATTTATTTATTTATTTATTTATTTATTTATTTATTTATGTATACCCTTCTTCTTTTATCGTTGTTATAATTGTATTTTAATTTGGAAATAAGTGTAAACAGACCCTTAACAGGACATCATGATATTAATAAATAGTGACTATATCCTACTAAAACTTGAATGAACATAAATTTGTTAATGTGTATGATAATACCGTAACATGTAGGTTCTTAAAAATTTTAATGGTTTAACTGTACAATTGTATGAAATCAACATTACAGAATATAACGAAAAGATCAAAACAATTCTCATTTGAAGAATAACATTACACTAAATGAAGAAACAATGATGTTACTAACGTTCTCTATTGGTAAGATATGTTTTATAAACATCTATTTTAGGTAATTCTGTTGATAATATTTGTTTCATGTTGTCAACATTTCTTACAAATCAAACGAATTATGTTTTAAATAAATGTTTAACAGTCGCTTACGATCAAAATCGATAGGGTCTCTTTAAAACACTTTTTTTTAAAGAAACGCTCTCTTCAATATTCATTTCGTCATTTGTTAAGTTGTTCTTTAGCTTTTGTTTTTCATATTAAAGCTGGTATCTGACAGCTTACACGTACCAAATGCAATGGTTGTTCACGGTTTCTGTTTTATTATGCATAAACTAGTTTAAGCGTAGTAAAGGCTTTTTTAACCCTACCTTCTTTGTATACTCTAGAACGGTGAAGTTGCGAACAGATCACTCCAAATGTTTATTCTTACAAATGGTTAAATAAGAACGATAATGGCTTCCACTAAAAAACCGACGTCAGCGCTAACTACTCGGATTGCGATCTCTCAAAAGTACGTTGCCACGTGTCTTTCTTAATTAAAAGTTGGCTATATCTACAGCGTGGATAAGATAGAAAATACTTGTTTGCAATAACGACATGATCGTCCGATAACAAAACACCTTTATCACTAGGCACACACTGTGTATCTGTTCAATGAATTATCGCCTTTGTGCGAGATGATAACATACGCTAGTACAAGGCGATATCTGCATCTTTCTATAGTGTGTTGTGCTTCAAAATGCATGCTATTGACATAGTTTTCTTTTTTTGTCATGTTTGATAAATAGTTATTGCAAATGTGTAACAATACTTATTACTGCAGTTGGTATTATTGACATATTAATAACACGGTTACGTTAATCCTTATGTTAACCATGTTAACGTGTTTATATTTCACCATGTCATATTACCAAAATTTCTTTTATAAAGTGCATATAATAGCTACTGTCATGCTAGCCTTTTATGCTTGGAGTTCTATGTTTTTAACCCTTCATGCAAATTTAGGGAACATTTAAGAAAAAAGACAGACTGACGTACATGATGTTAAAACCAACGGAGCAAGAGATAAAAAATAATAAGCATCACCTTTGCAACATACTAAGCCACATCGAATTCTCCCACGATTAATGAAATATTTCTCAAAGTCATATTATATGCGAGTATTTATACTGTGTTTTAAATGAAATAAATCGTATTACACTTAAATTATCTGTGTGAGACGCATAGTGCTTATTTCTATCATGACTTAGGAGAAACGTTTTGTCCTTTAATAAAACATCGTGGACAAAATACCTTGCAAGAATGGACTGTGGTTTATTGTTTTGTTTAAAAGCTGGTTTTACAATAGATGTTTCCTGTTGCTATTGAGTGGATAATTACAGACACTACCACTACAATTACTACGACAACTGCTACTATTACTTGCAGACTTCACATGACTAGTAGTCACATAGTTATATTGGTCGATTTTAACATACGACCCATTAACAGTGAAGCAACAAATTCGATCACCGTAAATGATGCTTGTGTGTATAACTTGTTTCAAAGATTTAGCCTGAATCTGCAGCTTACGGTGGTGTCACATGGTGTCATTTTGTATCCGTACATTTGTGAAAGGCCTTTCCGCATCAATCATGTGCCTGTCGATAAAAGGCTCGGGATTGTCATATACATTCAGACTCACCGCTCTGCACGTCCATATTAAACATGGGTTATTTAAAACCGTTTACTCAACTCTCTTCAATCGAGCCCTTCCTTTTCAATCTAAGACACAATTACATGTAAGATAATATCCCATAACATAGTGTGCATCAGAGATAGTGCAGCACTCGTGAATGCACAACAAAAGTTATTAGTTCAAGCTTGTGAAAAGATAAGGTAATAGTGTATTGGTGGTTTACCGGAAGCTAATCAACCGTCCTTATTTCAGAATAAGCCTCAGTGTAAGAAGCAAATCGCTCTCGAGGGCGCAGGAGAGACATCGGTCTATCCTACATCAACAAAATGTACACAATATCACAAGAATTGACTGTTGGCAAATGATAGGGACAGCATGAAGAGTTGTTTTTTGTCATTAATCCTTATTCCAAACGAACGAGGCCAACACAAGGATAATACATAAACAAAGTGTACGACCATTACAAACTTACTGACATGTACAAATTAATTGGGCACACATCACGCATTATAATATGAAACTATATAAACACGTTGTTCCTGAACTGAAAGCAGGTTTCTGTAGTCTGCGTTTAATGGGTTCATCGAAGCTGGGACAATTTTCAAGGCCTGTTTGAGAGAAATTCATAGTAATGGACATAGTAATCTTTATGCAAATCAATTCTGAGGCTGAATTCGTCCGCCATATGGTACTCGGCTTGACACCATTCGCGAGTCATTCTTCTTCACCGTGATTATTGACGACCTTTTGCAGCGAGCGAGTTGGTGACATAAGCTACAGATTAAGCGCTCATAGCAAATAAGACACGGTTCATCATAGGCGTTTCAAATACAAGACCTTGTGTCGGCATACTGTAAATCCAAGAGACGTACCTTTACAAATAAGGGAGGTATTGCCCAAAAAGCTGAGGCATATCAAGTGGACGACATCGATTTATTTTAGGTGTATATTAGAACAATTTGACTCCGGCTCCACACTGCCAACTCGTACTCTGCATTAATGTACATTGTTGGTAGGTTCTTCCCAGTGCAATGTTCGGATGCTCTTAAACACCACGACATGATCTAACTCGAGATAACCATCGTTGTTGTTTTTTTTGCAGAAATTAACCAAGGGTCTCTAGACTCTAATAAGGTTAGACATGTAACTAGTCGGATCTGGACCAGTTTTGTTCGAATTTTTCAATCCTCTGTCTCTTGACCATCCCTTATGGTAATTGCTTCATCAATGGTTGTTTCAGTTCCAACAATGGAATACAAATATCACTGGTTTAATCTCATTTTGTGAACTCTAGGACTTAAAAACCTTCAGGAAGTGCGAGGTTGGAGCGCTCCACAAACCAGGTTTAAGCACCCCAGTTGGCCCTTTTGCCGACTGACCGTTCCAAGGCGGTAACTGATGGTTTTTCTTTTTGTGTGTTATGTCTCGTCTCAGTGTTTTTTGTCACATTTACATTTACCTTGTCTGCCTTTGTCTACAGGTAGATAAAAATTTAAATATTTGTGAAAAATTTTATAGGACCTTTTCTTATTTACCTATTTACAATCTGGCTCAGGATATTTGTTTTTTTACGGCTGTCGAGATTTAATGCTAGCAACAAATATGCAAGGAGGCGGTCCTCAACATAGAAAAAAAGTTGTGGAGGAAAATTCCCCTAAGCAGCAATCAATCGTTCGTGTAAAAATGAACCCATTTAGCCAATACATGAAGTTAATTATAATTTAATAAAAAAGCTCAATATAAATGTTGTAAAGCTATACAATTTTCAGATGTTAATTCTATACGCCATTTCTCTTCGTTAATCAAATATACTTAGCAACTTTTCTAACTCCACCTTTTAAAAAGTAAATAATTTCCTTAAAGTTTCTCTGACTACATTAAAAATTGTTTTACAGCAGGTAGTTTCCTAGTTCCTTGATACACAGGCATTTCATGATTTTTGCGTGTAATTCTTTACCTAACAATTAATGAACTTTCAAAACTACACAAATTAGGTCTGTGGGTCCAGACACATTAGAAAAACAAAACAATGTTTATACAACACCTGAATCGATAATAATTGTTAGAATGTCATTGGAAGATAGAGGGCGTGCCGTTGGTATGGTCCAGAATGGGTCGTCGATACGACAAGTAAGTTAAACCTATTTCAGTATTTATCTAGCCTAAATTTTTCAATATTTATTTTACATCTTCAGCATACTACATTTGAAATTGACAGTTACCAAACATCGACAAATTGGAAAGTTTGTGTTGTGTTATTAATTCCAGGTTGCAAGACAGTTTAGTCGAGACCCTAAGACCGCTGGTAACTTGATGGCAAAATTTGCTCGTACAAACTCAGTTGCCGACGAGGCAAGACGTCGACCAGTCATCAAAACGGGGCTCAATCAACGTTTTCGGCAAGCAGGGCTTACTGCTATTAGAACGATGGGTACTCATAACCGCCCAGTTTCAGCCCAGACTGTCCGTCAACGTTTACGTGAGCGCGGGATTCGCTGTAGGCGTCCGTACAAATGTATTGTTTTAGCAGACAATAATCGACAGCAGCGGCTTCATTGGAGTAGACGTCATATAAGATATCGACAGGTTGATTGGGCTAATGAGCTGTTCACTGACGAGAGTAGGTTTTCGCTCGAATACAACGACGGTCAAGCAAGATGCTACCGACGTAGAGGGGAACGATTTAATGCCGTCAACGGGCGGGGGGGGGGTGTTCTATTATGATTTGGGCAGGCATTTCACTCAATGCCAATACACAAGCAGTAGTTTTTTATTGGTCGACTGAATGCTTGTCGTTATCAAGAAGAAATTCTTGCACCGGTGGCTTTTCCACTCATTCGACGACAGAACAGAGGCATGCAGTTGATGCAGGATGGTGCGACAAGCCAAACAGCTGCAGGCATCATGCACCTACCTGCCGAAAACAATGCTAGAGTTGTACATTGGTGTTCCGAATCGCTAGATTTAAACCTTATTTAGCATATCTGGGACGGACTTGATAAAAGAGTCCGACGACGTCATCCTTCCTCCACGCACTCTTAAAGAATTAACAGACGCGCATGTCGAGACTTAGAATGATACTCCACAGGCCTATCTTCAATATATGCGTCAGAGATTTGTGGCGGCGAAAATGGCAGAGGGTGGACACACACATTATTAAAATGCGAAATCGCCATCATGACGCATAAACATTTAATGCATTGCCAATTCAAGAACTAGATTTAAATTGAAATGATTGTGTGGTAAATTTATGAAATAAATACTGCGTTTAACTTCTATAATGTTTTTATTATGATATTTCGAAATCTTATGGGAAATATCACCAGACTAAGTGTGAAGTAAGAAAAAATGTTAAGTATATAAAAGACACACACAAATATATATATACACACAGGACGAAAAGAAACGCACCTGTTTTAACTTTATATTCCTCTCATTTTTGGGGTGTAATAACATTGACTGTAAGCAGTATATTATTACACGGTATTGCTTGACTGTTTTATGGTCAACATGTGGGACTTAGCATGGCCGTTTGGCTTCAGTGAGCACAGGTGGTAAATTGTTATTTTTCTATATTCTGGATATGGACGAGCTTTCCGAGTTGCGACAACCATGTTCCTGTGTTTCCTTACGATTGTCCCGATAGGAAAAACACAATTTTCGTTGATTGGAAAAGGGTTAAAGCAATGACACGTATCAATGTTTGCCAGAGAATCAGGCTATTGGCATGCTTTGGGTTAACATGTAAATGGCAGACGTTTTGCGTCGGTTAATTTGTCATACCAGTACAATTTGCAGGCTTCAAAGACGGTTCAATACATTTGGGAATGTCAGAGACTTACCAATGTCTGGTCGTCTTTGTGTGACGTCAAAGAGAAAAGACAACTATCTTATGACCACCCACTCGCGTAGCCGATTTCAAACTACATCGGCCACAGCTCGACAAACGATTGGTTCTCACCGGTAAGTTTCAAAAATAAGTTCTTTTTTATCATAAAACGTTTACAAAACATTTAGTACAACAATTTAACAAGTTTCGCATACACACTTTGTTACTTCAGCGCTTTGATTGATTATTTTGGTTTTCAGGCATCCTATCCACCCAATCACAGTGCGAAACCGCCTATGTGCATTTGGAATGAAGTGTAGACGCCCAAAGAAACAGGCAGTTCTCACTTAGCGTCACAAAGGAGAAATTCTGCGATTTGCAAGGGCGCATTTGAGATTTACACGTTGCAGTTGGGCCAGGTTTGTTAAGCGATGAAACCAAGATCATGCTAACACAGCCAACGATCGGATTCGCGTGAGGAAATGGAGAGGAGAACGATTCAGTGACGTCTGCGTTTAGCAACTGGTGGGGTGGCGGGTCTTTTGATGTTTGGGCAGGAATCACTCAATTTGGTCGAACAGATATTGTGTTCTTTGAGCGAAACGTTACCGGACTTACTTATGTCAACAACGTATTGGCTCCTGCCTTTGTGTCGTTCGTGGATAGCAACTACTTGGTGTTGGTACCTTGCAGCACGACAATGCTTGTCCGCATACGGCTCGTCTGCCACGTAATTTTCTAGCTGAGAGTAATATTCGGGTGCTTCATTGGCCAGCAATGACACCCGACATGTCACGGTTTAAGAACATTTGGGATGAGTTGAAACGTCATGTTCGCCGTCAGATTCCAGCACCACAAACTGTTGTAGCACTTCGTCAAATCGTAAGAGAAGAGCGAAATAACATACCACAAGCCACAACAGCAAGAGTTACCCTTTCAATGCGCAAGCGATGCCAAGCTCTGAAAGGAAGCTTTACTAAATATTGAATTCGTGACTTTATATTTTAACATGTAGCTAAAATTAATGCCAGTAATTCTGTAAACCAAGGATTAATAATTTACCTTTCACATGATCTTTATCGCAAGTATTTTCTGAGTTTTGCGGTAACTGTGTGTGTGTGTGTGTGTGTGTGTGTGTGTGTGTGTGTGTGTGTGTGTGTGTGTGTGTGTGTGTTTGTGTGAGTGTGTATGTGTGTGTGGGGTGGGTGGGTGGGGTGGGGGGGGGGGGGGTGTTGTGAATCATATATAAGTTACCTACGCACTGGAAAATAGTCTATGAACGTGTCAAATAATAAGAAAGAGAGCCCTTACACAATTGTGACACAAATCATTAAAGACGTACACCTGTAAGGGAACATAATTTATTCAGGCTAAAAGTAAAGTGTCTACTTAAAGCTGTACTATTTCCCGTCAAAAGCCCTCCTTATGTCGATTTGTATTGCAAATAAACCCTATCACTTCCAGTTAAAACTCATTTGAATATTAAAATGTGTTGCCATGGTTTGGACTTTTTAAATTAAATAACATTCCTTCTACATTGGTGTATTGTTCCGCAGAATTATCCAAAACGTACCAATACATATGAAATACTACGTCAGCGTGCGATCCACCGGGTCGGATTGTTTGAGTTGGCTGCTGTCATACCTGATTTGCGCATCAGTGTATGCACAGCCAACGACGTGCTACTAGAATGCACATGACTATTATAGTAACCAGTTATCTCTTGGGCCACATTCACACATTTTAAGAGCATTAGCAAACAAGGTCTGCTAATGTTGTTGTAACTATTAACTTCTTGATCAACAGCCTGTACGGCTTACCTTGTCAGTCTAATACAAATATTTTCTAGTTGCATCTTCCACACAAATTTCCCAGTTGTTGTTTTTTGCGATGGTAAATGCGTAGTCAACAGTGAATGACGCGATGGCGACTTACTCTATCCTGACATAGAAATGGGTACTGAGGCGTGCGTTGTGGTAACGTAAGTGAATTGGTTATTGAAATAAAAAAGAAATAAGAAAATGTTTGCATCATAGTAATGCATATTTATTCTACATCCGATTCATGAAAAGAAAAAACATCTGAAAATTGCAATGTGCAATACCGCGCATAAATAGGAAGTTGTTGTTGTCACAAAAACAAAATCAAATTTGCGACAACTGAAAACAAAACAAGCTCAAGGAAATAGCATGTATATATTGAGTAAGCTGTTGATATATTTACATATGATATACACTGCAAAATATAGTTAATGTTCATACAAAACGTGATTATTTTCAGTTATAACACGGCATAAGAAACGCGCGCTCTTCATAAACTATTCTTACATACGCGAATAGCCTATAATTATACAGAACAATATACGAGTACTGCCTTAGACGTGACCGCAATTGATCAGCATACTAAAATATAGCAGTACTAAATGTGCAATGGCAACATTATTGTCAATGTTAGTATAAAAATGGAAGGAATCAAACAACAGACATTAATCTTTAAAACCATGGACCTTATTTCAATTAATAAGGTTAGTGAAATCTATATTACTATGGAAATTATAACAGTAAGTAAATTAGATGACATGTATTTTTAACGGGTATGACAACAAGTTGATGTGAGTACTGTGAATGAGGGCATGCAGTGAAATGTTCATGAAGTTAACTGTACAGAACTTTTCGATAGTATATTTAGAGAGAGTGAGAGACAGAAAGAGAGAGAGACAGAGATAGACCGAGAGAGAAAGAGAGAGAGAAAGAGAGAGAGAGAGAGAGAGAGAGAGAGAGAGAGGGAGGGAGGGTGGTAGGTAGAGAGAGAGTACAGAATAACGCTAACCAACAAAAAGGTTAAACACTGACATGTATAAATAATAGTATTTCATTTTATATAATAAAGTAGCAAATATAAAATGGATGTACGTAACAAAATTGATATCATGTTGCACATCATATTAAACCGACCATTTTTCTTAAATATGCAATATTTTTTTTATTTAATGCAAAAGACAAATATAACAATATGGGTATAGTAAGAGTATACTATTAATAAATTTAAATTCAAATAAATCGTGTGTTTATATAGAAATATACAAGAAATTAACGTGTATAATACATTATCAGCTAAAATGATTTTACATGATTATTGGATTTTGACAACGCTATTAAAAATAAAGTAAACACTTCTTATTAAAATAGTAGTTCTGATATGTAACGTTATTATGAAATAAATATAATATTAGGAATCGTTTTACAATTGCGCGAATTCGTTTATCTACCATGATATGACAATATACTAGATATATGTGTACAATATATATGATTTTTTACTCAGTGTAACATGATGAAAAGTTCATTCACGTCATAATGTAAAAAACGTGCTTGTGAAACTGTGATTACTTTATCTACGAGTAGATATTATCAGTATCTGCAATCTGTCAGGATCTAAATACGTGTAGGTGGATGGTTTAAATACTTAAAAAAATGTTTACAACGGATAATTTGAGATTTCCTTAAAGATCTGAAGCAGTAATCTCTGTCACATGCGGTACAACACAAACATATACAATTTAAAAATCGACAATTAATCTGTACTTCAACTTGATATTACGCTTGAACATGTTCGTATGATAAAATGTAATTGATATGTTAAATTTATCAATAATGAATCTTATTACTATCACACATTCGCCATTTTCACAAATGGATGATTTAAAGTATATTATGTCGAACATAGGCATATATACTCAACTTAAATCTTGTGTTAGGACATTATCCAGGCTAAATGTCGCTTGGAAACATTAAAATTAAATCGTATGTTGATCTAAAAAAAACACCTACAATTCAAATTCTGTGTTTGTTAAACATATCCTATGAAATGTATTTCTATGATACTGAATATACAGTTACGGGCAAAGTGCCATTACCACAGGAACGACCGAAGTTCACCGGTATTTATATTTTGACAACACTTATTTGTGTAATTATTCCAAACAGACGCAGGAATGTACGAACTAAACGTCTTTCTAAAACGCTCTTGTTGCTCGATGATGTCGATGGTGGTGCGTTCGACGGGGTTCGTGATAATAACTCTGTCGAGAAATAAAACGCGGTTCCAGCTGCAATATAGATGAAAACAAAAATAAATCAACATATGTGAATACATAAACAGAAGAAATACATAAACAGAAGACACAGCCATGTATTTTTATTGTTGCATTAAATATAATCATGTGTCAAAGTTACGCCTCATCGGCATTTGGTGAAACCCGTTATAGATTTTGGTTCATAAGTGAGAAAAGGCTATAAGTAAACCATATAGATTTTATGTAAATAAATCTGCATACGTGATTGCCAGATTAATATAATTATATAAACAAAGCAACAGCATTTAAGGTTACAAAAAACGGGAACGCACACAAAGAAACATATCTGCATACAAGTGTGTCACACGTTATTTCTGTGACACTTGATAAATGTTTGAATAAAAAGGTTGTTAACGACAAATCATATTCATTTTTAATTATGTTTCTTGCTGTTCAAAAATAAATCTAATAGTCAACACAATTTGTCATGACCAAACCTTCAGTTTAAATATTAATGTTACAAAACAAGAAATAAGATATAGATTTTAAAATACTTATTAAAGTGGGTTGTGTTGATAGATCACAACTGTGCATTTATTTAACCTAATTTAGCAAGACTACAATTACCGTAAAACGGTTAAGTCTTAGAATCATCGCCTTGGTAAAAATAATGACTTAGTTAATGTTTTTGGAAACAATATTAATGTAAGAACGCTTATAAGATTGTTTTTTTTTTTTTTTTTTTTTTTTTTTTTTTTTTTTTTTTTTTTTATATTTGTTAATTATCAAGACATACTGTGTCTTTTTAGTAATAATCTTCAACTACTGGAATGAGTCCTAGAACTAACTCATGCCATAACACTTTAAGATGTTGCAACATTGATGAGTGCTTAAATATTGTGTATGATGGTCACGAGTTTGTTGTTATGTTGTTGATTTGTAAACATAAATAACAGTTTATTTGTGAGTAATATTTTGCTAAGAATAGGTGAACTAATGTTCCTGCTTTGTTCTCAATGTTCTCTTCGTAATTATATATTTTAATTTTAACATATGGCGGCACTGCAGATTAATCGTAGAACGTTATCAATGTGTTCTTATTATTCGTTATATTATGGCGTCTTTCAATAAAAGCATTCTCTCTTTTGGAACTTTTGTTGACGAGGATTTTATCTCCTGTACATGTTGTGTATATGTTGATAGTTTATTATAAATAGTGTCCAATGCAGGTACTTACTGTTAGTTCTGTCTCTTTGAAGGGTTAGTTTTATTCAAATTGTTCCTCATTCAGGAAGTAGTAGGTTTGAGTGTTCCACAAACCAGGTTTAGGAATCCTCGTTGGTCCTATTTCCGACTTACTGTTCAAAGGCGGTTACTGGTGGATTTCCTGTGTAATGTTTCGCCTCTTTATTCTTATCAATTTACAGTTACTTTATGTGCCTGTGTTTAGAGGTAGTTCAACCTTTAATATTAGTGTTATAGGACCGTGTCTTATTTTCCTACTGATATAACAACATTTATTATAACCTGAAATAATTAATATTCAATTTTGTGAGGTTCGATTGAAGACAAGATGTGATAAAACATATTGTATGTGTGTTGCTTTCATTGCTGTCAGGATTCTTTCACTTACGTCAAGAAAATACAGGTCTGTATGCGATCTTTGCCAATGCAAATCCACCAGTCGAAGACATCCTTCATGTTGCAATTGTTTTATGATCCCTTTGGCGCTGAAACACTCGTTCAAAACAATAGTGAAAATATATTTGTATTGGTCCAGTCTTTATGTATTGTGTGTGTAGTACTTAAATAAATTTACAATATGGTTGACCAAAGACTTGAGTTAGTACCCCTGCATTGCCAGAAGCGGAACTGTTATGCTTTGTTTGTAATCGTTTTATAAATGGGATACACGTCCTTCACCTGATGATAAGACCAACCTGGGAATGGTTCAAGCAAGATGTATGAAAAGAATAACTTAAGAAAAAACAATTCATTCACTAAACCAAAATTTCTTTTATATATTTATTTTTTCCAATTGTCAGATTCGTGGAGATCATCTAAAGCAGCATTTTGAAAACGCGGCAATGCATGACACATGTGATGGTATATACATGTAAAGCAATGTGTTGACATTGGATTTTTTCTGTAGATAATAACATTTAAGCAAATATATCTTTTATTCCGTTTGATCTTGTCATTGATTTTGGACAAAGCAAAAAAAAAAAAAAACACACACACAAAAACTTCGAGTGTTGATCGTGTGGAGGAAGGAATTAGCCAAGGATTGTTATAAACATTGATGCTATGCGGATCCGAACGAACTACATTTTAAATTTGCACAATTCATGCAACAATTCAAGATCCAAACTTTACCAAATCTTATAAAATTATAATGGTCGCAACAAATGCATATACAACTGTGACGACTAAACACTTCGAATTTTGTGTTAGGCATAACACATCGTGTTTGATATTAAATCAGATGTTTAATTAAATGTTAAACTAGGCCGGTGGTGACTGTTTCAACCCGCATAGAACTATGTCATAAATTCTTATTACAGAGATGCTGCCTCGCACTTCCTTAGGGGTTTCTCAAATGTAAGCAATAAAAAAGCATTTTTAATATAAAAATGTTGAAGTGCTGACGCGTTCTTAGACAAAATTATGACGTCATTAAATGCAAGTAGTGAGTGAAATTAAAATATAAGGTATTAATCAAGCAAAACATATCAAGGGAAAAGTGTAAATGGTTGTAGTATAAGGTTAATATATAAATATAGTTAAGGAACCAAAGTCCAGTGTCTTCAAAAGATACAAAAGCTAATATAATAGAATATAGAAATAATTAAATAATACCAACCCTTACTATGCTATATATATATATATATATATATATATATATATATATATATATATATATATATATATATATATGTGTGTGTGTGTGTGTGTGTGTGTGTGTGTGTGTGTGTGTATCTCTCTCCCTCTCTCCCCCTCTCTCTCTCTTCCTCTCTCTCTCTCTCTCTCTCTCTCTCTCTGTATATATATATATATATATATATATATATATATATATATATATATATATATATATATATATATATATATATATATATATATATATATATATATAATAGTGATTAAACAGTGTTCGTGTAGGAGCTAAGTAAGGCAAATACCTGGTTTGGATATTTGTGGATATTCCATCAGCCAGTAAGTTATTGATTGTTCTGAAACAAACATATTTTTGTCATTTTATTCTTTTCTGTTATTTGCACGGTTCTATAAATGTGGACATTGGGCATAATTAAAAGAAATACTTACTCTCAGGCTTAATTGATATCATACAATAAAAACACAAGAATAATATTGTATCAATTCAAAAGCGTAAATTCGATAGAATCAAACGTCGGTAACGGAATTTCTAATATAAATAAATTTAAATGTCACCACTATCAATGGTGCTCACAACGAGAAAATACAAACAGAACAGAACGTCTGCTTGGTGTCCATTGATATATTATTCTTTCCATATAAAATCAATTTAATTTCAATGAGCAAATGATGTACTTGTCAAATCGCTCTTCACTGTCTCTTGACATTTTAAATTTTAAACTCTAATATACTTATTAGAATATACGAATTTGAGGGTTTTAAAATCCGTAATGTAGTCTGCCTATATTTAACCGTGTATTACTCGGAACACTTACCGAATGTAATATGTTTACCTATCAAACAGCACTTTACCGTGTTAACAAAATGCCAAACTACTTTTATTGTATGCAGAAAGGGAGGTAAGCAGTACATGCTTCAGGCTCACAATTGCCCAGGGATTATTCACGATAGCATTTCGTTTTAGTATCTTTTGAAAAATAAAATGCCATAAAAATTATCGCACATAGTCAATTTGAGATAACAATTGATACATGTATATTATTGTTAAAAACTTTTAATTAATAAATCGCATCAACACAATTCTCGAAACACGAAAGCGTTTTGCTCTTTGCATTTGACGTCTGCTGCAACTAAGACTATAGAAAAAATATGTGAAAGAAATAAAGCAAATTTTGACATTGGAGACGAAGTTACTGTCATGTGCTGATGACCGGAACTGGTGAACTATTTGATGATAATCAGGTGATTTCTACTTAACCGGAAACGTCAGTAACTCAATCGAATGAAAATACGACACCATTTGTATCAAAAACTGTATTCAATATAAGATAATGACACCGAAACAAATTGAAACCTACATAGGTTCCTTCCTACTAAGCACGTATAAGGCTAATGTCAATTGATTCAGTGAATTATGGAGAATGACATACAATAAAATGTACAACTACCTAGGTTATATAGGTTCATAAAATGTATAACAATATAGGTTCCAAAGGTTCCTTCCTACTTAGCATCAGCAAGGCTGATAGATCAAAGCATGATCTTTTCACATTCTAAAGCTACCAAAGACGATTTTGTAGGCATTCCAATTCCTAAACTTTGTATCTTTAATTGTTAAGTGCAGATTTTAATGTTTATACATTTCCGTATAAATATACATAAACCGAAAACATGTCAGTCATATTAAGCTATATACAACCTTTCACAGTGGAACCAGCACTTTATTCTAAATAATCCTTACGCATTAAATTTCGAAAATCTATAAGAATGAAGAAGTGTCCGTTCAGCCTGGTAACTGATAAGGAGTTTGAAACAGTCTTGGACCCTAAAAGAGCCGAACTGAAGCAGAAGTGAACACGCCGAATGCTGCGGAAAAAATAACTACATATGACCACAATACAAGAACATGTTCAATTGGAACAAATTTATCCAACAAACCTTGAAAAATCTATTTGTCTTAATAAAAGATTTCTGTTTGGGATAAGCGGTGGTAATTTAAACCATAACTTAAGGTTTGAAATTGTTTTGAAAAAAAATGATTCAGGTTAGGAATATCTTTAACACAATGAGCGTCTTACAGAATCCCCTGTTTCGCTCCAAATTTGCCACAACCACAAGCATGTGTCAGAAACGTACACAAGCCAACCGATGGGAATAATCCATAAGTACACAATTTTGAAAACAATGTCTGTAAGGTGTTGACTCCTATGTAAGAAAACAAACCATAGTTCTAGGAGATGGACCTGAACAAGTCTTCTATGTAACGAAGTTTCCGCAAACATTATTCAACCGTTAACAGATAAACATGCAAAATATCAGCAACTATGCTGTAGGTGTCTGTTTACCAGCAAGAACCCATTTCTGACATCTTGTCAGAAAATTTTAGCTTAAGAAAGGCCGCTTTCAATAAATACGCGTACTTGGTAGTAAACAGAAAATGAAACTGGTTGTCAAATTGTTGCTCTTTGTGCATTAACATATACACATGTAGTATTCTAGACCGGACCTGGTAGCGCACTTAGTAGCAGCGTTAAAGTTTTCTTTTCCTGTAGAAAATTACAAACTTAACTTCCATAAAAAAATATTCAAGCTCCGTACAAATTATGAGAATGTCATTATTCTGATATATTGAATGGGTTGTTAATTTAATATTACTTTTACACACTCATCGGAAATGTAAAGGAGTGGAAAAATGAGCCTCCTCAAGATTTGAACCATAGACCTCCCCAATACGAGCGGATCACTATACCAACTTAGCTGAAGAGGCTAGGTAAATGAACTATCAGTGAAACAGGGGTGTCTCCGCGGGAAGGATGCTCCACCAACCAGATAAAAGAGTAGAATTGTGAAGGCCCATACACGTAAGCTTAAAAATATTATGTAATCTTTGTTTGTTGACTGCTTACGTTCAAAGTAAGAGCCCCTACCTATGTATACACATCTAGTATTTACTATGCTAAAGTTAACTGGATCTTAATTCAAACCCTATTTCTGGATCAGCCCCTGCAGTGAAACCACTACACGTCTCTATTCCTGCACAAAGATAGTCACAATGAATCACATCCCAGGTTCTACTAAACACCACTTGTTTAATATCACAACACATGTTTTGATCTTGCATTCATGTGTTTTCACAACTCTACTCTTTACTAGTTTGATTGATGGGGATCCAAACCCTATTCCTCCACTGATCCATTCCTTTTTATTTTGCTTTGATAACCGTGCGACACCTGCCAATTGTAAACAACTATTATAAAGTAATATTAATAAGGTAATTTGAAGTTTGAACAACAATTTAATAATCAATGTGTTAAGGGGTGAGCATTTGCTTTTTGCGTAACAAGTTCTTCCATATTTTATAAAAGATTTACGTCATAGAAGTAAGCAATCATCGGCACGTTTCATTACACGTTTATAATGGTCCAACAACAAACAAACACGCACAATTACGAAAAAATCGTAAGCAAACCGAACGAATTTAACAAGTGTTCATACATTGGGAAAGCGAAGGTAGAATATTGATCCACTTGTTATAATTATGCTGATCGTTTCTAGATGTGGCGTCTACGTAAAATCCCTTTTCTAGGTTTTCCTACGACTGATTCAAGTTCTGGTGAAATTTCGTGTTTAATTGTTTGTCCTAGCACTTGTTTTCTCTCGACACTACCTCTTCAATCCAGTCAAACAATCTTTTCGATTCGGCATTACCATCTTTATACATTCGCCATTGCGCTAACGATAAATTGCGCACGCGTTATGAATAATCAAGGGGCGAGAATATTGGGATTTTTACGAGCTCGTCGATCGTACGTGGTCGTACGTGATTATGACTTGTACAATTGAAGACTGCCACCACAAAGAGAATTAAGATTTGTATGGATCGCAGTCTAATTTACGTTCTACTGCGGTCAACATCTTCAAACGGACAGCTATGTTTTGCATGCATTAGGTTGTATCTATATTTATTTATGTGATTTCGAACTAATGGGTACTTTTAAACATTAAAATAATAGCGATGTTCTCTTAAACAATGTAACTGGAATGGTCTTTTGGCTTTTGTATGTATGCAATACAAGTAATATTACTTCAGTATGATGTTTCTAGTCACAAGACCATGTCTCGTTGCTTGCGTATGTTTGACTCGTTAACATATCTTTGATTGAGACTCTAACAGGAAAATCTTCTATAGTCAGCCTAAGCAAACTGTACAATAAAAAGATCATGTCAACACTAGGAGCCTACCTGAGAAGCAGGGGTATTCATTTATCCAATCCGTTGGTGTAATGCCGTATTTTCTATGTATCATTTGCTGCACCAAGTTCTCATGTACAGTTAGCTTAGACTTCGCGACCTGAAACGAACAAGACTCAAAGGAAAAACTGTATTTAGCATAATTTCAAAAAATTATGAAAAATACAAAGCTAAGGCATTCAACTGATCTCTTTAAGTTGTTTGACATGCACTTAAGCCTAATGCATTTTTGTAATAGATGTAACATCTCATGCGTTTCCATTGTCATTGCGCAGAAACACCCTACTTTCTAATATTAGGAATTCAGTCTGAAAATAATCTTTTTATGCATTCAATTAAGTAAGACTAAATGTTCTATACAGCTCTATACAGTGATGTCTACGTTACAGTGATGTCTACGAAAGAGAATTTTAATAATAAGGAGGAATTGTTGTTTTGTTGACGTTTGTATTATTCAACAATTGTTTGCTTTACCTTTAGCATTTGTGCCCAGTGATTAACTATTACAGGATAATTGATCATGTACAGAACGTAAATCATTGTTTTGTTAAATATCTTCGTCGGATGCAACTTAAGTTCATGGTGATCTTTTACAATCTCTTAAATCCTGGTTGTACTTGGTATTTTCATGAATATATAAAGGATATTGTAAAGTTTGGCAAAGTAAAAAATATAAAGAATTATAAATAATTCTTGTCCGAACCTTATTGGATTGTTGTGTTCTTTATTCCGCCAATATCGATCCGGACAATATCAAGCATCGCCTTACAATATATTGAGTTGAAATAAACCAGTGACATCGGTTGAATTGTATATATATATATATATATATATATATATATATATATATATATATATATATATATATATATATATATATATATATATATATATATATATACTTTGTAGCAAAAATTTGATAAAACATAATAAAAGTGTGCTGCTGTCTTTATTGTCATAAATATTTTACTTACTTCTAGAAAATACAGGTATGTAAGCCGATGCCTCTCCACCAGTCGAAGAAATCCTTCATGTTTCAATTGTTTAGTGATCTCTTTGGCGGCTGAAGCACATGTTCAAAACAATAGCAAAATAATTTTGTATTTTTCTAGTCTAAATGTAGTGTGTGTGTAGTAGTAAAATAAATTTACAAGAAGTTTGTTCAAAGACGTGAGTTCGAACCCCTTCATTGCCAGATGCGGAATTGTTATACTGCGTTTGTAATCGTTTTAGGATTGTGATCCATGTCCTTCACCTGATGATAAGACCCACCTGATAATGGTGCTAACAAATTGGATGAAAAGAAAAGAAATTTAATAAAAAAAAATATTCATTTACACCCACAATATTCCTGTTTTACATTTTCCCCCCATATTCTCAGTTCGTGGTGATCATCTAAAACAGCGCTTTTAAAGCGCGGCAATAAATGACACATGTGATGCTGCTATACATGTAAAGCCATGTGTTCACATGGGATTCTTTCTGTTGATAATGAAACTTAAACAAGGATATGTTCCATTCCGTTTGACCTTGTCATTGCTTTTTGGAAACAAAACAAAAAACTTCGAGTGTTGATCGTGTGGAGGACGCAATTAGCCGAGGATTGTGATAAACATACATGCTATGCTGATCCGGACGGACTACATTTTAAATTTGCACAATTCATGCCACAAGTCAAGACCCAAACTTACCAAATCGTATAAAATTTTAATGGTACCAATAAGTTGCAGATACACTTGCGACGACTTAACACGACTACGAATTCCGATTTAGGGATAAAACATTGTGTTTGATATTAAAGCGGGTACTTAATGAAACGGTACATTAGACCTGTGTTGAACAAACATCACGCTATCACACTGGTAACCGAAAGAGGTTAACATGCTTAGCGATTCAGAGTTGTCTCAACAATGTATGATAACACTTCTTTATATTCATCACAACCCGAATAGTTTGTGTTTTAGTGCGATGCATTTGTTGTGTAATGTTTGATGCTATTTCTATAATAAATCTCGTCATTCATGAATGAATTTTTGATTGAGAATCTGCGGTCATTGCGTTTTCCGTTGCTTATCCTTTAATCTAATACTCTAAATTGATAGTTTGTGTTGATTAATATCTTTGAAATTTATTACAAAGGATATTTTCCACACTTCACAGGTAACATCGTTGTAATCATGAATAAAAATCTATGAATATTCCTACATGTATGAGCATTGCAACATATACCACAACTTGCAAGGGAACTAGACGAGGGTTTTCACATGTAAGTAGTAAAGAAGTGATAACAGTAAAAACAAATATGTTATTAGTCATTGATCAAATAGATAAAAACCCAGCCGTTACCTCCTCTGAAAGGTAACTCAGCAAAAGAGACGGACAGGTGTGCCTTAACCGGTTTGGGATTACATGTGAATTTAAATTTTAGTATATGTTGCAATGCACATAGGACTCTGTCAGATATTCTTATCACAGAGCTATTACCTCTCATATGCTGAGGGGTTTCTCAAATGCCAGCAATGAAGAATAAAACATTTCTTGAATATAAACATGTCCCAGCGCTGACGCGCTTTGAGACAAGTTATGACGTCATTAAATGAAAGTAGTGACGTAATTAAAACTGTCCACGTAGTATTTAGGAGAGAGACGATTTTTATTTGTTATTAGAAGAACTACACAAAATTATTGATTGTAAATTCAAATAAATGTTTGGACCAAGCAAACATGACCAAAGAAGAATTGTAAATGCTTGTAGTATCACATTCATAAAGTAAATGTAATTTAGGAACCAAAGCCCAGTGTCCAACAAAAGATATAACTCTTAACAGTTCCTATAGAATTAATGAAATGGCAATTTAGATTATTATGTGGTTTGGTTAGCATATACCATGTTTGTTCCTGACTTTATAGTGTTAAAGAAGTGTATGTGTAAGCATTTACAAAGGCAAAAACATGAACCTTGTTTGGATATATGTTTGCATTTCAGTAGCCAGTAAATTATTGCTTGTCCTGAAACAAACATATTTTATTCATTTTTGTTAAATGCACGGTTCTGTAAATGTGGACTTTAAGCATAAGTAAAAGAAATACTAACTCTCAGACTAAATTGGTGTCTTATAATAAAAGAAAATAAACAAAATAATTATATTGCATCAATTCACAAATCAATTTAATTTCAATGAGTAAATGAGGTACTTGTCATATCACTCTTAACTGTCTCTTAACCGCTACTTTGCTTTTGACGTCTGCTGCAACTAAGAATATGGAAAAGGATGAAATTAATAAAAGAATAAATAAAGCACATTTTGACATTGTAGACGAAGGTTCATGCTTGTGCTGATGACCAGAACTGGTGATTTACTTATGATAATCTTGTGAGTTCTACTTAAGCCGATATGGCAATAATTTAAATGTAAATACGACACCATTTTTACAAAAAAAATCATATGTAGCCAATATAAGGTAAACCCAGAAACATCACCTCACAATGACGACAGCAAAATGTCCTACGTTTGTTCATGTAACTGGGGGAAGCAAGTAGAATGTTATTGATAATATGAAAAATAGAACAAAAACGGTATAAAACATCATCATGCATGAAGCACTTTAGAAGGTGTTTGACTGATGAGCCTACAAATACTACTGGGAATTTATTTGAAATCTACATAGGTTACTTCCTACTAAATAGCCACAACGCTGATATCAATTTATTCAGGGAATTATAGAGAATGACACACAACAACTTTACAACTTTATAGGTTGCATAGGTTCTTTTTACTTAGCATCAAAAAGGCTGACGGATCGAAGCATCAACATTGCACATTCATAAAATACCTAAGACGTTTTCAAAGCCATTCTGTTCCCTTTCTTTATATCTTTTAGTGCAGATTTGAAAGTGTATAAATTTTCCATCTATAAATAAATACACCGAAAGTCACATTAAGCTATAAACAACCTTTGTGAGTAAACCAGTAGTTTGGTATTTTTTTGCAACGCACAATTAAAATGGTTCCTAATATTCTAATTAGTCTGAATTCCCATTAAACATATAATTTCGAATATTTAAAAAAGCGAAGATATGTCCAATCAGCCTGGTAAATGATAAGGAAGTTGAAACTTCAAGGACAGTCTTGGTACCTTAAACGAACGAACTGAGGCAAGAGTGAACATACCGAATACTGCGGAACCATGAACTACAGATGAATAAAACACGAGAACAGGACCCTTATTAGAACTCAATACCCAATAAACTCTTGAAATATATTTGACTTAATAAAACATGTATGTTTGGGATAAGTGGTGGCAATGAGAACCATGGCCAAATGTGTGGGATTTTTATGGAAAAAACTGACACAGGTTAATAATATCTTTAACACAAAGAACATCTTACGTAGATTAGAACGGCTAACAAGAAAACCAAGCCCGTGTCCTTTCACCTAATAAGTTTCCTCACGATACGCCTGATACTTTCCTTGTGTTTGCATACGAGAACTATGGAAAACACCACCCTTTAAATACTATGAATATAGAATCACAGGTCTAGCCCCAAATCTGACACAACCGCAAGCATGTGAAAGAAACTTGCTACAAATATAAATCAATGAAAATAACCTATCAGAAAACAATCACAGAAAGCATGGCTGTAAAGTGTGGGCTCCTAGGTAAGAAAAAAACACAAGAAGATGGACCTGCACCGGTCTTCTACATAACGGAGTTTCCCCAAATATTATCCAACCGTTAACAGGCCAGATAAACATACAAGTCATCAACAACTATGCTAAGGGTATGTTTACCAGCAGGAACACATTTCTGACATTTTCTCAGACAATCTTAGTATGTTTACCAGCAGGAACACATTTCTGACATTTTCTCAGACAATCTTAGCAAAACAAGGTAAGTATTCATAAATACGTATACGTCAAATAATGCGAATTTCAGTACTCCTCGGAATTGTCACTTTAAGCACCGTCAACAAACTGATATTTTCTCATTCGAGGGGCAAATATTACAAAAAAAAAGAATATTTGACAAAGTCCTATGAGAATTGCAACATATACCAAGCTCCGAAAAGGCACAGAACAAAGGTATTTCACATGCAAGCCAAGCGAAAAGTAAGAACAAATTTGTGATGAGTCATTTAAGGAAAAGAGCAAACCCGACATTTACCGCCTTGGAACGGTCAGTCGGCAATATGGACCGACTGGGGTGCTTAAACCGGTTTTACAGAGCTCAAACCTCGCACTTCCTGACGAGTTTCTCAAATGCAAGCAACGAAAAGAAAAACGATCTATTTGAGAACAAAATGTCCATGCGCTGATATTTTCTATACGTTATAACGAAAGTAGTGACGTCATCGAAAAATAATGTCCACATAGTGTTCAGAAAAGGAATATGGTAGTATTTCGATTTGAAAAAACAACACAAAGTGTTGACCACAAATAAAATTAACTTTCTGAATCATGAACAAACATGACCAGAGACGAATAAATGGTTGTAGCATCCTGTTCATGTGAAGATGGAATTGAAGAACCAAAGTTCAATGTACATCAAAGGAAATACACGTAACAATCCTTATAGGATGAATTAAATGACAACATGGATTACATGCACGGGGAGATTTTTTACGACCGCCACACTGCACAAGTAACATTGTTGTGATCATGAAAAAGAATATATGACAAAGTCCTATGAGTATTACAACATATACCAAACTCCGAAAAGGCACAGAACAAAGGTATTTCACATGCAAGCCAAGCGAAAAGTAAGAACAAATTTGTGATGAGTCATTTAAGGAAAAGAGCAAACCCGACAGTTACCGCCTTGGAACGGTCAGTCGGCAATATGGACCGACTGGGGTGCTTAAACCGGTTTTACAGAGCTCAAACCTCGCACTTCCTGACGAGTTTCTCAAATGCAAGCAACGAAAAGAAAAACGATCTATTTGAAAACAAAATGTCCATGCGCTGATATGTTCTATACGTTATGACGAAAGTAGTGACGTCATCGAAAAAGAAAGTCCACATAGTGTTCAGAAAAGAAATATGGTAGTATTTCGATTTGAAAAAAACAACACAAAAATGGTTGACCATAAATAAAATTAACTTTCTGAATCATGAACAAACATGACCAGAGACGAATAAATGGTTGTAGCATCCTGTTCATATGAAGATGGAATTGAAGAATCAAAGTTCAATGTCCATCAATGGAAATACACGTAACAATCCTTATAGGATGAATTAAATGACAACATAGATTACATGCACGGGGAGATTTTTTACGACCGCCACACTGCACAAGTAACATTGTTGTGATCATGAAAAAGAATATATGACAAAGTCTTGACGGTTAGAAAAGGTTAAAACACTATTGATAACTATGTGCCGTTGCCAATCCAGAAAAAAAGAGTATTCGAGTGATAGAGAGCAATACTGAAATGTAATCAAGACTTGACCCAACCATTTTTAAATTTTGCACAAAACCATGTGACATGTGATATATATATATATATATATATATATATTCTTCCAATAGATTGCGACTCTTACAGGACACTCTTCTCTTTTCAGCCTAAGCAAACAGTACAATAGAGACATCATGGCAACACCAGGAACGTACCTGAGTAGCAGGGATGTTTATTTATCCAAACTGTTGGTGTAATGCCGTTTTGTGTATGTTTCATTTGCTGCATCAATTTCTCATTTATTGTTTGTTTAGACTTCTCATCCTGAAACTAACTGGATCCAAATGTACCGCATTTGATACGCACATCATTAGAAACATATTCAATTGAAACAAACCTGCATTGGTTGAAATGTACATACGATGACGGTATCCATAAAAATGTATCGTTTATTTAACATATCCTTGGTAAAAAAAAATGATGCATTTAACTAATTTGTTGATTGTAAATTATTACCAGTTACAACCGTCAATTTTAGAATTATTTCTTCGGCCTTTCTTTCCAAGTCATTCTTAATGCCTGTTTACAAATGTTGCAGTACATGCATGTGAACAAAGAGCTTATCCGAAATTATTAAAAATTACGAAAGGTAACATTATTACATAATTGATCATGATTCTGCCACATGCATGTGAACAGATAGTTTATCCAAAATTATTAAAAATTACGAAAGGTAACATAATTTTTCATGATTCTGCTTTCCACGCCAACTTGTCACACTGTGCAAAATAAATGCCTAATTTGATGTATATCAAATCACCAGGAATGAAATTGGTGTACATAACTGGATACTTAAGCAGATTATGCCCGATCAGAAAGGATAACAGAATTGAACAAAACTGGATTGTTATTTGCAGCAAAACTCATTTGCAAGCTCGAAAGATGATAGGATGGTACCTAACGTTTCAATGTCTACCATTTACAACCCATTCAAACGAAATGCGCAGCTTTATGAGTCGTAGAAATCTGCATATTGTTAACAATGTACAAGCAAATAGCTATTGCCCTGTGTTATGGGTGCTTGAAATGCTACGCATTACAGGCCCTACAAATGCATTGTTGTTCTTGGTGAAAATTAACTAGTTAATCATAATATCCGTACCACTAATCAAAAGATTGTCATGCACTGGTTAAATGAACATTAACATCAGACGTTGCAACAAAAGCAGAAAACATGCTGCCATTGTAAGATGTGTTTACATTGTCCTGACGTCACTCTTCCCTTTTCTCAAGGACAACCAGTGTAACAAATAGCAAAATGAGAGAGGCACATGCGCCAAGAAGTAAATCAATTAATCAAGAATAGAAGGAAGGTACAAGCAATATAACTATAGTGCAACTTTGAAACGATTGCCCTCTTCAAATTACAAATTACATTTGAGAAAATGCAAGTTTATATCTAGACATAAAGTATCGCACAACCGCCCGACTTGGCAGATAATGAAGTAAACTTTCCGGCTTAATTAATTATAACTTATCCCACGTTTTAACATTGCTGTTGGCATTCATAAGATCGTCACATGTGACACATTTTATTATTTCTAACAAGATAAGGATTTGTAAAAGTGCGAGTTAAACAGTGCAACCAAATAAGTTTCACTTTAAATAAAAATTACATTTATAGTTGTATCATTTAATAATGTATTATAACTTTAAACTTAACTTTGAGGAAAATTTGCAATAAAATAGCACTCAACGCATTTGTATATAAATAAGTTTACCGTCACTGATGCTTGTCCAGATAATTGTTTCTGTGCCAGTCTTTTATATTGAACATACAAACGTGATGATTAGCATGAAGATAACACATCCGCCTGCCATCGACAGTCCAATAATAATAATACGTACTGTACCAGCATTACCTGTATCACTAGAAAGAAATCATCTGTTAAAAAGCCTTAGGTACAAGGGATTATATTGTCTTGTTCAAGGAAGGTAAATTAATTGCCTAGGAGATTTGCAAATATGGCTCATAAAAAATGCATTCATCGAAAATATTGATTTTTCTGCAACAAAATCTGTAGTAAAACATGCATCCCATTCTTGCAGGGTGAACTTTTAAGTAAATAAATATTGGCATTAAATAAATGTTAAATAGTAGCAAGATAATACCATAAAAACAGTTCATTAAAGCATGAACGATGCACTTGATGACTGCTACTTTAACATTGAATTATTCTTGTTCGATTTGACTTAACTGAATGTCAATATATTTGAAATATGTCAATAAAGTTTTCGTACACTTTAAAGATTTCAAAGTAATCTTTAAAAAGCACCTCACTGCACTTAGGAAGCAATAATTAAAAAAGAATAAGTCATACAAGATTGTGTCGTTCTGGAATCTGTCGTGGCTATGTTAGTGCAGTTGGAAGAAGAAGAAACACAGATGCACCCATCATTACTTTGACTGTGACAGGAATTGTAGGTAACATCTGATCAGCAGTTTCCATCTACGAATGAAAGGTTTAAATATTGTAAAGTGCATAATGTTAAACTGGTGGTGCAGTCATCTATAACTAATTTCTTTAACAAGATGCTTATAAACATTTAGCTTTTTTAGAAAAGATAAATAGAACTTAATATTTCACAAAATGAAAAATAACGGAAATAAATAAAACATGCACATGCTACATACAATAGACAATGGAGAATAAAAAACACAATTATATGCTCTACAATAAAACGATCTCCTATTTTACTTACATCTCTAGGTGCATTAAAATTCTGATAACTTTTGAAACGCTTTCTCGTAATCAATAACTTTCCGTTCTATTTCATTATTGAAAAATACATCGCAAACAAATACTTTAATGCTATTAACAGACAAGCTTTAGCTGAATAATTTGATATGATGTCAATGTATTTCTTTTAATACATCGCATGGACACATAATCACCATTACAACGACGTCCTGCTAATTTGGTGGAGGATACCCCAGAAAAATGTCTAGGTAGAACCACTGTCGCATCGCATGTCAGTTGAAAGACCTTTACATCAGGTGCTTGGTTAAGAACAGGACTTGAGCCATGCGATGATAAGCGAAGCAGTCAGAGGAGTTACAAATCGGCGACTTTACCTCTCTGGGACGGGCGCCAAATAAATGTAATATTCAGGAAGCGAAATATATATTCCTAGTCATGCTTTAACTTAAAGAATTTCAATTTTCAAAAATGGCTGCATTTTGTTATATTGATTGTTGTACAATCCGGTTTGAATTATATAATGTAACTGTTTGGCCTATACATTCAACACCCGAAAAAGAAATATACTGGCCGGATTCCATTTGCAAACATATGTCAGCCGTAGTGATCATATTATATACTATTTTGTGACTATTTGTTTCATTCTTCATTTAACCGAATAGAATAATCATGAAAACACATATCGCCGAGTCAAAACCTATTTAAATGATGTTAATGACGACCGAATTTTCTGGGTATTTACGAAAGTAACTGTTCATGATTTCCTGTGGCAAAGACTTTCTGTTTGTTTGTCAACAAGAAGGAGCTCAGAAGAGAGGTAGATTGTATGTAACAGCCTCAGAGAAGAAGAAATCAAGGTTATAGAGAAACGGACGCGATAAGAACACAAGCGTACCTTATTAGTGGGCAATTCCAAAGGATTAACAAATAACTTTCTAATAATATCGGCCGGAGCGACTAAAATGAGTAGCATATTTCGCTAATTGTTATTACTAGAAAGACAAGAAAATGAATCGTTAATGTGACTCGGTCTTACTATTTTAAAGTTTTTCTCTTCAATGTTCAAACATAAAATCGAATTATTACATATTTAGAATAAAATAATCGAAACCTCTTCATTCGTTTGACACTTAACACTTATGATTGTTTGGTCAGGTGTTCATTCAAAAAAGGATAATACCTTTGAATAGTGTTCTTACCTGAACATTGCTGAGTGCTCATCCTAACATCTTGAATTAAATTTGGAATTAAAGGAATTGTAGAAAATAGTAAGTGATGTCTATATCATTATGACGTGATCTCAAGAGTAACTTATCATGTGGTTTTCTTACTTACCTAGCCTAATTTACAGCGTGGCTCAAATGAGAAATACATGTTTGCAATGCTTTGCTCTTCCCACAGATATATAACATCACTGAGCAGCATTGAGTTCGACCTTTTAAGGAACGATGACTTATTTGATTAGAAAGAAACACAATGGTCCAAACTATCTGTTACCACCTTTAAGAATGTGTGATACACGCAAGTAGAGGTCTTACCGTTAACCTTAATTTGCACAATAGCGTTACCCACGTGTTTCCCATCGTAAGCTTTCAAAGTCAGATTGAAGACTCTAATTTGGTCCAGACGATAAGCAGTTTGTATCACACCACTTGTGTTGTCGATCGTAAAGTAAGTAGAGTCTGAAAAAGAACTGCATTAGTTCCAAACAAAATAAAATGTATCTGCTCTGCTTGTTCTGCTTCGAAAATGTGGTAGTATTACCATGACATTGAGTTTATGCATTTTATTTTATGACGTTTTCTGATTTCAATCCATTACGTCATGTACATTGTGACTTTTTTCTTGAATTGTCTGATGGACATATTTATTTAAATTCCTCTGATTATTCTTTGATAATACACATACTATCCAAAAGACCCTTCCATAATTTCTGTGTACATACATGCATGTTAATTAGGTCTATAGACATAAAAGTAGGTTTACTCATTATTTTATTGTATGGAAAAAGTAGGGGCAGATAAAAATGAATAAACTCTAAAAAATAGGCACCACTTTATTGCCCAATAATGCCCGCATGCGTTTCATGAGATTACAATACTCAGGTTCACAAAATGCGAGATTGACGGGACTTTTTTACTCTACATTGTTATATGCATAGTCAATACTCCATAGTTAATAATTCAACTTTATAAACAAGTTAACTTAACGTATTAGATTGATTCTTCACTTACAATTACCTTGGTATATGCATTTGCCTCTCACCGGACCAGCATGGGCGTGAACAAGTCAACCAGTTGAGCGGTAGTTATGGCAGCTAAACCAGCATATATGCTAATTTTAGCCATATATTATATTTAAGTCGTGGTTTGAGACTGTGGCGTTTTGTCATTTGTTATTTACCTAATGCGCATGCTGTATCAACATTTCTATTTTATATTTCAATTTAGGCACACTGCCTGCTAGAGTATATGTAATGTAATCAGATGTATGGTCCACATCATTAGCTTTCACCGTTAGGAGCGAGGTTCCTGCGAAAAATAAGTTTGCATAAACATTTGTATTAGGTTTTTATTGTGTCTTTTTATTTTTAGTTAGTGAATATAAGTGGGCCCGGGATGCAAACACACAAACAAACAAACAAACATAGTCGTTCGACACTTAGAAAAATAACAAAGTCCATTAGCGTATTTGATTACATTGGCTAGTAAGAAACAAACTAATATGCTTAGAAGGATTTATAAAAGAATTGCTATCTATGAAAATATATGATAACACGTTGACTAAAATTAAACATGTATATATTACTCGTGTTGAAACTTCTTCTTCTTGAGACATGGTTTCTGCGTATGCATTTCGTTTGGGTTTTAAGTTTTAAAATGTGAACAGTGTTAGAGCTGTTACCCAGATTCAAACATCGAAAGTAAACTGTCAAAAGCAACAACACCTGTACTGTGCAGTATCTTCATTCTTAAAAACACAATGCGTTTAAAAATGTACGCCATAATTGGATATATCACGAGATTTACGCAAGGATTGATATACAAAATCCTACCGGATTGTATGTCTGTTAGCGCACAGCATTCATATACCTCCTTCGTAAATACTGGGGAATTGTCATTGATGTCTTGAATTATCAAGGTTAGCGGACATTCAATCGATACTTCGCCCATGGTAATACTGAAATTGTATGGATATATATTAATCTACAATTGTTATAAATGTCAGGTTTTACAGATATGTATGTAAACAAAATCACATCTGAACCAGATATGGTCATATGGAAGATCTCCTGCAAAAAAGTAAGACTTAATATGCCTAAGAAATCAATCTCACTACAGTCAGATCTTACAAAATATAATATCTGATGACGGCCCGCAACTACCGTCTGTAAACAAGAATGGTTTACTTATTACTTTTTTTAGAACAGCCAAATAGAGAGCGTAATGCATACCACTTTCGGTAAGAGTCGCAAAATGACCGCTATCGATGATGCAGTAGAAAAGGTCACTCAGTTTTAGTTTCTCTGCAACTCCTTGTTAGTTAACATTTGACCTTAAGATGTAACAGACGTTAAAACAAATGGGATACTGCATGCAACGCACTGTCTTCAGAGAAATAAGTCTTGCGCGGAGTGTCCATGATTACATTTCTTTGTAACTGGGCACATCCTTTAAAATGATACGTTCGGAACGCTTCGGATCATGATTTACTTTTGCGATTTTGTAAGCGACAATCTGATTGGTTGGGAAGGATTTATTGACTCGTGGTCAGATTCTGATAGCCGAACGGTTTTCGGGATATGAACTTATATGATTTTAATCCGAATGCCTGAGAAATCTACCGTTAGCACAAGACACATCGGCAATATGTTAATGACCAAGAACGTTTAATTGGACAAAAGCAACAAAAGGAAAGAAAAAAAGGACCATACTAAGTACAAGTCCTGGCTTGTTGATTAAACAAAAAATAAAAGAACTACTGTTTATCACAACTAAAAGAATAGAACATTTTACTCAACGCTGCATAAGACTGCAGCGCTTCTTATGCAGCGCAAGGTTGTAGGAAAGTAAATTAAACACGTGATCGCTACAGAAATTTATCATTCTAGTACAAAGAAATACGTATGTTTTGATTCGGCTTGTTCTGTTAATAGAAACTTAGTATACATCTTTTTATCTTAATTATAACTTAACATGTACGTTATTTCAAAACTCCTGTATTATATAGCACTATTTTATCTTACCATCACCTCGAACATAAGATATGTAAAGCCTCGTGTGATAACATTTGCTTTATCAAACACCAGACCTGTCACCCGCATCCGGACGGACTACTTTTAAAAGCATAAATTCCATGCCGGATTTGAAGTTCCAAACATCGTCAAATGGAACAACCATACTATTTTAAGGTCAGCAACAGCTTAAGATCAACATATATTAGTTTAGACGGATTTAAATACCTTTGCTGTTGTTTTTATTTATGACATGACGTCATATGTAGTGCGAACATTTCTTCGAAAACTTGGTGTCATTTTCATGCGTTAACACGGGCTATAAACGCCACAGACCAATATCAAACGGTTAACGTGTTCGTGTAAAATTTGGACTTAAAATAGTGCGATGATAGGATGTGCAATTGTATTAGTGTTTTTTTTCTAGATTTCGATTGCCGAAAACAGTGTGTAATGAGATTCAGTCCAATGATTTAGCGAAACTTAAATCTGTTGTCTTTGTTCTCCACCCATCCATGGGCAAAGTATGAATGTGATAATACAGTGATGTACCTACTGTAACGTTTTACCAGACTTTTGCTACAAGTAAGTTAAACTTTATTCACGTTTCTTACGGATCGTTGTTTATAAAGTATAAGACATTTTACTTTTTGTTCAGCGCGTATGAAAGCATGACGACCACACTCAAATGAGAAGTCCATTTTTGAAAAACAAAATAAATCTAAACATTAAGCATCACTTTTGCTTATAAAACAGATGGTATTGTAAAAAGAATGTCAGGTAATTGTTAAACACAGAAAATGCAAGCCTCGCGAATTAGATTTGTCTCAGCCTTGTGTGATAAAATTTTCTTTGTTTAACCCTAACTTAGTATTCTCAATTTATGCCGAAAAGCACACGTGTACAACTATTGAAAGATAATTTGTCAATATGTTTTCACTTTCCTTTTTGCACATACTTAAACGCAAGCACGATGCTTACATAGGTCTCCCTGTCTATACCGTTCTTCATATTAAGATGTGAACCATTGAAGATGTATACCCATGGAAATGTATTGTTGAGTAAAGTGATGCTTTTTGCACTACATATCTTTGTCGAATACAGCCAAGAGCCGTCGTCAAAAGGGTGTTTGGCCAGTGCAAATGTCTTGTCTGTTCGATCCATTGTTATAGTCTTATTTTGTACTCTGGAATGCTATCAAACAGAAGAACAGCGGGCGTGTATGAATGGACCAATGGATTAGCAAACACTTTCAATAAAACGCAGCATCCTGATAAACTATTCGCATTTGCATTAATAACAACGATGTATGTAGTACGTAAATATTAAAACTTTAATGTCATTTACCCTTAACTTTATTTTGCTTAAGTTGTAATAGAAATGGCTATGGCTTATGCCGTATAGAACACATCTTTGACATTAGCTCTGGAAGTGAATTTTATTTACAGAAATAGGTTTACAATTACGATGTTCTGAATTTAATAATTTAGATATAAATGTATGACCGTATGGCACACTTAAATAGTTTGCTTGTAGTTTACTCTAATTATCATTGCTATACAGTATTTATATGTTTCCGACAGTAAATTGAGTATAGACATCAGCTCTTAAAAAGCTCACAGCAATATAAAATTTGAATGAAGTTAACAACAAGGCATACATACTGTGCACATGTATTATACTTTGGGACGAGACGTTAATTTTGCCATCACTTGCATATACTGTCAAGTTAACTGAGTTAACTGGTCCCGTTACACGATTTATGGATGCTTTGCTTTTGACAACGCCTTTATCGTCTATGGTAAAAAGGTCGCCTGGTTCTAAATGGGAAAGACATTTGATCACCTGATAGTTTAAGCTAGTTTAAACATACATACTTATACTCAGAAACACGATCAGACGCATGCGCAGGCAGGGATCGTAAAGACACAAGTAAATACAAACACGAAGCATCCCAATGAGGATAGACGGCACTTGTGAGCTTTAAATCAACACTTTTTCTATCTGTTATTAAATAAAGAAAAATTAATCAGGCGTATTAGAACAAATACATCATATAAATTAGAGTGTGATACCTATAATAGTGTACACTTATTAGATACTATTTATTTCTCTGGTTAAAAGGCATTGTGTTTATGTTGCTCGCTTAGTAGTGCGTATTTTAGGTGAGTTTATTGATGCAGTATGTATGTTTTGCCTGTGATTGTCGCTTCATTATTATATTTATCTGTGCCGAGCTTTGCGTCAGCATTTCTAGTCATCCGATTAGCAAGCTTTGACAGAAATAAATAAATAAATAAATAAATTAACAACTAAATAATTAAAAATAATAATAAATCAATATTTGCTTTTATTTGATTTAAATACCATATTAAAATAGAGGAATTGTAGGCACTGTACTTTGCCGTGAATTGTATTTACTTTTATAAACAGGAACGCCCATGGCCGTGCGGAAAGCATCTTTGAAAAGTGACTCCTCAGGAACCCACCGTGTGGGTTTGAGTCCCTGTCCGGTCGAGAACTGTCCTTGGTGAGGGTGTCCAGCTAACCTGCGGTGCACCTGTGAATCTACCAGGACTTTGACATAAGGATGGGGTCTTTCTCCACGAATAATTAGCTGGACGTCGACAATAGGACGATAATCTTGTCTTTGCGATAAAGCAAATAGAGAAAACTTACCGCTTAATAAACTGTAGTTAAAACATTATGTGGTCCAGTCGCATCGACATCAACAGCACTCACATTAAACAAGACGGTACCTGTGTAGTGTTCAAAATGTTAAAATAAATACGTTTTAGAAACTAGTGTTACATACTTAGAAGAACTAAAACTGTGGCAAATAACCCACAAAAAAACTCACAGACTAGATGTAATTTACAATTTCGTTGTTTACAAAATCACGTACTAAGGAGATTAAAACTCGGAAACGGTTTATACTTTAAGTATTATTCATTTCAAATAAAGGCAACGTTTTACTTATTTTTAGTCAGTTTAGAGTTTCATCAGATAAAATGAGCCATTTACATAATAACCGCTTATAAGAATGTCACGATATCTCAACTCAAGTAAACGGTTGTGACAAAAAGACGACATGCCTTTCAAATTTATAGCACAAACATGGTGTTACCTTTTTTATTTCTTGCCCTGGAGTTTAGTAATGAGCTATCTGTTCAAAAGACCGTTCAGCTGTTTATTTACTTATAATTTATACAGTATTATCTATATATGTTAAGTCGTTTTTGAAAATGATTATAAAATACCAAGCACTTCATATTAGATCATCATAACCTACCTTCTTTAACAGATGAACATACTTCTGTATCACTGGCATTCTTTGTAAAGATGGGCGGGTTATCGTTGACATCAGTTATATGTAAAATTAGGTTACAAAAAGCAACTACTTGCTTAATTCGGAAGCTGAAAAGGAAATCAGAGGGGGCAAGCAAAACATAAAACCAATGCCCGATACCATGTTTTGCTAGTTAATATCATTATATTCTTGAACGTGCTTTAATTTGTATGCATGTGGAAATAATTAGACCTCAAGGACGTGTCTTAAGATATAGGTGGCGTCCGACAGTTTGCCTATATCAATTACATGTTACGGCAGTTTAACCCTGTTCTGGGGAATTTGGGCATAATTGCTGAATACACTCAAACTTCAGATTAAGTAGATGCTGTTTATAACACCACATCAGTTGTTAGAATATACAAATTGTCAAATACATCGTGTTAATTGACATGTTTCTATCTATAATACAAATGTATGCACGATGGGGATTTCAACTAAAATATATGTCGGCGCCAGAACTGATTACCTAAATTAAGATTCTTCCTAATCCCAAACGTAAGATGGCACTTTTTTATTTTTAAATAACTAACTATGCAGCGTGGCACGGATAGGAAATACATCTTGTATTAACAAAATTGTGTTGCTTTGCTTAATGTTTATAAGTGCGATGTAAGGTACCGATATACAACATTTGGCGGGTTCATTTCTGGTAACAATATTTATTTAGTTACACATGTACAACTGCTCTGCGGGATACCACCTTTAAGGCGGTATAATATTCATTGTTGTTGTGTACATAGCATGCTGTGCATCTTTGATAATTTACCCTTTATTTTAATTTACAAGTTACGACAGAATCCTCCTTACCCTTCTAACTCTGGCCAAAATTTCATAAATAGAAATTGATTTAACTGTATTACAACAACAATACATGCATGAAATAATATTGAATGAATGTCACTTTTAATGTCATTACTTTTGCAATCATGTACGTTTATTGGTTCATTATTATCTGCCATACACATTTAATCGTTTTATATTGGATGTTGGGGCTCAATTTCTTTTGTCGAATTAGATCTTCATTTTAATTGTGGATTATTACAATGTTGCCAGACAAACTCACCTGAAATTAAGTGTTAGACTTCAAACTTCTCTCTGTCGATACCATTTGGTAGAATGAGATGCGTGCCATTGAAATCCATCGACAAATTTGCAGTAATATCAGCAGTTTCGTGAAGTAAGGTAATGTTTGCTTCAAAACAATATGGGTAATATATCTTCGAGCCGTCTTCCAAATGGGTCATGTTAATCGAAAGTGGGTCGTTTTCATTAACAGTCATGCGCTTTTCCGAACACGTTAACTCTGTTAATAGAATAGGTGAATATTCATATTCCAAAAAAAGGGGTTTAGTGTCTTAAAGAACGTGATAAGTGATTAAAAAATAAAACCGACACGTGTGAACAGCGTTTAAATGGTATATCAGAAGGAACATTTAACGTTTGTTAAGTGTGGATCTGCCTTCATTCAATTTAATAATATAATTTATATAGCATATTAGTTTACACAGAAAAAACAACAACATTAAAACTAATATCAGTTCAACATATCATGTTGTTCATATATCGACAATAATAGCACTGGCTTCCTAATAAGTGCCCCGTTGCTATATTGATAGAAATGTCGCTGCACAGTATCGGCAAAACTGCCGGCAAATCCAATCCCATACAAGTAATAGCAATGTGTCCTTGAAAATGTCTTATTTAATATGGCTCACCATTTAATACAACAACATTACTGGCAGTACTTTTATCACGAAAATGTTCGTTTTAGTTTTTTAAACGGATTTCTTTTGGAAAAAAAAAGATAAAGCGTGTCCAATAACTTAAAACTCTGATTGTTAGATTGTTGAATGTCTCCATTGCGTTTCGGTGCTGTGTTGCAAATTGTGTGGTCCATTTGTTTCGGCCGAGTTCTATATGCATATAAAGACAACAATAAACAATGCTGACAGCATGCCGCATACATTTAAGCTTTTTAACTTACTTTCTGTACAATTTGTGCAGCTTACATAGTTGTCCATATAATTGCACCCATACCCGGAGTCTCCGTTTACACAAGTACCGTTGTTTTGACAGTAGTTTACAAAACAATAGTTCACTGAAACAGAAATCACTCATGATAAGTAGCATAAGGGCCCATATATCTAATACATTGCATGTCCCATGCAGTATCGGGTATTGAGGTAATGACACTGAGTATATGTTTTCATTTAATATTTGTTAAAACAATAATAATATATGGCCTTCTAACACATATGAATCTAACATAAAATTGGATGGTTGTTTGTTGTAGAATCTTTTTACTTTGAAGAATCCCACCCAATGTGTTTATAAGATACAAATCTTGTTTAACGAATGGTTAATTTCAATGCAAAATATTCATCGTCTAAATCCTGCCCGTATCGTAAGGTTTGTTGACATGGTGTAGTGTTATGCGGTCCCTCGGAGCTCCGATGGGTAATTGAAATCTCAAAGTCCACACTGGGTTCAGTTTAAACACTAATTTATTTATTTCTACTGGGCAGCACCCAATATCAACAATGTGTTCATGTCAACAGAATTTCAGGTTGAGCGTTGGAAATCCATCAGATAAAAGCACTATTACTCTTAAGACCTAAATCGGAGGTTTTGTCACATTTACATTTACCGTGCGTGTTTGCTTTTGTCTAGATGTAGTTTAGATTTAAATATATGTGGTAAGTCTGATAAATTTTCTTATTTCTTATTGACCTATTCTTGTGTTTTTTTTTGTGTTTTTTCGTGTTTCCTTTAAATTGGCATCCGCGGAATTATATTCTGTCTGGAGCTCTACCGTTCGTAATGAAATCAACCAATCACATTTAACATTGAGATTCTCATTTTACAATCGAGTCAATTAACTCTTAATGTCTCGATATTGACAGACTTTAACTAGTTAATATGCCTGTTATCTTTGCGACTTTTCTTTATCTATCAGTATAATCTGACTTCAATCTGTTTTAGAGCATGGCTGACACTAATACAAAATAACATTAAGTATCTAGATATCTAACTGGCTGATTGCGGTACTAATAACCCATTATAAAGCAAAGTCGTTTATCCTTAGACAAAATATTATTAAATTATATCAACATTATATATATATGTTAAAAAGACGGTCCTAAGTTTACCAAACATAACACATCACAATATGTCATATTACAAATGCAAAAAACTACGTTTATCTAAGCACAAAACACAGTTTTTTTCTATTTTTTTAATCTTTAAAAGCTATAACTGATCAAGTTGTAACACAAAGGCCAAAACATATGATGCTTATTAATCTTAGACAACATGGGTCAAGCAAACGTTTTCATACCTCGTTCACAATATTGTCCCACATTGCCGGATGAACACGAACAATTTAGACTGCCGCTATTCGAAGTACACTCTGCGTCATGCTGACATGGTCTAGAACTACAAGGATTATCTGCAAAGACAACCAAATCCTATTTAAGCTATTTCTTTTGATATGTATACCTGCTTTGAACGTACACAATACTATATAACACATTTATACCATTCGAACTATTTATGAAATGTGACTGTGATTACTACAAGACTACATCAAGACTGACGATTGATCTGAAGCTCTAAATATTGTACTTTTACATTACATAAGACATAGATTGTTTGAAAACGTTTAGTTTACTCGGACTTATTCTCGTCTACCTTTCTTATTTTATTCAAACCTTTCATTAACATAAGCTGAGGAAATACGAAATACCATATTGTTATGAGGCCAGCTATTTAACCTGATTGACACTATGGGATTTGAAGAGCGAAAGTGTACTACGTATGCCCTTTGCTAAGATCTCTATCCGTTGCATCAATCATTTCTTATTTGAGGCTACACAATGGACATTAATAATCTACAGTAATTAATCTAGTTAGAAGTTAAGAAGAACATGCATTGAGAAGTTCTAATGTCAAGATATGTAAATATGTTTAAGCTTTTAATGCTTTTGGAATTGCTGAAAGTTAGAGTTAGTTTAAAAAAGAAGATGGATATATTGCCGGTTTGTAAGAATATCTAAAGACAATGCCACTTTTAAGTGGAATATAACAAAATAAACTAATTTGATATCATATTCTTAGGAACCATCTAGCAAATAAATCCATTTACACATTTATTATTACACGGCAACAAGAAACGTTCATAACAACGATAGTAACCGAAGTTAACTTTTATTTATAATATCATATCCAAGGCGGTAACTGATGTTGTTTTTTTTCTTTTTATGTGTTATGTCTCGTCTCTGTGTTTTTGTCACATTTACATTTACCTTGTTTGCCTTTGTCTACAAGTAGATACAATTTAAACATCTGTGAAAATTTTGATAGGACCTTTTCTTATTTACCTATTCATCAAAGAATATTTACAAACAGACGGATTGTCTTTCCCCATTCTTCCAAGGAATGGCTGACTCTACACACACACAATGGGAGCAGCTTACTTCGTCAAAATATTTTGTTTAACACATGAATATGCAGTAAACTCATCGAGTAAAGTGGCGTATGTTTGTCTTATTTCTACTGTTTTTTTTTATTATTTGACATTTTCATCTAAGCAGGATAGATAGAATATATATTTGATGCCAAGAAAAGAAGAGTTTAATCTGGTTCACTTCGAAAGATGGAAGTATATATATATACTTATGGTTGCACTTCCCCAAAATGCTCTTAAAGCGGATGACTTATTTTAAGTGACGTCAGTTCTATCCCCAGGAAATTGTAAGAAAGTTGAAATATTCAAAGAAAGAAAATATGTTCTGCTTTAATGGGTATTTCCTAAAATATGTTTAAATTTGCTTGGTAGCGTTGATTTCGCAATGATACAAGACCAAGTAGCGCAATCAGTACAGCGCCGCTGCAGGTACGAAAGGCACCGTGTTCAAAGCCAAAACGAGTCATACCAAATCGTAGTATCAAGTAATGAAAGCGTGTTTAAAGTATAAACACCAGTCTGTGTGAAAGATGTTACCTAAAGCGTGTAACGTCACCGTATTTGCATAAAATGGGAGGCAGTTTCGCAACTGGTCAACTCGGAGTGAGGATAATGTGACTAGGTGTTTACAGCATGCTGTCTACGGTGAAGACAGCAATATATCTGGTTCAAGTGGGATACCATCTCCAGATGAATGAAATACTATGATAAAATACACCTAACCGACATTTGCTAGACTCAGGACAGGCTACTTCAAGTCATGTTTGACTCAAGGAAGTGCGAGGTTGGAGCGCTCCACAAACCAGGTTTAAGCACCCCAGTTGGCCATTTTGCCGACTGACCGTTCCAAGGCGGTAACTGATGGTTTTTCTTTTTGTGTGTTATGTCTCGTCTCTGTGTTTTTTGTCACATTTACATTTACCTTGTCTGCCTTGGTCTGCAGGTAGATAAAATTTAAATATCTGTGAAAATTTTGATAGGACCTTTTCTTATTTACCTATTCAAGTAGACACTGACCCCAGATAACCGACATGTTGTTGGACGAATGAAAACAATTGAAACGCAACAGTGACAAATGACGTTTAAGTACACATAGGTGATACAATTTGGAGAAAAATATTGTTTGGTAACATTAATAGAAAACAGATAACGGTATTTACCATGTACAATGATGCTTAAATTTGCAGTTGAGGTAGTGTCACCATCTGACGCTTGTATCATCAGAACAGTTGGAGAGACGAGTGCTGACAATCCAGACGAGTCAATAATATACACGAGGCCGGTGGAATCGTTGATGGCAAATATTGTCTGATCGACTGAAAAAAAGATATGTTAAACATCAATTAATACTGAATTTGTCCGAGTATTACAGTCGTGATTGTTTATATAATTTCAAATTTTATAAAAAAACACACTTTTACCGCCATCCCACACATGCTTGATAAAATATAAATTACGTTCAGCCAGTCTTAGTAAATAGCAAATGGTATCAAAAATTTTCAACTAGATTTTTTTAAAAACAGCAACAACAAAAAAAAAACGGATAGAAGGGTTTTGCTTAAACTGGGATAAAGCAAATATTTCCATTACACATAGCAATGTCGCCCAATTATACAGTTTACTTTAAAAAAACAAATACAATCTATTTTTTGTTACATATAATGCTGTATTTTATTTAAGTGAATTGCCAAATATGCCTATACTAACCTTCCTCCACAATGCCAGAAAACTATGTTTTTCAATAGTTATACAACAAGTAATATACATAACTGTTTTACATTTATTAGCATGTCAATTGTAAAAGAAAAAAAAATAAGTGAATTTATAGTTAATTTGTCACGAACCATAGGTTAAAGGTGACTTGTAAGCCTTCATGAAAAAACAAGTGTTCAAGTGTTGTTTTTCTTCGAACAGAATATGTAATGAAAACTTAAATTATATTGACTGTCCTTCTTAAAAAAGTTTAGGTGTTCGGAGAAGACGTCTTACCACTTAAACTCAAACTGACAGGCAACTCTGATATATCTGGATCCCATGCAGTGATATTGTAGTTCCTATTCACTGTCTCACCTGCAGTTAAATATAACACAATAGTTCACCATCATATACATCTTGTTAAAGATGTAATTACGTAGAAAATACTGTTTAAAATGCACATCATACATCATCCATTGAATGAACGAGGCGATTTAGCGCATATACATGTATACATAAATCATACTATCTGTTATACTCATCCAAATTATGAATTCCATTTAAGACATAATCTTTACTTTGAATTCTTGTTCTCGTTAGGCCGCTACAGAAGTATCTTACTTCAATTGTACTTAAATTGTATGCCATTTATTTTCGGACAATATACTTTCATTACGACTTAAAGTATATTGCAATAATTCACAACAGTGAACTTTTATGGCAAATAAATGAAAATAAAATGTCACTTGTACAATTCTTAATATTATTTCTACTGCTTGTTATGAACAGAGAAGCTTCTGTCTGTCATTACCGTTTCCATCATTCTTCCAGACTTCTCCATTGTAGGAAAGTTTACTGAATTTTGGTGGATTATCATTGACATCTGTAATTATTATAGTCAGTTGGTCACTGGTCACAATGGCTCCACCAGCTGTAACACGGAAACGAATGACAGGTAATTGTTTGTAGGGATATGTTTGTATGTGCAATAACAGCAACATGACAACCAACTGGAATATTGGTCTTTCTGGTATTGGCGCTACAAGGAAATGTCCGAATTACGTGTTCCTTTTATGATTTGTTTTAATTATTTTTGCATGCAATACGTGTGTCATGGATCTACCATTTTTATGCGTGTAAACTCGGTCCTTTGGAAAGTTCACCGGTGCTGTACCAAATATATTACTCAAGCATGTTTCCCACAATATGTTTAACAGCTTAATCTGACAAAATCTGTAAAGGAATAACTCAAATAAATAAATTTGACCAAACGTTTATACGAACTGGTTCATACATTACCTACAGAAGCGTTGTTGGCGCCTCTTAAATGTCACCATTTGTATTTAAAATTTATTTTATAGACATCGAGGAAACACTTAAATTAAAAGGTACTGACAGGATTTAGCTGGAAGAGCTAAGAACATATCTATTGTTTTATGACATTGGCTTATATTCTGATAATATAGGGGGTCTACAGAATATATTTAAAGAAATAAATGACGTATTGGTAACGAGGTCAAACAGTGGATCAAGCTGACGACGTTAAAAATCCGTAGCAGTTGTTTCGCTTTATTATTTTGTTTACGCAGTCATGGTTATATTGGCGACACCCAGCTTACTGCTGGTGGAGGAAGACCTCAGACTTATGCTCGGGAAGAACCGACGCCGCATCATCATCGGTTGGAGTTCCCGCACCAATTGGCATTTTGGCTGTTTCTTGTGATCAGGCACATAAATATTTGCTTGTCTCCTCAATATTCACAACATTCAAAACGTTGAGATCAGTCTACATGAAGAACAAAACATGACAAAAGGGTCGCGTTGTCGGGATTGATGAAATACTATCAATTCTGTTTATTCATATTGAATATAACTTATGTTTTATTATGCAACACGTAGGCCATGAATACGAAAATGCAGTTGATTCCGCTTATTTGCTTGAACAATTTGGCAGACAATTTTAAGCAAAAAAAACGGAATATGCGTTTAACCGAATATAAGGGTACCATCATGAGGGTCATTTGTTTACGGTTGCCGAAATTTATAGTAGTATTAGTATTAAGATTAGTACTTACTCTTAGTCACAGTATTTCTTAGAAAATGTCCTTTTCCAATTTTAGATTTTCATTAGGAGATAATTTCTGACTTCGTAATTAGTTACCTCCAAATCCAGTAAAATGTCAATTATTTTTCGAAAAGGCTTTTGTTTTTGTGACATCAACAAATCACCTGTTTCTATGTGGTTTTGCAAGAAATGCACTTTCGTTGCAAAAAGAAAGGTATACATACTAAGCTTAACAGAACAAATATTTTATAATAATGCAACGTTATATTTAACAAACTCTATGAATGAACCGATACTTTATGACACAAGGCCATTCCGAGAGTAAAACTTGAAGAAATTCTGTGAAGTCAATATGAGGTCGCAACCTATGCACTTAGTAGTAAGACAAATGTTCAAGCGACTGAGCTGACTGGATTATTACGCCATTATCCCGCACATGAGAAAAAGATACAATATGTAGAAATTGTTAAAATGCTGAACAATGAACGAGTCAATTTCTAATCTAAATGTTAAATAATGTCCATGTTCTAAGTACATTTTTTGACACTTGTGTCATTTATAAACTTGTCCAACGTGTTCTGAGTGCACGTCATAGTTTGTAACTGAAAAAACAATAGTAACGAGGGCAACCGACATTATCCAGATACTTTATAGTCACTGCGCGAAACAGTAAAGAAACTTTTATTGAACTAACCAAATGCCACCGAGATCTGTAATTTTGCTAACTATGTCAGCGTTTATTTATGATCAAAGCATATGCTAAGATCGTGCAAGGTAAAAGAATCACTGGTATATACTTAGCGGTATCCAGATAAACAAAAACAAAAACACGGTTGCCTAAACAATAAAAACAATTATCGAATAGCTCAAAAGAGGTTTTGTTTACATTCAGTGGAAGTGACGAATTAAGATAACGAAGCAAACATTGTTCAAATATGTATTTTAAAATGTTATTCAAGTTTATCAATAAAAACAAAAAACAGTCATTTTTATTTAAATATGTTTTAATTTTTAAAACAAGTATTTTACATATAGCGCTACACATAAAAAAACCGCTAACATCAGGAGAATAAATTGACAGTTTAGAAAGTGTTTCATACTTCACAAGGAAGACGAACAGCTTGTTGACCCGAGTAATGGAAGCTATAAATTAGTATAAAGAAATTTGCCTAGATTTGATATCACGGATTGCCGAAAACCAATCCAAATTTAACAGCTGTAAAATTATTACTCCGTATAATGCAATGTTTAACCTGTGTTAGTTAGTTCTTATTAAGCAGTTTAATTTTATGAACGCTAGTTGTAGTTTTATGTGGTGCAATTAAGAGAGAATTCATTAATTAAATAAGCTTATAAACTGCAACAGCATGTGTGAAACTGGTGTCGTAATTCTAAACAATTGTTCGATAAATCAGAATTAAGCAGCTTTTGTTGCAAAACTATAATACTCATGACTGCTTGTGCAACAAAATGGTGTACATAACCAGATGTCATGGGATCTGTAGATTTTAGTCTATAACCACACTAAACAGTAAAAGTTTCGAGCCCAAACAGAAGACATATCTTTTCTCTTTATTTTATATCGTTTGGGACATCAGAATAAAGAGTCATTCAGGCATGTGACGTAAAATACGCTGGCACACTTATCGATATTCAGTACTATCATCAGAGTACCAGGATGACTGGGTCGATGTGAACAAAAGTGATGTCAACTAATGTTATACCAATTCCAGTAAGTAGAACCAGTACTCAAGTAACATCAATTTGGGAAGATAAGCAGTACAAGATCTTGTGTAACATCTTCTGGACCGTTTGGTACTACAACCTTGTACCTTCTGATCCCGTGTTTAAACCACTAGACCACGGAAGCTGACATGTAGAGGTATAAAAAACCTGACAGGTGTGTTACAGGTTTCGACTTCCAAAAGATTGAACTACGTTTCATTTATGATATGTCATGTTTAATTAATCTTATTTTATAGTCATGGGGATTGTTATTGGTATAACATTTAAGATTTTTTGTAGCCTGCTACAACTCCTAACTGCGTAATGTATAATATATTGTATAAGGTTCATTGTGTATTTTAACATTTGTGTGCGTTTCTGTATTTAGTATATTCACATCAACAGATGTGTGTGTTTTATAAGACGTCAAATAAATAATATTTACATAAACGTGACTCTTATCTGCGTACACGTCTCTGCGTCTAGTCCGACTGTAGGGACCAACAATTGGTCAAGACTGTTGATAGTGAAGTTTGAAATTAATGCATTTGGTGGTGTCTCGCATTGTTAAGTGAATATATCAAAGGTCGGCGGATTGCCCCCAGGTTGTGTAGCCTGTAAGCTATATAAAGTAGTACCAGGATCTTTGTCCTCAGGGCAATGTACCGTCGTTCCTCAAGATGGCGGATTGTTAAAATACAGCTGTGCCTTGGTTGCTATAACAATAAATTATACAATTTAAACTTCTTTTGTACATACATTCATTGATGACATTTTTCAATTGCATCAAAAGGCAAATCCAATCAGAAAAGAAAACCTACTTTAAGTAGTCGAACGTTTGCATTCAAAAATAAAGTTGTAACAATTTTAACACAAAGTTAACCCAATTCGCTACAACTAATATTAATCTTACAAAAGAAAATGCTGGCATGTTGTTAAAATAAGGAAAATACATTATATTGAAAGGTTAATTAAGAAAGAACAAACTTGCGAAAGTATTTTAAGAACAAAATATTTAGCAAAATCATTACATATATCATCGAATAGTCTCTGAAATTGAGAATAATAAGTGTCGTGGGTTCCAAGAAATATGAGCAAGAGCACATGAAAGGGAGAGAGGTGGGAGGAAAAGAATATAAATAATAATAGAGTAACAATTTAGGCACAGTGCATTATTACCTTTATTACTTGTTTCATATCATTTGCAATCCTTTCGGCGGAAAAAGTATACCTTAGAAGGCTATAATTGAGAAGAAAATCGTTGAAAATTAGAATGTTTAAGGTTAATTTAAAGTGCAGGGATTGAATGCCCAGTGTTGTGTTATAAATTGGGTCGTGTTAAATGTGCTCCAAAAATAAAAGACTTATTGAGTGAAAAGAAGTGTCCTTTATTTCAGATTAAAAACAAACACAAGTTTCATTGGGAATATTTTGTAAACTATCTTACCCATGACCTCGAGAAGAAAACAGACTATCATCAGAGTATCTGAAAACAAAAACAATCATAGTGACATATTGATCAAAACCTTCAGTCATCGTTATTTGTATTTATTAAATTCGATAGTTATGTGAGAATGACAATTATTAATAGTAAAGAAAGCTAAAGGTTTGTTCAGTTTTCACTCGGCATAGGCACACTTTTATTTCACAAGCACAGAAGTACCAAAGGTATGGCCAGACAGTGTAGTGTATGGTTTATGGATAACATCGACACGTAGCGTGAAAATTTAATCCAGATTAGAAAAGCATAAACGATAGCAAAACAATATGAATATAAGTCCGTGATATTATTATAAATGTTAGCCAAAATAATAAAAGTAATATCTGTATTGAAACATTGTTTTCACTGTAGTTTCCATGGACTCAATAGTCTGTCATGGCAGCTACCAAGTCGGCATGGTTATTTTTATTTGAACAACTGAGCCCATTAATATTATAATACGACAAGGTTCTATGAATATTGCAGCATGTATTTAAATTTGAATAGAATAGACATAGAACAAATTTAAATCACATATCAGTCAAATAGAAATGTTACAACACAACTGTGACGAGACAGTATATACATGTAAAATCGAGCAAACCTAACAGTTACTGCCTTGGGACAGTCAGTCGGCAAAAGGAACGACTCGGTTAACATAGGTCTAACCTCACAATTTCTTAAGTGTTTAAGTTTCTCAAATGCAATCAGCGAAGAGGTATCAAATCTATTCTAAGCAGACCTTTTACGACCGCCACATTGCGCCGGTAGCATTGCGGTAACCATTGAAAATATGACAATGTCGCATGAGTATTACAATAGATATTTAAAATATAAAACAGGCAGAAGACAAATGACTTCACATGTCAGTCAAATGTTAAGGTTACAACAAAACTATGACGATGTATTATTGAGTATTGAGCAAACCGAACAGTAAACGCCCTAGAAGACGCTGGCAAAATCTGGTATGCCAGTCAAAATAGTTGATGTCGAATATTTAAAAAAGAGACGTATTTCATGTAGGCTGTTTGTGTGTCACAGAGGTTTTGTCGAAACTCCTGCAACATAGCACACAGAGAATGGACATGCTGTGAAATTGCAAAACCTCTTGCATTGACAACGGTACGTTTCAATTAAATGTTAAGTACATTACTTCGCCATTAGAAGTAGGATCTTTGTAGTTGAATTTTGCAATCAGTTTCTGGTTCAATAAGTGGGCACTTTCACTGTCATTTAACTGGTTCAAATAGTGAGCACTTCGACTGTCATTTAACTGCTTTTTTTTGTTAAAATTTAAAATTGAATGTATTAAAATAAAATTTTATTAAAATAATTTATGTATTTTACGGCAGAAGTTGTTGATAAATCATTTTCTTGTATATATTTAGATTTCTATTGTGTCTATCATCTAATTTTTATGTGGAAGGGTTAAGTTAAAATGGTAAATGAAAATATGAACATATAATAACTCCGCTCAAACTCAATTGCAAATATATTGCACCAGCATATTACAATATCTTTTCAGGATTTCAGCTTCTATTTACGGACATATGCTCTTGCATTAGAAAAAGTTTATAGCCGTGATCTCTTTGCCATCATATTGTTCCGTAATCCAAAATAACAAAAACAAAGATTTGTCAATGTTCCTTTTAATGTAGATTATTGTTGTTTACTAAAATTAATTAAAATACTTTTCTTGTCATTGTTGACTTAAACGTTTTAACAAATTTCATTTCTTTGTCATCATATAAAAGGCACGTTTATTTAAAATAGCACCATTCACTTAGATCATGAACTTCTTGAGGTGCAGATTGTGGAATGAATAAGTTACGACAGTTAATATGCTACAGATGAAACATGAAAACTAGGAAACATAATAAAACGAAGCATTGATTTACACAAACTGTGGATTTGATTGATAGTATCAACTTCCCATCATACTTAGAGCTCTGTAAATCCGGTTTAAGCACCCCAGTCGGTCCATATTGCCGACTGACCTTTCCAAGGTCGAGTTTGCTCTTTTCGTAAAATGCCTTCTTACAAATTTGTTTATACTTTTCGCTTGACCTGCATGTGAAATACCTTTGTTCTGTGCCTTTTCGGAGTTTGGTATATGTTGCAATGCTCATAGGACTTTGTCTTATATTCTTTACATGCATAAGCATGACAGAACTTTTTGCTAAACATAACATATAGTTTACCCTTATGCAAAAATGAAAACGACTATCGTCTTGATAAATGTATCCGTTCCAAAATGAAGAAGTTTCCCATGTTAAAGATTTAACAAATTATAATGAAATAGTACATTTATTAAATTGTGTTAATGTACTATATCTTTTTAATAATAACACACCTGACTGCTTAAATGCACAGTCTGAGACCATAATGCTCTCTTTTCAATGCATATATCAATATTAGTCAATATAAAACTAAATTTAAAGAGCAAAATAGTTTAATAAAAAGACAGAAAACTTTGCAATGTCTTCTGCGTGTATGCTTGTGATACGCTTAACATATTAGCCGCCAAAACACTTAAATATGATAAAAATGTAATGACATTTCTAAAGTTTATGAAAAAGTGTTACTGCTGACAAGCTATAACACTAGCTAAGTTAAAAGTCTAGCCTAGCTTCAAGTTGCTTTCTAGACTACATATAAATATGGGGATCTTCAAGCTGCGTTGATGTTCATCGTTGGTTCTTTGTGTGGGTCTTCCTCGACCAGTTGTAGCAGTATAGTAGTATAATGACTACATATGAAAGTACACACAAAACCTTAGCGTTATATGAAAATAATCCGAATATATGACATATGAGTGGTTATTTTATGTAGTATGTTTATTTTATTATATATTTTATCATGCATAAAGCAACACATCGGCAGTACTCTTTATGGGCATTGTTTCCTCTCATTAATGAATACTCCCGCCTCTCATCTGTCATTCTTCTTATTACACACACGTTTCTGTAAATATCGATTGATCAAGCTCATCTTTATCACGGGTTATATCAACCAGTATTTACAGAGATTGTGGGGTACAATACATGATGGCCTACGAACATTTACAGTGTGATTTAAAATATAGGCAGTTTTTGTATTATGTATTATGTAAAAAAAATTAAGACATTGTAAAGTAATTTCAAAAAAACTTTCTCATTAAAAAGACAACGCATGCCATTGTTGTTTTTGTTTGTTTGTTTTTTGTGTTGTTGTTGTTAATGTGTGTGTATTTGGTTATTGTTGTTGTTTTCTTAGTGTTTTAGTTGTGTCTTTTTTGTTGTTTCCTTTTTTTTGTTCGTTTGTTTGTTGTTTTAACAGTTCGTTCAACACTTTTGTATCCACAGTTTTAAAACTTCTGCCACTGAATAAACAATGTTTGTTAAGGGGTAGTATTTAAAATCCAGGGGGTGAATTCGATGATAATGATAAATAATCTTTTTTGTCAAGAGCTCCACAAATATCTAAGGCATTCCCATTCAAGCAGGACAAACAAGGCCTACTTTTAAAAACTAAATCTAGAACGTTTCAAAACAAGTTTTAAGCATCTGGGGAGCGTTTTATGAACAGTCGTATAAGAGTTCGTGAATCGCGATCTAGCGTAAACGCTTGAAATACGATTTTCCCGTTGATGAGAATTGAAGATAGTGTAAGTTGGTACCGACTAAATCGAAAATTGTTTATTTATCTTTTGTCATTAATTCAAAATGACAACGTACTGAGCAATAGCGGTAGGAGCATACTCCCAACTACTCAAGCAACTACTCAAGTAAGTAATTGGACAATCTAGATACAATACATTAACGTCCCCCCTTTTTACTTTTTAAATTGCACATTTGTTTATATAACAGCAAGTTCGCTAAATGTTTCCCTTTACCTCTTTATGCATAGTGATTACACGGCACACGAACACGTATAAACATTGTCATCAAAACAACAAAAAAGAACAAACTGAAATGATATTGTGTAAAACATTCCCTTTGTACATAAGTGTTGCGTTGTTCATAAGCTGTGCAATGTAAACTTACATTTGCGTTTAATTTGTTAAAATTTATAGATGCATAGATCTAATGATTACAAAGCATTATGTTGTATAGCTTGGTGACGTGTCATCTTTGACCTAAGACGAAGTGGACAATAATGGTTGTGTATTTTCCTCTGAAATTTTAATTCTGAAACCAAATTGATCTTCTGAACGATGTCACTGGTCAACAAGACAACATATGAAAACGATGGAAGTAACCTATGGCATTGGATATACATATTGATGAGATAAACATTATTTCTAGCTTGTGGAAATCTGTAAAATTTTCTTCGGCTTTTCACAAGTTAAATGTCATGGTTGTACCAACACATTTTAATGGTTTAAATCTACACGGACGGTGTGTTGATTCACTAGGTGATTATTCAGAAGATAAATCGTTTCAGATAATTAAATTAGTAAAACTTGCATGCACAAAAGTTTGATGCTATATATTATTTCGTATGTACACTAGTTATAGATGCTGAGCCTATTGCCTATATCTTTTAAGAAATATGTTTATTAAAGCACATCAAGCCAATAATTAGACAATGTCTGACACTCTGTGAGTAATTATTAATGACCAAAAGTCGATATACAAAAACTCACAGAACTCACAGAACAATACAGAAATGCAGTTGTATATAAAAGTGTGGCGCGCAAATATTTGGTTTATTTACATTGGAATCTGTCGTGTTGCCGATTAATTTCCAGATCCATTTTCTTTATAACTCACAGTCTTGTTGTGTACAAATGTTTCTATTATTGGTTAATAGTTTTTCAGCTGTTGATCACTTTGCGAGACGTGGATCTTCATGGTGTAAGCAGATCAAAGTGTATGTATGAATGTCCAAAAAACAAAAGGCTTGACAATATCGAGTAGTATGTTTAGTAAAGTGTGAGTACTATACAATCATTAAACTTTATTTTAATATGTAATGGTCTTTAAAGTCTAGTCAATCAATGAAACTGAACGCATGTTTTATCGACATTCAATGTGTAAAAACAGGTCACTTTTGTTTGCGAATGGATCCAGAAAAAAGAGGTGGTATTTTGGGTTTAATAATAGTTTCCATAACTGTGCGGCATGATTAAGATAGTATTTACATATTTTGCAATTGTGTAATTGTGTTTAGAGTATGGTCCCAAGTTTCACTTTTCACACTGATGTAAGACATCAATTATCAGTTTTTAGGGATTTTTCATGTTACAATAAGTGAGACAAGAAGATACAGAATGTCTTGATAAGCAATAACTATTAATTATTAAATTGTTGAATAAAAATGAACACTGTTTACCATGTATTTGGCACATGATGACTATTGATCAATGTTTACATCTTCTGAGTTTGTCTTTACGATGAATCAAATTATTATCGTCATATCTCGATAACAACAGTGTGATTTACATATCGCACACTTGCATTCTTAATTTTATGTAAATGTAACGCATGAATGGGTTCATTTGTTTCTATTGCAGATTGATGGATGTTGAAGCAAGATGGCCTGGTGCAACTTTTGATGTGTTTTTTTTTAATATTTGTCAGTTGTGGTTTAAAAGTAAGTTTCATTTTGCACAAGTATAATTATTAATACAATATAATTTTCTAACAGTTTAATTGCAGTATAAAGTTTTTTTACACAGACACTTTATAAAAATAGTCAACTCAACGACCGGCAGATGTCACAGACAATGTGTCCCACAGAAAAGGCCGAGTCTGTGTTGAAAGAGCATTTGGGTACTTAAGGCCAGATTTAGGTAATATTTACCACACAAAAAAATGTAAGTATAAAATGTAACAATAGATAATATTTTTGGAAAAAAATGTGTCTTTTAAACATAAATCTAAAAGAGACAATAAACAAAATAAGGGAAAATGTATGCCATAAGCAACAAACTGCAGGAGAGATTTATAAAAAAAATAAATTACCTTAATATTTACCATGAATTTTACAAGAAAGAAAAAAAGAGATCACTCTTTCCTAATTTAGTAAAAATAACTTTTATAAACAATAGTTTTTGACATAAACAAACATTTTTTTTATAAATTACTTTTTTAAACAACATATTTGTATACAACATAATTCTTCTTCATATCTCCTGTATAGGTTAGTAATGTGAAGAAAATGACTTGTATGCTTTTTTATGTTAATAATCTTTTAACATTTGAACATATGCTTACACAAATTAGCTAATAATGTGCTGTGAATGATTGCATAACTTCTGTGTTGGACTACCCAATCCAGAGCCTATTCTTAATGAGGATGAAGACACACCTGCCCATTTATTACACATGCTAGAGGCACATGGACAAGGACTGAACAAATGACAGTCCATACTTATGCATTGTTTTCTAGCTAAATATATATATTTTTTTAATTTACATGAACAGGGACTCATTCACATTAAACTATACACATGTCATCAAATCTTATTATGATTCTATGGGCGTTCATTGCCGAACAGTTACAGCTGCCGCCTTGCTTAAAACTCCTCAGCTCCTCATAATGTGGGTTTGAGTCCCTGTCGGGGTACAACCTTTTTGGGAGTAGGTCTTCCAGCTTCAGTTGACATGGGGTGCGCAGGTAGTTATACATAGGCACATGTATGGGGTATTCCTCCACCTATTATTATCTGGACGTCGTTTTCAAAAGATTGCCTTTATTGTTTCAGTGTATTTCTAAAATCAAAACCAATAATATATACTCTTTCACATATTGAGTAATAACAATATCTAATGCAAAAAGATGCAAGAATAATTCATCTTGTTATTTTTATTTAATTGTTGACAAATAGATTTTCTACAATTGGTGATTGTTTGGGGATTTCTTTTTGTTGCAAGATGTCTAATGTTTGTTTCTTTAACTGTATAATTTCGTTGTTTTGACAAATGATGGTTTCTATGAGTCAGTTTCTGTTTTCTAAACTTTCAAGAATTCGCTTTTTAACTTCAATTAGCTCCTCGCTGCAGTAACAACATCCTGGAATAAATGACAAGTGTTTTTTTTCACAAATGCAAATAAAAAAACTATTGTAACTGATATCGTAGTCCAATTGGTAAAGATACACGAGGTCGTGATTTCATACAATCTATTTTAGTTTATATGTCAACCATATAGTTCCTTTGCTAAAGCAAATATACAGGTAGTTTCAGGACAAGTCGTCCAAGGTGAAGGTATACTGTAACTGATCAAGTATTGTAAAACAGCTGTCACGTTGAACATTTAGGTGATATTCCTGTACATTAAAATAAATAGTATAGGGGCTAAGCATTTGTGGTACATACTTCTTTTGATGATATTTTTTCATTTTGTTTTTTTTTTCCATCAAGGTGTGGTCATCTGCAATAAACGTAAAATTTGAAGGGATGAAATCAATTTCTGTCAATTATTTTTTATGATAAAATTTCTACATTTTTTTCAATAGAAAATATGTCGCCATTGTTATTATATATTTTCTTCTTTCATTATATATGAGTACCTTAACAATGAACATCAATAATTTCGAATAGTCTATAACATTTTGTTCTATGTATTTTCTAAAGTATGAGAATGATTTTAATAATTTTGCCTTAGCAGTTGTTTGTTCATTGTTTTTGTTGCTGTTTTATTTTATTTTTTTGCTACAGGCATCACTGTCTTGTTTTGTCTTTTTAAACTGTCTGACTGGAAAATCTTGTTGCACCACTGTCAACATTGACCATTAAACGTTTATAAGATTTACCTTGAAGTTTAAAATACCTATAACTATGTTGCTACGTATAGTTAGTGGGCGCTTGTGGCTGAGCGTTACTGTTGTAACTTCTCATTTCCTCACCGCCTGGCTTTGATTTTCGATCGGGGCAAAAACTTTCCTGTTCAAAGGTCTTTCAGCTGAACTTACCAGTTTCTGTCTCACATTTATCACTCTCTTCAACCTATGTTTTTAGTTGTCGATCATCAGTAAAAACTAAACTAAACAATGACAATATATTGTACATGTATTTAATTTTGTCAAGAACTCTCCGAGTACAATTTAAAATATGACTGACCTCAAAAGTAAAGCTTTCATGTTACTGTTCTTTTACCAACGGTGGCTAGTTAAGTAAATATTTGTTACGCATTGTCTGTTAAATACTTTCACTATACAATCTTTTGGATTCGTTCACAACATTGAACCATAAAGTTGCCTGTATTGTTAAACGATATATTATTTAGTTAGTTTCATAATCATTTTTATGTATATGTACGAAGAGAATGTGAGCTTATACCTTCAGTGCAAGACTGGCTGCAGGCTAAAGTTTCTTGTACAGGTGCTTGTACATGTTGAAGATTTTCTATAAAAAAATAATGTTTTGTTTTTTTCGTTGCTTGATTAATAAATGTTGATGGCATTTATAATTTATCGGTATTACTCACAGATGCTATAAAATTCATGCAATTTAAAAAAAAGATATTTTATTATCGAAGAAGTTAAAAAACGTTTTGATAAATTACTTGTTTATTTGCTGTCACTTGTTGCTATTACGAATTGCTACTGTTATTGTGATATTTGTTTGTCAACAGATATATAAGTTTTAAAAAATAATGGCAAATGAATACCACAGTCTTTTATTTGCTTGTTATTTATTAGTTAATTGCTGACATAATTAAAATGATTTATGAAAATGTTTGTCTTTGTGTTTAAAACTAGAATGTGCCCCTATATCGTCAGATGTTAGGAGATCTTTTAAAGTAACAATACTTAATTAGGTTGAGTAGGAGAAAAAAAAACCTGTTTGTCCAAATAGAGGATACCAACTTTAATACACAAAATATACCTTCATGTCAGTCCATTTTCTGTACATCCTTCGTTTCACTGTTTTGACCTCAGTTAGCATTTTAACTGATTATTATTGAAATTTTATTTTAATTTAAAACAAATGCATTCGTACGAACTTTATAAATAACTAAAGAATAATTCCGGCAGATTGGAAAATATTATGATACAACCATTTAACAATAATGTTTATTAGAAACAAAAAAAATCGTAACTTATAATTTTATTTCATTGAAATTGTTATCTTTTTAAAAGGCTACTTTTTTCCACAGGGCATAAAATAACCAAAGTCTGACAAAACATCAAAAAGTACCCTGCTCTTTACATACTGTTCTCTTTAAATCAATATTTGTTTATAACTTACAATTCCGTGATATTTTCCCACAACTCATCCTTGTCAGATTTACGAAATTCGTTGGTAAAACAACCCGACAAGGATGAGGTTTTTTTTCCACACAAAAAGTCACTAAACAGGCCGTCTTCTCTTTAGTCCAATTATTTCCTTTCTTTATTTTCTCAGACATTCTTTTCTCAGTCATAGTTTTTGTCTGACAGTATCCCGGGATTGTGACGTAACCGGATCTCGTGTTTCAGACTGTATCGCGGATTTTACGCTGTCGTAAACAGCTGACAGGTGCGCGAATATACGACAAGCTTCATGAAACGGTACTCATGATATCGTAAAAATTAGCGTAAACCGTGATCTTAAAATACGGTATTGCCAATTCGTATAGTTTTCATACCCCCCCCCCCCCCTGTTTCGTATCCGTTAAATTATATTTATTTCGACCGAGCAATGCCACGCATAATTATATTGCACTAGTCCACGTGACCAAGTGAGAAAATAACAAGAGAAATAATAAATGATTCAGTGGATCATCAAAAATACTTACGTAACTTTCCATTCCGAAATTTGTCAGCATCGTTCTTCATTTTCTTGTTACGTGTTGTTTAAGTATAAAAATGCAATGAAACAGCGAAGGTAACCAAGTTACTTGTATAAACTTCACTTTTTACATCGTCTTTATAAAGAAAAGAAAGACAAAAATATATTTAAAACGGTTACAGTATGTTAGAAATACATTGCTGTGACAGTCACAAGGGTCAATATAGTGACGTACATTTATTCAACGATGAAAATGCATAAAAGAACCACAGGCTAATCGCCTCTTAGCTGGAACACCTCACATTAAATACATTTACCTGAAATGGTTTCTGACCTATGTCATGATGGCAATGACGATCATGGAACATATCAACAATATAAAACAGATCATACATAACATAGATAATATCGAACAATATGATAACGCCTATGATGGCGAAGCTTAATTCCATAGAATTGCCAGTAAGTTATCTTGACTTACGAGTCTGTTCTGTCGATAAAGCAAGTTCGTTTTTCAGTTAACAGTATGACCAGCAATCGGTTTCCATTACCAGAGCACGAGAAAATGTCCACAATATCAGCAATCTGTGTTCGCACTTAAACACAGCAATGACAGTGCTGTCAAAACACAAAGAAAAGGCAAAGTTCTGGAAAACAAATTAAGCAGTATGAGGGAAAACATTATACGATTAACACAATGCAAATCCGGACAAAGACGAACGAGAAGAATCTGTGCAACTCTCTATTGTCATAGATTTTAGTAGAGACGTTATCATTGGAAATAGCGATCTTGATGTCTATTGATGTTTATTAAGGGTAAGTTCTGGAGGGCTAATCAGATGAATCATTTGAAAAAAGAAAGGATTATCTGTTGTTATAATATCGTCAAGACATGGTGACGTTGAAATGAAAGCCTTTACTCTTGCTTTCGTCGGGAGGGGATAGTGAACATGAAATCACATCCAAAGAAGTATAAAAATAATTCTGCAATTAATAGTGCACAGTTGGTCCCCAAACGAAGACCAATTATTTGCCTAAATAAAGTGTCACGGCATTGTAACTATTGTCATAAAGGAAACAAAGAACTTCACAAACATCAAACATAAGTTCTCATAGGAAACCTTTCTAAGAAAGATGGCTATTCTGGAAACAAACACTTTCTTACACTATCGTTTAAAAAATCAATATTTGATATTATTGAACCGTTACTCTGATGGAAACCTCGTTATCTGCTAATTTACTGTCTTCCTTATTGTTTGCTACATCTCCCGTTACAAGATTCATTGCAACGGCATGCTCAGTGTCTTGTGTTTAACAAACGTCGCCAATTAGCTAAGAATTCATAAAAATGACTGCATTTAAATAATTGCAAGCTACACCGTAAACAAAAGGGAAATTCTCACGTTTTACATTTAGCGTGTTTGCCTGTGTCTAGTAGTAACTCAGATTTAAATATATGTTGTAATTCTTATAGGACATTTTCTTTTTGCCTGATTTCTAAAAAAAGGTCGCACAGAACAACTGCGGTTTCTGTTATATACATATACAAATACAGATTAACATCTAATTTTATTATAATCTCGAGTCGTACAATTACACGAATGTCCTGTTTGTATCTACACTAAGTGGGATTGTTTGGCTTCCAAACATGGTGTGCTTACAGTCTAAAGGAAATAGATGGTCAATAGCCTCATCCTCGACTTTTTAGGTGGTGTCGCTTGGATTTTGAAAGCACATATGATTGACCCTGCATGGATTTGACTACGCGTGGTCTTTTATTCGCAGGACGCCATTGGTTACTTTGCCGGAATGCTTGTCTTGTAGCTTATACTTATACATCTATGACAAAAGGTGACATTGTTGGAAAATATTTGTGAAATCAGCTTTGATGTATATGTACATTGTATGTTTCCTTAAAGTATTTTGTGTGCAAAACTAATGATTTATCCACGTTTGCATATGTATTATATGTTCCGCAAATACATGTACATTATGTGTAAAGAAAGTGAGAACCGGCAATAAGGAAGTGCCAGTCAGATGAACTTTGTTCTTACTTTCCGTTTGGCTTGCATGTGAAATACCTTTGTTCTGTGCCTTTTCGGAGTTTGGTATATGTTGCAATACTCATAGGACTTTGTCAAATATTCTTATTCGAATAAGTATACATGCATGTGCATTCCAACTTTAAATTATTAAATTAGAAAGATGATGTTTTGGAGTGATAAATTTTAACATGCAATTTATGTAGGTCGGTAGACTAACTATTGTAAACGGCTCCGCGACAATCGCTCTGACTTCACAAAAGTCAATTCGCATGTAAGTACTTTTTGAAAATTGGTCTCGTTAGAAATTTGTGCAGCATGTTTTGTTTGTTTTTCTTTTGTGTGTGTGTGTGTTGTTGTTGTTTTTGTTTTGTATTGTGTGTGAAATATATCAATTTCATCACACAGTATGACCTGCCTTCAAACAACTCTTTACAAATACTTATATGTTAATAACTTTGTAATTGCTAACGTTTCCCTTACAGTAATGGAATAAAAGCACTTTAATCAGGAATAGTAAGGCCGAAACATTGTGTTTCTTAGTTGATGTTAAGAGATAAAAAAGAGCAACAAAATGTACGTCTCGATTCATGAAGACATCTTCCTGACTGAAACTGATAATCAAGAACTAAAAGACTGAATCAGTGGAATATAAACTAGTCTTGATCAAGGACAGCATGGCATACAAGTCCTTGGGTGAGGGCAAGGACTCCGGACTTGTTTCCATGGATACTAGATACTACGAATAGGTTTTAATTTATTTCATTTGTGGTCAGTATCAAGCTGACCGTGGTCATGGAAAGTACAATATTTTATTAAAACAGCAAGCAGATCTGCCATGTTTCCGTAAAAATAATCCCTTCCAGCAAGAGACTTGTAGCAATCAGACTGATGTGGACGTATTGCAGATTTGGACTATAGATCACGCGGTAAGTTTCGCAAACGAGCTTGAACACAACAACAGGTTTATGACGAGAGGCCGGTATACTACTGTGCATTATGTAAAACCGTCAGATTGCCCACGTTCAATTTAAATGCACTTCTAGTATGTTTGATAGCAGCAAGGTCTTGCTTTTGCTCATGATGTTTGTCAATAGGTAAAATGCATCGGTCACTGTTCAACAGGAGTTCGATGGCGACCTTTTATGCATCGGATAAATGCTTTCTTGTAGGTTAGTCAGGTAGCACAATTGAGCTCACAGTACCATGGCAAGAACGTGTTATAGAGAGTTATGCAAAGATGAGTGTTAGACATCATGATGTATTCCCTTGAATGAAAGAGATAAAGAGATAGAGATAAGTGAGAGGCTCTCTGGCATAGTAAGTCTCCATGACGAGCTTTTAGCATTCTAGGTATTTGCGGGCGGCAAACAACTAGAGCTAAATAGTTTTTAACAGTGTGGCTAGTGCCAAAACTGTTGTTTGTTTTAAGGGTTTGTTCCATCGCACCGACACAATAAGGGAAACAGTGAGGAAAACCCCAGACTTATGCCTAGGTACAACCGCCTTTGTTTTGAGAAAACTATTCCAAATTGAATTTCAAACGGCAAAATGTTACGGATATGTTTATATAGAACTGAAAACATCTGTACGATTAAGTTGTGGGTTGGGTGTATACCTCCGAATAATTTTACACCGAATCGGTGATAGGGATCATAATAGTAGCAGTAGCCTTAACTGACAATTGTAGTCAGTTGATTTATTTTCTAGTTTTAATACGATGATGTTGATAATTTTCATTATAATGATGCCTATGTTGTATGTAATGGTATTTGTTAACATGCACCAGGCGGATTATCTTTTCAAATACATGTAATTTTAACACATAACGGCAAAGCAACATACCAGAAAAGAAAATTTATACAATAATAATTAACAAAACAGTTGTTTTCACAAATGTATATATAAACCTGTTTCTACCTGTTTTAACTTCCGGATGCAGTGTGTTGTGTTTTGACGAATGCATTATTGTGAAAACGCCCAGTGTACGCTGTGTTCATTAACCTCCCACAAATTCAAAAACTACCATCCACTCATCCCAACGTTCCGTGATTGGTGGTACATTTACATATAGGTATGTCGGACTCTCTATCTCTCTGTCCTACTTTTCAGCTTCCGTTTCCTGAATTCTAGTAAACTTATACTATTTGGTTATTAGAAATTTTGATAACAATAGCTTTGGCAAACCTATGTCTCGGTGTCTTTATCATCTTTGATAATAAGTCCCGTTTTTATATCAAAATTATCCAAGTAGCCTGAAGTGTGGAGTCCAAGTTAAAGCAACTCATTAAAACAACATTTTTATAATTTATATTAACCCTCCAAAAGCATAACGCATCTCTTTATCTGTTTTATGTCAATTATCCTGACGATCACGACATTGAGTCTGTTGTAGTATATGAGTATACCGAACGGTAACTCTGAGTAAGATGATCTGTTTGAAGTACATTGTGCTAAGTTTAACTTGCACACATCATATCTTGACTAAATACTTGATAGTAAGCTTCCCTTTTGTTATAATATAACGAACAACACACGAGAAGTAATAACAAATCCTGACGATAAGAGTTAAAAATAGCGTCATATCTCGTTCGATCATTTTGACAGACAAGCTAGTGTATAAGTTTATGTGTGGAATTTGGTTTGACAAATGAAAAACAAGACCTAAAGATAATAACAAAATCACTGGACGAGTTAATTAAAGTCGCATACAAGGTGTTTTCTTTATAATTTTGAGGAATTTTTACGTCCGAATGCATGAAAATTATTGGACATGTTGTTTTTAACTTTAAATTTAAAATCCTGTCGAGTTAGAATATTTTTCAGACATTATATATACAGAAAAATACGAATCCGATATGAAGAAAAATGAGCACACTCAAAAACACGTCACTGACACTTCAGTTTGGGTAAGGTATATTTTTGTTTTCAATCCTATATGTCTCTTTACTGGTCATATGTAATAATCATTTTCCGAAATGTGTTACTATTAAACGAATTTTACGACATTCTTAAGTTCGCTTTACGACAGTAATACAGCTTACACTCACACCACTGGCAAACATTGTAACTTTATAACACACTCCCTTTTTTGTGATAGTGTATTAAAAATGTGTTCCAAATATGCTGAGCGCGACCTTTGAGACACACCTTCTCACCTTAATGATACAGCATAAACGCTTCTAGATTTATACAGTCGATGAGGAGCACTTCTCTGTTCTAAAGATTGAAAACCGTTACAATCAATATATTTTTTCTATTATAAAGACTCGACTTTTGAAGAAACAACTTCTACTTTAACGAAACGTTTCATTTTGCAAAATGTTTTGTCTCTGAGTAGCGACAACGCAGTAATAGTAATTATCATAAAAGATGATGGCGGGAGTTTCCACAGAAACGGATTATAATTCTAAGCTGACCTGGACTTACATAGTCCTGGCTTAGTATTGGACTAATGTCGAGGAGGAAATCGATAGCAAAGAACGGTTAATCAATGCAATTTCGCGAAATACAGACACGAAGTACCCCAATTGATAGTCCTTCGGATTCATTACGGAAGACCCCGGGTTCGAACCGTGGTAAAGACCATCAAAGATCGTTAGAAATGGTAAAGCTATACATTTACAGTGTAGCTTCCTTTCTACCGCTCATGCAATTACAACGGTGGTTCCACTACTGGTCGTCCTGTTGTCAGGATTGTGTGAATGGATGTGGTACCTTGCAATGTGTTCATGGCATACCACTACAGTCTATGATTTGATCTATAGTAAGTGTTTAAACTCAACCATTTTGTATGCACATTTTTCCTGCTACTGACGCCATAGCTTTTGACTATACGAAATAATGAGCATGCAGATGTTCCATGAGACACGACCGGATGTCAGTTTAACAACATGTGTTTGGATTAAAGAATTATTTATTTGTTCGGATCTTTGATACTAAAGCCGCCTAATACATGTATACAATCATATATGTTTGTTTTGGGGATTATTGAATTTATACGTAAATACAATACTTTTACAGAGTCATTTTAAAGGTTATAACGTGCAATCTATACTTTGAAAGATTATTATTAACACGTTGGTATTTCATAAGATTGTATGTGCCATAAGCATTTGTCAATGTTTTAAGGCCATTAAGAGTTGCTTTCAGCATTGTAACATGCTATAAACTTAACCCCAACCCTTATCCTAATCCCCGGAGCCAACCATGTCTAAAATAAGTATTATGTATGAAATGAGCGTCAGTATTTGTGGCAAGTATTTGTCTGCACGTAGCGCCTTTAACCCGTCCTGCGTGAAAATTTACTTTCTGAGAGTGCAGTATGTTTTGCTACATCTGGATCGGTAAAGATTCAGGAATCAAAACATCGGAAAACAATAAAACGCATTAAGCAACAAAAGAAATAACAAAACAAAAATCACACATGAATTCCCTTTTTATCCTTCTTAAAGGAAATGCTTCTGGTTTGTGAACGTCAAAAAAATTTGAAGGGACATATGTTCCTTGTGACCTATGTTATCACTGCGTTACTGATCAAAGTATGAAAAGATAGTACACAGTATTCGCCCGTCAGTTTTAAAATAGTCCATACGTCGTTAACTTGTACTTTTCTAAGCGCGTACAAATAGACACACACTCTACGTGTGAAGTTTTAGTTTGAATGTCGTTTGAGTAGTATATTACTAACGAAAGTTGTCATTTCGTTCATATTTAACGTATTCTTATAGGTATGTGTACCCATGTACGAGTATGTATTTACCCGCTATACAAATGTCAAAACTATTAAATACTTATAGACATATACCAACACATATCGATCAATTTGCATTTAAAATGCATTTTAAGTCTTGCTCTTTATATAGCTGCTATTCCAATGTTGGAGAACAGCGCAGCGACAACCAGACATACAGCTGGGCAAATAAATTAAAAGAAGATATGCATGCATGTGTACTTAACTACATACAGGTAGAGCAAATGATACTACGTAAGGTTAGACAGACGTATGTTTTATGTACATAGAACGACTATACAACAATCAAAAACCTACACATATGAACATACATATATATACATAACATTGTACTATATGAAAGTCAGACATATACATATTGATTTGGACAAGTTCTCATATTGCAAAACAATATTGGTTTTTATCGCATATGCAATTATTTATACTCTTCGTCCGACTGGAGTTCCCTGTAACAATTGCTGCGGACCCGAACAACTTCACTACCCACGACTTATTACTTTATATTTGATGAAAAAAAAGGATCCGAATAACTAAAAATATTTGGACAAAGTAATATATAAATATATGCTCAAGATGATCACGCGTTTCACTCTTAATGTATTGACTGGTCAATTATATACATTGATTAGATTGAAAATATATCGTGGGTGGGATACATCACAACTCATATTACAAATGTGCGAATGGTATACAAACGTACTTAAATAAGCAAACAGAAGCAGGGACATGGATACCTAGAGAGACATCAACACCTGCGAACACATATACTTACATCTGAACATGCAAATACACCAGCGCAAAAACAAAAAAAACATTTTCCCTACTTCAAATGCACGAAAAAGCTTACATTAAAAATAATTATGTATAATAATAGACATACCTTTGAACAAAAGACGTCGTCTAACCGATTAAACCCAGTGTACAGGTTGATGCTGCAAGGGTGTTGTACGTTGTTAGGTAATGTATGCAAATTTTACATATTGCCTCACCATTCATCCTGCATATTTAAGTGGCTGTCACGTTGTAATAAGAACCTTTCGCACATGAGATCGGAATTCACAATTTAGGTGTGTATTAGGGGTGTTCTCAGTATCAAACTTCTTTATATAAATAATCTTCCTTATATTTGTGTCCGTCATACATTTGTTTGTTTGTTTGTTTTTTTACATCTTTCCGACACAATTATTGTTATATTGGCGAAGTCAGTCTAATGATTAGTGGGCAAAGCCCCATACTTATGTCTGGGTAGAAGCACCGGCACACCGCAGGTTATGTGGCTGAGGGGGGATGAGAAGTTACAAGTCAACTACTCTAATCGCTTGGCCAAGGGCGCCCACCTAGTTTACAATGTATGCCAGTACCCAGTATATACAGTATGACGAGTAAACTGGTGCTGTCACATTCTGAACAGCAACAAATTCACAAATTCACATTAAATAACTTTTTGTTTTATAAGATTTGCACAACGTCAAAATGGACTTGTTAGGACATTATGATGAGCGTTGTCTTGAGCTTTCGTCGAGGGAGGGGGCCGCATTTAACAAGTGCCATGACATACCAAACATTATTAAAATGAAAGTGGCTCTCTGTAAACGCTTTATCAAATATAATGGTAGTTACATGACTTGTCAGGCCGTCGTAAGGATACAGTGCTTGGGTGTGGTGTCATATCCTATCAACATTTCCACAGATATTTAAATTGTACCTACCTGAAGACAACGGCAAACAAGGTAAATGTAAATGTGACAAAAACACTGAGACGAGACATAACACACAAAAAGAAAAAAAAATCAGTTGCCACCTTGGAACGGTCAGTCGGCAAAAGAGCCGACTGGGGTGCTTAAACCTGGTTTGTGGAGCGCTCCAACCTCGCACTTCCTGAAGAGTTTTCTATCAAACAAACAGTGTTAATAAAAATATCCCGTCGGTGAAATAACTAACAGTAAGCACATGTATCGGGTGTTAAAACAGATACAATGAACTTATGTACATGCATATATGACACATTGACATTATTCATATTGCTTTGCATATGTATTTAATACAAAGTCGATTTCAAACAGGATAAATAATAAAAGAAGTAATACATGAATATAGTGAACGTATTGCTGATATACACAGGATCTTTACCACAGACACAGACAAAATTAAAAAGACCTTCATTTGATTATTAAAAAAATGTAACAGCAGGAAACGTCCAAGGTAGGGGTTTAAGACATATCCTAAATAATGTTTTTTTTGTCAATAATAACTAAACTTTGACAAATTCAAGCACAAACAGATTTGACTATCTAATTTGGTTGTGGGTCTAATTTTTATAAACTTTTCAAATAAACGCAATCGACAGTACGCTTTACGTTATTTATATACTAGTATAATAATTTATTATATATTAGAATATTATTTTTATATTTTAGAAAAGATTATTACATTTTTTAATAAGACATTGCCTCATTAAAACGAATACAAAGTACCTACCTGCATAAGCCATGTAAATCTTGTCAAATAAAATAAAACTTAACGACACGCATGAAATGGGGCGTACACGACGTTTGACATATTCCTTACACAGTAACACCTATGAATAGATCAATAAGAAAGGTGTTATGAGTCTAATGTTGTCTTACTTGAATTTAATTCTTCATTCTTTTAGAATAATTATCTATACTGTATAACAATATTCTAGATGTCAACCAACTTATTGTAAACACAACATCGTTACTGAAATATGCGGCGGTGATGCGTATTCAGTTGGCAAGATGTATTGATAAGGCAATTTTAAAAGGAAAAAGGCAGCACTATATTAAAATCGGTGTGCGAAAACAATATAACCATTTTTTCACTTTTAATATTTCCCGCATATTACATACCACTTACTCACTGTGTTAGAAAGGTGCATCCATATTTTAAATCATGAAAACACATGTTGCATAACCCATAAAATAAATTTTGCAGATACACATTTACAGCTTATTATTTCCGAAATTTAAGATAAGTGGTATAAGAGCGTAACAATAGTTATCGTTAAATCGATACTCAATATTTTAGACAATATAAGATGAATTAGAAATTTAAACAATATGACCGGTTTAAGCACCCCAGTCGGTCCATCTTGCCGACTGATCGTTCCAAGGTGGTTACTGTCGGGTTTTCTTTTTGTTGAATGCCTCGACACAGATGTGTTCTTACTTTTACATTTGAATTGTCTGTGTATACCTTTACCCTGTGCCTTTTTCAAATGTTTGTATACGCTGCAAAGCACAAAGGACTTTGACATATATATTCTTGAATAAAAGGAAAAACAAATACTATGATACTGCTCCATATTTCTTGCTTTACAGTTTTTCTTCATAGCATTGTTTTCAATTTTTGAATAATCATGCTATAAATTGGCTTTATATTTTCTTTTCAAATTACGTAATGTTTCATACCCCAAGCACGCCTAGTATTATTGAACAGTTCTTGTCGTACTTACATCTGTTTTAAGACAAATGGTCTATGTTAGAGAAACTTTGCTCACGATACTAAAACACCTATTTATCCCACCATCTCTGTAAATATCGGTTGATATAACCCGTGTGATAAAGATGAGCTTTATCAACCGATATTCGCGCACCTGCTCTAAGCCGGACTACTTTTTTGACGAAACGATCAGGAGTGTTTACGAGAACGAAACTCATATATCCCGTAATTATGCTTGTGGTCACCCCAAAAATGTCCATAATATAAATATTGGTGAAATAGAGCAAAAGAGGCTATTAAAAAAAGAGGATGCGAGCGGTTTCGATCTCTGACCTGCAGGATTGAAAACTTAAGTGGCAGCGTCTTTACCGACTGAGCTAACCGGACAGTTCCTAGCAATTTTTTGAAGTTTTATTAAACAATGGTATTGAAAATTTCAAAAAAAAAATCTATCAGAAAAATGAAACAACATGTATTACAGGAACATGATTAAAATGGTTTAGTAATAGTAATAAAATCAATAAAAGTACGAATTTGTAGTCTGCAAAAATAAAAACAACTCGAAATGTCAGATCATGCGAGTGCCCGTTGTTTTGATGTTATTAAGTGTGAATTGAAAGAATGTGATGAAGAATCGTGTAAAAACCTAAGCAGTGTTGAAGAGATGTGCTACGAGGATTTCGAGGCAAAATCTGGCTTTAATCCGAACATTTTTGAGAATGAAATTGATCTTGAATCTGTGGTAACTGTCTCAGATTGCAATCATCTGCCTAATCTTAGGGCAGACCCTGATGATCAAATGTCGTTACATGATAAACATTCAAATGGTTTAGATAGAGCTCGATCTTTAGTCAAACCAAATACAGCTGACTGCACAGATCTGGACAAATGTGCTAAAAATCACAGTTTCTAGACGTAAACATGAACACCAACCCACCACCTCCAATCCCAACATTTCTCCAAATTTCGCAAGTCATCCTGTCAAAAACACAACTATCTTCGAAATTTTAAAGCGTTATATTCAATGTTCATAATTTCAATGTCATCAACAATTAAAATCCATGAGCTACTGTTTGTTACAGCCACAAACACACACACAAACCTCGAATGTAATTCGCGTTTCTTAATGCCAAGTGCGTAGCAACTTTAATGTTACACGGCCTTGACATTACACGCTACATGTATAACTTTACACGAGGGTGTGATTTTTGTTGTTCTTTTTTCCCAACCATTATTTTCAGTTATCGTAATCAATAAAATTACAACCTTATGTATAGCACAAATAAAATAAAAAAAATAACATGTTTATTGTCATATTTTTTTATTCTAAACGAGAACTATTTCTTATAGCCGAATTACTCTATTGCTCGCGCATGAATTTCGTGTATTGCATTGGAATGTCAGATTATGTAACGGAGGAGCAGTAGGGCTAAATTTAAATGTTTACCTTTGAAAAGCTGTTGATGGTGGGATAAAAAGAATACCAGGTTAGTGTTGATATAGATAAATGTTATCATGCTCGGCCCGAAAATCAGAAAGCACTCGGCAAGCCTATTAAGGTGATATTGGACTTAACGAAAAACTCTTATAATATGATTTTAGTTGTTCTTTAATATAAAATATACAGCAAAATACAGATTGTAAATGTTCTCGTAAATCGTGGTTATTCTGAGTATTAATATGATATGATAACAATTAATAGTTATATTCAATACACAAAGCATAATTACAAAAACACACACACACAATAAGTCACTCTTCAATTACTATACACACATACGTGCATAGTCTATGAGGCGTATGCACAACCGCAAGCAAGTACACCCACAGACGTGGCTGCATGTGATCAGCATGCGTAAATATAGCCCTACTAAATATGTAATGGTAACAATAATGCCAATGAAAGCACATCAAAAAGCAAAACATTGAACAATAAAAAAACTGTAAAACCATGTACAAATTTTTTTTTTGTAAATTGTATACAGCAATGAAAAACATAACAGTAGTAAAACAGGAGTAATATGATTGTATGCGTATAATGATATGTTCTTAAAGAAAAATGTGCAGCGCTTCTAAATAATATATTCTCCTCCTCTAGAATACGACTCAACCTTAAACAAACATGTATATAATTTCTCAAGCACCAACCCTTATCCAAAAAGCGTAATTAATGACATGTCATCGGATTTCAAAGTATCTTAAACTATACCACACAGTACATTATGAAATATTATTCTATATCCATTTTTGTTACCAATCAATGAACACGATTTGTACCACGATAAGATTTTGCACGAAGTTCTATCGGTCAGAATATTGCCCATATATATTTACGCTGTATTTACGATTCTCATCTCGGTCATAAACATACAGTCAACTCTCGTTATCTCAAATTTCACGGGACCGTAGAAAATAGTTTGAGATATCCGAAGTTTTAGTTATCCGAATTGAAGCATAGTTTGAGTAAATCTGAAAAATCTTACCTGCTACACGATGATTGGTAATGACTAAAATTTCTTGTTATATCTGCCACTGTAAACTGCAAGTTTGTGTGGTTTTGCATTTTTAAAGTGTTATTAATTTAATAATTTGTAATTTAATATATTAGTTTAATGTCGATCTGACTATCCCCCCAGTACTAAGACCGGGTCCTTCATCAGATTGCTCGACACTTTCTCGTGTCTGGTCTGTTGCCATAACCAATCTTTTTTTTATTAAATAATCAGTACGTGTATTGTGGGTAGGTAGTGGAAGAATGATAAAATCACTAACGCGACCTCTCATTTTATTTACAAGTTGAGAAGGCCGTGTCAACAAGTTATCAAAAACTGTTACAACAACAAGTACAAACTGAAACATTTTAATCAGCGTTAATTGATCAACGAAATTGTTGTTCATTTAATCAGCTTATTAAATAATTATCGATTAACCTCTTCTCTAAATTACGTGACATCCTGATTGCCGATAATTGGCGATAAACCTCGCGCCCAAATCTTCGCGAGTTTCACGGTAGGTGTGAAAATCACTATTGTTGCCGTGTTGCATCTTATAGCAATTTGAAGTTTGAGATAGACCAACTGATTTCAACAGTTTTATACGTGTGGGGACAAATAATTTAGTTTGATATATCCGATAATTTGACACATCCGAATTTGAGTTAAGCGGAGTCTAACTATTTAGAAACTATAGTGAAAAAACGGGACCGTAGAAAACAGTTTGACATAACCGGAAATTTGAGATAACGAGAGTTGACTGTAATTTAAAATCCACGGCAACATAAAATAAATACTATGCGAGACATAAACTAAATTCCAAATCGATATCGTCTAACACGTTTTCTGTGATTGTAACATTACAACAAGAATGCTGGTGTGTCGTCCCTTGAAATCGTACCGTCATAGATGCCATCATTTTACTTATAACATCAACCGTTACAATCAAAACAAACAAGAAGAGAATAAAACACACAATCTAAAACTTTCAACACTAACACATATTAAACATTATCTTTCATTTTAGAGATAAAAATGCCAAAACGTACATTCAACAAAATTCTCTGAAAAGAAGGTATGATGTTGCAGGTCATACTTACATGGCACATTCCAATTTATTTTAATGTGCATTATTTATCATTTTAATGAAAAATACCAAATTAATAGAAAAAGTAAAATGCAAACATGGCTTATTAAATGTACATACATTTAATTTACATAATAAAGTCACTATAATCCGTGTGTTTATGGGCTATTAATGAAGTTAACATGAAATTTATTCTATCATCTAAAATGCACTTACAGTTATTTAACATTTGACAAAAATAATCCTGGTCTATAAAAAACTTTCAACTGAAATATAATTTCTGATTTCTAACGAAATTTTAGATATACAAAACATAGATATAAATATATCTACTATGGGTATTTTAGTGTATCATATAGTCTTGCTTAACATTTTAACAAATGCATTATTAAAACGATATCATGATTAGTAATTTACAACAAAAGTAATGGATATATAAAGCAAAGGCATACCCTCTACTCAATGTCTTAAATAGTATAAACAAACAATAACATATTAATAACAAGTGAATATAGAAATCATGATGTTGATATAATAAAACGATCAATGAAAGTGTTTGTTAATATTTCAATCAGTCTGATTACTAATGATGAACAACTGTTCCAGTATGCAGTTTCATCATCACTAAGTCTAGAAATCACCTTTATTGAGATTATATGTGTTGTTTGACTTACTAATGACTCAGAATTTTATAAAATCATGGCCCTAGGATCAAAGGTGCCAAAAGGTGCGTGTAAAAGCAAACGATTTAAATGAGAAGCAAGCAACATGAATGGGACACTAATGTTCTTGAATAACTGGAAAACCTAGTGTAACAACATGTCATTTCAGGGAAAAAATATACAAGTTAATTGTAACAGTTTAAACTTCTAAAATTATATGTAATAAAAAGTTTCTAAGCATTCTATGTTTTTAAAGATTCCCTATAAACTGTTTGTTGTTGTCGTTGTACAGTATGTCAGTGGAAGCATATTTAGTGCCTTCACTGTCATATGCATGCCATAAACACCTGGTATGATAACGTATTATCGCATTATGCTGACAGCGGATCAACCAGTCTTGGAACTAACTTTTATTTTTAGTACGTTAGCTCACTACCTTTTTGAACGACGTCGGATCCAACCCGGGGCATCTCATACCGGGCGACGACACTCCTCCGATTGCGTTATCTTGTTAGTTTTTCTTTTCATCAATGTTTTATAACAATTCAATAAATTAAAATGAAGCTTAAAACTATTTGACAGTTATTATCGATTGCTAATACAAAAGACGAATGCACAACTGTAAAACCTAGACGCCCCTAAAACACTGTATATCGATAATGATGATCTGGGGTTGATTGATTGGCTGTGTGATGCAAACTGTGTCGATGAGGCACTTGCATCCTTCGCTGCTGCTGCAACACAAACAGAAACAACAACATATTAACATATATAAATATTCAAACAAAAAACACTCTGGCATTGTGTTTAAACACAATTTGACAATGACAGGCATGGACACAAGGGAATTCAGTTTAATGCCATAAAAATACCACCAAATTAATAAAGATAAATGTGTTCTAACGCTGACATTAATAACACAACGTTTCTTGATGGTATTTTTATATTAAACACCAGCCACTTTACAGATAACGTAAATCAGTACTCGCTTATCTCGTTTCACTATGATGATGTCGACATTACCAATCGGTCACATGAACTGCAATTGATACCTATACCTGAGTCAATTTTCAAAAAAGAAAAGAATAATGAAGACACATGCAGTGCAAAGACTGTTAAGCCTTCCAAGCAAGACAAACATAAGTCGTAAAATAATCACGGTGACAATACTCGAAATTTCGATTCGCCTAATGCCAGTGTAATCACATTTTCTTCAAGAATAACTTAACCTTCTCTTTATCTACTGTCATTACCCCCCTTACACTATCCCCTCATTTTCTTTTTCTCTTTCTCTCGTTCTCCCACAATATATTTTATCTTTTATCATAACATCATCTCCGACATTTGACATATAAAGTCCGGTGTGATATCAAACAGCAGTGGAATAAACCTGTCACGTGCAAGCGGACTTTATAAATGCAACATTCCATGCCTCAAATGGAGATCCAAATGTCGCAAAAATCGTATAAAATAGATATTTTAGAGACATAATAGCTTGTGATCAAAACAACATAGTTTAAAATAGATTAAATCCCCATTTTTATTTATGTCATGACATCCCATGGAATGACGTAAATTCCTTTAAAATACTAGATCTACAAGTCGTTGATTTGTGGCAGTTTGTTAACTCGGAATTAGAAATATTAAGAACAATTGAATGTTAGATCTATTTATAAAATACATTTAAAACATTTAAAACTTGTGAGTGTACTATTCGGATTTAAGATAGTCTGATTATAGGATATCCAATGGCATTAGTTATGCATCGATTTTGGTCGAGGAGAAGTGTAGAACATGGGACGTTTGTAATCTTAAATCTTTGACCATACACCGTACCCATCCATGGTGTAGTTTGAGTATCATGATGTGGTGATACGTTTGCTATGAACCCTGGAAACTTTGGCTTTATTCACGTTGTAACGGATCGTATGTTATATATGATTTATTTCCCATTCTTTATTAGGCGCGTATGAAAGCATAACACCCATGCTCGAACGCGAACTCGATTTCAGAAAATGAAAGTTCTTGACAGTCAACATTGTATTTGCCTAAAAAACATAGATAATAACATCAGCCTCGAAATTAAGATTTGTGCCAGCTTACTATGATAACGCTTAATGTACAAAATACACGAACCTAGTAGTCTCGATTTTTATGTAGACTATACAATTATTTTATATTATTCTCAATTTTACTCAAACTTGCAAGATAATCCTTTCAAGTCAAATCAAGAAACAAACCTCGAAATAAAGTCAGTTAGCGAAACAAATGTTGTTGTTTCGTTCGTGTGTGTGTCGTTGTATTCACTTCTAGATTCATTTTAACTTACATTTTGAAAGTCAACGTCTGAAGGCGTCGTCGAGTGATGCCCTGCAAAAAGTTGGTTGGGTCGTTTATGTTGCCATTGTTTTGCATTTTCCATTGGCATCTGAAAGCAAGTTTAAATGTAACAGGAAAAAGACTTTTTCAAATACAACAAATAACCAGGAGTTTTGCTTTCAGTCTTGAACTGTTGTGTGAAAATCCGAAAAGACCCAATTTAATTTATCAAAAAAGAAAATAAAGCAATAATGCGGGCGAAATAACATATTTATTTAAAGTCTACTAAACGACAGAGTATAATACAAAGTATACTAAAAACGTACATACTTGGCTAAGATTTAAAAGAGTCGTTTATAAGTGGGTCATTACTCTTAACCATTTCAAAGGACAGTTAAAATGTTCACAATAGAATCGTTTATACCGACTGATTTCCCATTTAAAAATACAATATATTATTAGACTGCTTATGTCAGCAGTTCCTAATCCAAATATCATTTTAACACCAAGTGTCCTTATTCAATGATAAACGACGAACGAGTAAGATTTGAACGGGACGGGACTTCAGGCTTTTTAATTTGTTAAAATGAACTTGCTTACACAACGCGACCTAAAGAAAGCCCTTCACTAATTCTATGCAATTTGGCAACAGAAGAATCATAAACAGAGAGCACTAAGATTCTGGTTGTTCGGATCGTGAAATGAAATTACAAGTAACATTAATCAAATACATGTCTACGACTTTTTACTCTTAAGGTAAAAGACGACGTACCATGTGTCATTTGCTATAAGGAACTGGCGACAAAAAGAAGCAGTATCATTGAGGTGGTCCAAAGAAAACGATAGGGTTTTTTGGTTTGTTTGTTTTTTAATCGCGTACACGTGGGTACAGAGTCCACGGACTGACAATTTGTAATCTAATGTTATATTGTTATTCTTTTGTTATTTGACACAGCATGCACGCAATTATACAACAAGGCATGAAAGAATATAGGCGACTTGCATACATTTATGACACAAACAATGTTTCCACATATAATTAGTTTAAGTTATGACGTAATTGCAAAATAATGTCTTAGTAGGAACCTTGTTCAACTAGCAAATTAAATAGTTCGAAATTCAACATGAAAAATTTAACGCCGCAGATGGGAATCGGAGCGTCAACTCATACCGGTGAAGCGCAATCACTACACCATGTGTTTCTTGATTTTAATTACTATTAATTAGTCTCATTTTCCAAATTATAGCAGAAGCCGAACGACAACTTTGGGGAGAATTTTTACAGAGAAGCATGTTTAACATGTCAAAAGTAACATTGAATAATCATATTAAGTTATAGTCATCAAAATGTTGCAATATATTTGTTTTAAATGTTGAAAATGTGAGTTCTTTAAAAGAATCATTTTCGGTTGTAAAGTCCACCTCTTTCGATATTGCTTCCCCTATTCCGATGCCTGATTTCATCTGTATTCTTGATAAAATGATACATGTATTCAATAATTTACCTTTTATGTGTTCTTATTTCTGTTCTGTATATATGTACAACTGCGAGACAATTTTCATTGGCAGTATCAAATATACTCGTTTCCAGTTTATATATATATATATATATATATATATATATATATATATATATATATATATATATATATATATATATATATATATATATATATATATATATATATTTATCATTCTTTCTTATTTTGGAGGAGGGGGGGGGGCGTATAAACACCATCACACACACACATAACTTTACAAACATGTATTCGTTGTTCACTTGAGAAGTAGTGACATTTGACTTTTATTATTTGGAAGGATCAATATCAGTATAATTTAAAGCAATGAGTTCTTCAAGATACATTTATTTCTTTGATATTTAATTAATATTCTTAAGTTTTGTTTTGACATATGTAACTACACTGAAAATATCTTATATTATAAACAGCGAGTGCATTATATCATTGTATATAATTGTGTTGTTAAACCTAATAGTGCATGATTTTTCTAACTATTATGACTAATTTGTATATGCTGTGCAGTGATGATGTTTTAGGCCATTTTAAATTTAATGTTTACTTATAAATTCCTAAACAAGTATGTATTCTTTCAATTACCAAGTTGCAAAAAATCCCAAAAGTTTAAAATGTCATATTTGTATTTGTAAGCAGTTCATTAGCTTGTATATTTCTCAAGGAAACTTTATATTGAACATTTTTAATGAACATTGTGTTTCCTTGTATACACATGTAGTTGGTTATAATTCTTTAAAATATGCATTTAGTGCAGCAGATGTTAATAAATTGTCTCGTCACCTGATGGCCTATTCCGTAAAGATAAATATAGAAATTTGTTTAGTCCTTTTACCTTTAATATGTTTCCTTAAACTTTAGTTTATTTCGGTCACCACACCTTCTTTCGTAAGACTTTCTTCTACATTTAAAATCGAACAGTTCCTCTTATTAAATATTGTATTTAACTGTTAATGTTTAAATCATAATATAACATGTTTGATAAAGATTCGGGTACACTGTGTTATTCAATATAAAGTTATATTGAAATAACATTTGAATATATTACACATTAGGTAAATAAACATATGTTTACCGTTGTGTCCTGGCTGTGTCTCGATCCTTGCTTATATTTCTTTTTCTGTGCTAGCCGTTTATAATGTACATACAAACAAATCATCGCCAGCAGTATGATGATTGCGCATGCGCCTGCAACCGAGAGTCCAATAATCATGTTTGTTAAACCACCATGTTTATCCCCATCTGAAAAATAACAATATATTATTATACGATAAATCAACTTACAAAGAACGGAAAGATCAAATCTAGACGCAAGTGAAGGCCTAAAATTAAGTTATTTACATAAATCAATGAAGGCTAATAATCGAAATTGGTAATTTATTGCAATTCTTGAGTTGATTCGTGAAGACACTAAATTTTACCTTGCAGAGCTTATAGTAATACACGTATCTCAGTTGTCATACGATATATTTCGTGTGTGTTTCCGTTGATTATTTTCTGCTGGCAGCTATGTATATATATTACAGTGCCATACAATTTCGACCAAGGAGATGACACATTCAGTAGACTACAGACTACGCAGCGCACGGCACATCTGTGCAGATGGTCATCATCGATTAGGTTATTCTATATTTTACCACATGTTGTCTGTCGGGTTGTAGCATACATATACAAGCAGGAATAGTCTTGTTTGTTTGGTAGCAAATGGGATGACTTTTATGCAGTTAATATAAATATTAGCTTAAATACACAATACGCCCGATAATTTAACTAGTCATGCTTTGACAGATAATGTATTATTGATATATATTAATAGGATATGTAGTCAAAAAGAATCTAGGAAAGATACACCTTACCTACAAATTCTGAAGAAGACAAGTTCATCAAATAAGCATTTTATAAATTTCATTTTTGCATTAGAACACAATACACACCCGCTATATATTTATTAGCTATTTTGCTGAAACAGTATTTTACATATCTAGCTTCCAAACATGTGCTATTGTAAAACTAGATATACATCAATGTTCATAGCAGTTATAAGCCTTTAAATCTGTTTGCCTTATAATGCTGCTATCATGTTTGAATGTCAACTTTCAGTGTTTGCTCGTCTATTATATAAGTTGAAGGGAATTTGTCGGTATGTGCAATTTTCAATGTGATGCAAATACACTAGATGATAGGTGTACCTTCTTACCGGTGCAAATCTATTTTCAACTTATATATAACAGAACAGAACAGAAATTTTATTTGCACCTAAAGGCCTCAGGCCCATAACACAATTTACATAAATACAATGTATACAACTTTACAAAACACGAGTTATGTTATTACCGTTTCATTTATCTTCATCCCTTTATAATTTCATACACATAATAGCACAGTTGTTTCAATACTAAATCATAGTATTTATTCTATTTCTACTTCAAAAGTTATAACTGATTTCTAGGTTCATCGAATCTTTGACAGATAAACATTACATCTTTCTTAACAATGGTTACACAATCTTTCGCTTCGTGATATATTATTGTGGCGTCCAATTTCAATTACATATTTGTGATTAGAGCATCTACATTTTGCATACATCTTTTTGAACTTGAATGGAAAGGAAAGAGATAAATGCCGCTCTGGATTAAGTAATGTCTTTATACGTACACAATTTTGGTAATTGGTTTATTTCTGACAACCAGTTCTGCCAAGCAATATCATGTAATCGTTGTTTAAAAATAGAAATAAACAAATTCACGTCCCCTAAATTCTGATATATCCATGCATCTCCAAATTCATATTTGAAAAGAAATTCCTTTACATTAGTTGCCCAATTACGTCTTCCTAAATCATCTAGCCTTTTTTACATTATATAACAGTTTTATGAGTTCTATCATCTGAGATATATAATAGTTTGCACCAATATTTGATACATTTTACAAGATACTCGGAAACCAGAGGAAAACGACCACATTGACCTAAAGCAATATTATTAGTTGATTTAATACCTTATTCCAATATTGACTTACACAATTGGGACTGAATCTTTTTCAAAGGGATAGGAGATAACATTTCCCCAAATTTCGGATCCGTTAACTACAATCGGTTTAACCAAAGAGTCACACAGTTTGAAGTACTCTTCAACATTCAAATAACCAAATGTTTTCTGAAATCTGTTTATGGCTAGGATAGATTTTTTGGCTTGCAATGAAAGTTTTGTTTTCGATAATGAAATGAGAGCGTATAAAATTAGGATTTACACAGTGTCTCCATATTATAACCTTTAATGCAGCATTATGTCTAGGACGTAGATTTTAGTGTTTAACATAAAGGACATCCAAAATTCGGTTTAAATATTCCAACTAGAAATTTTCAAAAACCTTATATCTACCTCTTGGAAATGTGTTTCTTAACGTTAGAACATCCGATGCACGAAACAATAAGGAGCGAAGATTGGGTCAATCAAATCTGAGCAATCCCGTGTTCCGAATGCAGTATTACCGCTCGCGAATGTCCAAAAATGAAGGCAAAACGTTTCCGTGCATCCGTGCATTCGCTTTTATACTGCGTGTCAGCGGCGATGCGTACGGATATTGGCGTTTCAGTGTGCCTTTGGTAAAAAAATAAACTTGCACCCACGTACTCACCGTTTTGATCAGCGGTGGTGGGCACATGTGTTTCAGTCGTTTCATCTGTAGCTGTAGTCACAGGTGGCATTGTGGTGGGTGTTTTCGTAGTGGATGTTGTCGTAGTGGACGTTGTCGCATTGGACTTTGTCGTAGTGGACGTTGTCGTAGTGGACGTTGTCGTAGTGGACGTTGTCGTAGTGGACTTTGTCGTAGTGGACGTTGTCGTTGTAATTTTGGAGCAAACATCGTCGGCGTTATTATAAAAACATGTGCACACTTTACAGTCTGAACTACAATTTCCTGCAGTAAAAGTGGTATGTTCACTTTAACAAAAGCAAGTATTCCTGTAATAATAGAACAGTTTGACCAGCATAAATTAAATGAAATGATATGCTCACAGTGATAAACTCCAAGAAAGAAAATCACCACACATTGTATACAAAAGTGCAAATAAATAGATTTATACATATATAAACACGAACAATGGAGAAACAAGTGAAAACATATATGAAATAAGACATTGATCTACTGTCTTATATATTAATTATTGCAGCTCTTGTTTTATTATAATGCATTTTCTTGCTTTCTAAAGAAACTAATTTTGAACGGTACGCACACTGATCAACCGCTACTTTAAACAAGTACTTTTGTTAGGTCTTATTGCAAAGCAATATGGGTTATTTGTCATTTGACAACACACAGAAAAGACAACATGTAACACTCATTACGTATCGATACTTTCTCATAATAAATACTATATCACACGATTTTTATAAATAGTGCCGGTTATCTTTCTTAAACTTTATCAAAAATGTATTTCAAAATTAAAGAACAACACAGGGGAAAATGGACATAGGTGCTGATGTTATACAAGATATCTCCCTGGTGAATTATCAGATTATTGTATTTGTCCAGTTGTGGGACACCATTTACAGCACTTTTAGAAGTTTCTTTGTAGCATCGGTCATTGCTTTTGGCAAATGCCCTTGGATTGTTCTCAAAGTTTCTGTTCACTAAGAGTTTACTAATAAAAAAGAAACTCGTAACTGTACGTATTCTGCTTAACGGTATATGCCATGTAACTGTCGGGTTTGCGGTTTTTGTTAAATGACTCATCACAGATGTGTTCCTACTGCCACATTAGGCTTGCATGTGAATACCTTTGTCCAGTGCTTTTTTCACATTTTGGTTTATGTTGCAATGCTCATTTTCATTTACAATAAAAATGTGTGCGTAGTTCTTCTAATCGTAATAATATCTCTCGCCCTCTTCTAAACAATATGCGGACATTATTTTTAATGACGTCACTACCTTCGTGATAATCGTCAGTTTTCAACAAGTCGCACTATGCTGAGAAATTTAAAACATAATAGGCAGTCGATTAAATTCATATTATAAAACAATAAAACGAGCGGACATTGTTACGTCTCGATCAAAAATAGTAATTCACATTCCTAATCATATATTGATTTATTAAAGAAATAAATATAACAATCCTCTTAACATGATACTTGGATAATGACTAAACGCACGAGTTTAGTTGAATTAAAGTTATCTTTGAATGTTAATTAAAAATGTTGATATATCAAACGGACACCAGTTACTTAAGGACATGTTGTTTTTGTTGTTGTTGTTGTTGTTGTTTTTGTTTGTGTGTGTTTTGTGTGTGTGTGGGGGGGGGGGGGGGGGGGTTAAAATGTTATTATAGTGCCGGATTCTTTTTTATGTATTATTCCCGAGTATTCAGCGTTCGCGCTAAAGCTAGAAATGCAAGGCCAAAGTCTAGTGAAGAAGGGTGAATAGTTAAAAGTTGTACATCAAACATGATTACATCGTGATAGAAATAAGAAATGGGTTTACCATAAACAACAATCCGTAGTGAAGCGGTCGCCTCATATGTCCCATCGCTTGCTTTCACCGACAAATTGAATACTCCATTTGGTTTTAGAGATGTGGTGTTTTTAATATTACCACTACTGTTGTCGATCGTAAAATGATCAGATCCTGGAAAAAAAATCTACAAGTTACGACTAGCAAAGAAGCAGCTTGGTTAAATTTGAACAGCTAAACTACCCCTATATACAACACTGCTATATAAAATTAATTAACAATCGACTACTTCTACAGTTATTCCACATAACAAAGAATGCATCATTTGTGTACCACACACTGTCGTTCAACCCTGTCACCGTTGACATTTTGCGCAAGCGTATTTTTACAGCAAGTTTATCATGATACCTGTAATAATATAGAGTATATTGTTGAATGTGTTATTTATCAGCAACTTACCATTTAACAAGAAGCTGACATTTTTGTTCAGGTCAGTAATATCGGCATCCGTTGCACTCACAGTGAACACGGTATCTGTATCTGTTAGATGTATATGCAAACGCAATTTTACGATCTAGATCTTTTGTTATACAATTAAACAGTTTCGGTTAAAAACAATTAAATATAAAGTTTCATATAACAATCATCTGTAAACTAACATAATGTGTAGGCTTCAAATGTTATTTAGGTTAAGAAGATTTCAGTTTCAAATACTGTGTTTTATTTGCTTCTCAAAGTGCTGACGTATTTCGTTTGTTTCTGTATGATAAATTTTCCCCTTTTTCCCCTTTTTCAAGTTAGAATTGTGAAAGAGCACCATAACTTTATGCGATAATTTAATCATCATTGATCATCTTTTAACATGTGCATTCACGCACATGATCCCGACACAAACGAAAAAATAATCTGTAACAATGGTAGTACACCACTTATATATTTTCAACTCATTGATATGCCTTGGTTTGGTACTGAAACTTGCGGATTCAAGTCTTAGTTTCGGGTTATAAGTACGTATATGACATACCCAACATTTGTCCAAGACGCATAAGGAAGTGTCAAAAGAATATCGTCCCCACCCTAGGCTTATACCCACAACCTACCATTTATAACTGGCGAACATGTTTCTGTATCGTTATCAAATTTGGGCGCGTTATCGTTGACATCAGAAACATTCAAAGTAACACTACTATTACAAACTGCTTCTTCTATCTGGACCCTGAAAACCGAAATGCATGTAATGGGCAAGTTCATTAAGTAAATATATAGGTTTTTACATTTGGAATGTTTATGTTTACATTGAAACGTGTTACAATGCCGTTTAGTTCTTATATAAAAACACACTGACAAGCAGGTAAATATTTACTGAATATGATATTAATTTAATAGTTTGAAAAGAAAAGTATTCACTTCCTATTGTAGTATCTCAATCAAGAGATCAATTTAGGAGATGGCAAACATACACTGTTTTGTAATGCTGCCGACTGCATTAACAAACAACGCAGATGTTATGTCATGTTAATTATAAAGCAGGCTTTTCTCCCAGACAATGTAATGTTTATGTTGTCAGGGTCACTGGTAACAATTAATGTCATTGTGACCTATTTCGATTGTTCGATCTAACACTAGTGAGGGAAGATACCAGAAATTAAATAAGTTAAATCATCTACGCGCTACAACAAATCATTACACGAAAGACAAATATTTGTAAGGTCTTACATCTTACTTATTATCTGCCGCGATTTCCGCGAAAATTCAACTAAAGCAAATGGACTAAAAATATTGCGTTTACGGGGATTTATTAACTTCGTTTGCTTAAGTTTAATATCAAGCCACTGCACATATTATAACAATATTAATACTTGGTGTCTCAGCCTATGGGCTAAACACATCGATACCTTCTCTATATTCGGGATTTTGACCATTATGTTGTAATAAATGTATGTTATTTAAAATTAAATACTCACTTAAAACGAAATATGATTAAGGATCCGTTCATTGTATCTCTATCTATCCCTCGAGAAAAATTAAGATGAGATCCATTGAAGGAAAATTTCAAGAGCTCCGGTGAATAAGTATCATTCCACAATGTAATACTATCCGCTTCAAAGCTGGCATTTCTGTATATCTTTTGTCCGTTTTCCAAAGGATCAATTGGTATGACCATCATCTGCTCCGACTCGGTAATATTCAGTGTAACATTGTTTGGCCGCAATTCTTGTAATGAAATCGAATGAAATAAATAATGATTATAGATGGTTGAACTGCAAATCTTGAATATAGTTTATATAAGTACTCGTCTGTTTTATGTGTAAAACGATTAACCTGCCGGGTATCGTTCCTTTTGCACTTACGCATTTATGTCTGCACCAGGCACGCATATTCATTCTACTCACATGAGTATCTTGATAAAGAAAATGTATTTTAACAATACATTTCGATGTTGCTGCTTTTTTTTTTTTCGGAAAGGTTGTTATGAATGCTTACTATTGAAATTGTTCAAATTATGGTATTGGTTCCTGAACAGTTTTACAAATAACACATAATTGTAAATGTATTGTAAACAAGTTTATAAAAACAATAATGCACAACATGTGTGACTTAAAGTTGTGTTTAATTAATCAGCATTTTAATTCCCTATTCAAGGTACAAGAACTCATGTTACCCCGACACAGCACGTAAAATTTCAATACATTTTATTTTTAGCTTGGTCACTGAAGTGGAGTTTTAAAAAGATTAACTTAAAGATTCTTTGCTACTTAATATAAGATTAAAATGTACATGACAGAGAGCTTCATTTTACCTAGGTCTTTGTTCTTATTTAAGGGCCAAGCATCCAGAAATGTAAATATGATGACAAAGCAATTCCACCGCAAAGCACAGGAAAGACTGTTAAATGCTCGATGCACTGATTGTATAGCTTAACAAATGACGCAGCAATTTTACCTCAGCCTCATTCTAGATTTACACAAATACATGAATCAAAAGAAAGTTGTCTATCCACGTTCATTAGTTTTGTTCATCTCTACATAAGTAAATATTACATACAACTGGTATTTTAACTTACCTTCTGAACAGTTTTTCGTAAAATAAGGATTGACACACACACACTTATACCCAGAGGATTCATTTTCACAAGTAGCATTGTTTTGGCAAGGATTCAAAAAACAGTAGTCGACTGAAATATAAATAATTTATCAATTTGTCAAATGTCAACGTTGATGATATATGATACGTGTTTTATGCAACATTACGTAATGTAGTAATGACATTAGTCTGATATATATATATATATATATATATATATATATATATATATATATATATATATATATATATATATATATATATATATATATATATATATATATATATATATTTATTTATTTATGCATCATTCAGTAATATACATTAGTCTGATATATATATATATATATTTAAATTAAAGAGAAGCAGATATATTTTAACATTGCAATTATATTCTGGAAATATTGATAACACAAAGACGACCAATGAAAGTGTGCAATTGAAGAAATTGATTTCTGGACATTTTTACAAAGAGCACATACATGTGAATGTATTGTACACAAATTTATACCAAAATTCAGAATACGTTAAACCGAAGTTTGTATTGTTTTATTAAAACAAAATTTTAATGTATAAATAAATCATAGTTAAGGCATTCATGATAACCTGGTTTAACGCAAAGAAGTTATATGCTTGAATTTTAAACCTAAAGCAAGATGTGATTTAGATTCGTCCTGTAAAAAAGAATCTAAATATGTTAATTTTAAGATACATTGCGTCGTAATATGGGTTAGTATTAATGGGAAGAACGCCATGTTGACCTACATGGTTATTCTTATAAAGCTCAATGAGGTAATACAAGGTAAAAACATTAAAGAATGGTATTATTATATACTATTATAATATTAAAGTATCATTGCAAGGCAATTCCATGGCAATGTATGGTGAAGACGGTTGAAAGCTCAGAAAAACAATGTTTCCAATTCATGCACTGTTTGTGCAGCGCAACAAATGCCATAGAAATCTTACCCTAGCCTCATTCAAAAAGACACAACTAAACGAATCAAAGCAAAGCTTTTATCCCACAAACTCTGTAAACATCGGTTGATATAACCAGTGAGATAAAGATGAGCTTTATCAACTGATATTCGCGTACCTGCTCTAAGCCGGACTACTTTTTTGACTAAACGATCAGGAATGTTTACGAGAACGAAACTCATTTATCCCGTAATTATGCTTGTGGTCATCTCAAAAATGTCCATAATATAAAGATTGGTAAAATAGAGCAAAAGAGGTTATTTTAAAAGGATGAGAGCGGTTTCGATCTCTGTCCTGCAGGAATGAAAACTTAAGTAGCAGCGTCTTTACCGACTGAGCTAGCCGGACAGTTAATTGCGACATTCCAAAGTTTTATTTGACAATGATATAGGAAATATGAAAACAAAAACAAAATATCAACAAAACCAAAATATCAGAAAAATGAAACAACATGTATTAAAGGAACATGATTAAAATTGTTTAGTAATAGTAAAAAAAAATCAATAAAAGTACGAATTTGTAGTCTGCAAAAATAAAAACAACTGTCGAAATGTCAGATCATGCGAGTCACCGTTGTTTTGATGTTATTTAGTGTGAATTGGAAGACTGTGATGAAGAATTGTGTAAAAACCTACGCAGTGTTGACAAGATGAGCTACGAGGATTTCGAGGCAAAATCTAGCTTTAATCCGAACATTTTTGAATCTGTGGTGACTGTCTCAGATTGCATCATCTGCCTAATCTTAGGACAGACCCTGATGATCAAATGTCGTTACATGATGAACATTAAAATGGTTTAGATAGAGCTCGATCTTTAGTCGAACCAAATACAGCTGGCTGACTGCACAGATCTGGACAAATGAGCTAAAACATCACAGTTTGTAGACGTAAACATGAACACCAACCCACCACCTCCAATCCCAACATTTCTCCAAATTTCGCAAGTCACCCTGTCAAAAACACAACTATCTTCAAAGTTTTAAAGCGCAATATTCAATGTTCATAATTTCAATGTCATCAACAAATAAAATCCATGAGCTACTGTTTGTTACATCCACAAACACACAAAAACCTCGACTGTAATTCGCGTTTCTTAATGCCAAGTGCGTAGCAACTTAAATGTTACACGGCCTTGACATTACACACTACATGTATAACTTTACACGAGGTTGTGAATTTTGTTGTTCTTTTTCCCTAACCATTATTTGTAGTTATCGTAATCAATAAAATTACAACCTTATGTATGGCGCAAATAAAATAAAAGAATTAAGATGCTTATTGTCTTATCTTTTTTTGTAAAATAGAACTATTTCTTATAGTCGAATTACTCCATTGCTCGCGCATGAATTTCGTGTATTGCATTGGAATGTCATGTAAGGGAGGAGCAGTAGCGGTAAATTTAAATGTTTCCCTTTAAAAGGCAGTTGATGGTGGGATAAAAAGAATACCAGGTTAGTGCTGATATAGATAAATGTTATCATGCGAGGCTAAGAAAATCAGAAAGCACGAAGCTTGCCGAGTATTCTCTTTATATTCGCGTTCATTTCAGGTCTGCATAAGTAAATATCTAAGTGGTGTTTTAACTTATAATCTGTACAGGTTTCCCATAGTTGCAAGAAGGACACATACACGATAGCCCAGAACCGAGATTTATACATGTACCTTTATAAATAATAACGCAAAGCCCCGCTTGTTCGAGCAAAAGTTATATAAAATATTAAAGAGTATATGTGTATCATCCAAGTCAGGTTCTTGCTACAAATTTTGTCGACATTTTGCGACATTTTCTATTTTCTCATCCCTGCTTTGTGTTAATGGTGAAACAAGATGAGCGATCGAGATTTAAATAAATCATGCAAGAATAGCCAACATCAAAGCGGGTTGAAACAATATTACCTGATTCACAATTGGTTCCACTATAGCCAGATAAACAAACGCAGGTGACATTGTACCTGGTAGATGTACAGGTTCCGCCATTCTGACAAGGCGTCAGATCACAAGGATCATCTGACATAAATAAAATTGGTAATTGGTTTAACAAAATATTATTCTTATTTTTGTTCGTACATAGTTAGATCTTGGTGCTCCAGGAAAACCTGAAATAGTTATTAACAATTTCAATTTTAATTGTTGCGTTTTTGTACCTTGTTAAATATCAATATATGGTCTATTAAATACATACAAATAATTATTGTTCCTACAAAAGTAACAATATTATTGGTAACGCTCATGGCAAAAAAAATGACAAGTTGGCGTACCAAAATGTCACGACGACGCCATATCTGTTACTGCGTCAATGCGACAAAATTGGTACCTTACACATTTTGATTCGAGCTTCGTTTAACAAACATTGTTTAAGAATTTTATTTCCTCGCAATGTCCTGACCCATTAACAGCTTCATGAATTAGACAGTCGTTCCTATAAACTTGTATAAGAATGATATACTTCAGATGATAATGTAAATATCATGTTTAAAAAAAAAACATACCTCGTACAATAGCAATTATAAAATGTACAACAAAATAGTATGTCAATTAAAGTATGCATACAACTGAAATATGATACAAATTTGCAACTACATGAGAAAATGCAAATCATGAACACCAGAATTACGGGAAATACTATTGATTTGCATGTCTTTAAATGTGACAAAGGAAACATACGCGAATTTAAATTATAATTCAGGCAAACGTCGACCTTTATTACATAGCTTTAATTAGAAATGCTATATTATTCAATCATGTTAAGTCGGGTAAATGTTTTATAATGCAAATAATTCAGTACAAAAGGTATAGAATGAAAGCAAAATACAATAAAGACCTTTATCTAATCACAGGCAGGGACTTAAAGTACGGACGCAGATATGTCTTCCAGCGATACCAAGACGCAACCTGGATACTGAACACATATGTTGCTAGGTTTGCCAACATATTTCAAGTGGTCCACGCCATCTGCGTCTATGCTTCGGGACAGACGTTTAATGGCAACAAATCTTGCATTATTGTGGAACTTGGTAACATCACACGCCACATCAGATAGCATAAATGATGTCGGTTTTGTATTCTGCGAACTTTGTGTGTATTTTATCCGCTTTCTGCACGTTATATCGAGAAATACCAACGTTTCGCTGGTTTCATAAATAAAACTGCCTCTCATTTTATACAAAGAGGATGTCACAAGTCAAGTATTTGGATATTTAGCCGACAAATTATTAACAAAGATTGAAATCTTTCTGAAAATGTTTAGATAGAGTGATAGGTGACAAGTCAGAAAAATTACAAGTTCCCTTTCTTAAAATATTACTTTTTACAAAAATATATCAACAAAACGGAAGAATTTCTGCACGAGTTTAAATTAAGAGTAAACATTAGTATTTTAAAAATAAGTTAAAAGACTCAAAGAAAAGATTTAAAAAATGATCTTTACGAAAACTCAAACTTTCATTAAATGGACATCACAATTTCAAAAGCGTGATGGCCGAACCGTATGAGCTATTGAGCCCACTAATTGACAGTGCCTGGTAAACATTTTCTAAAGATACACAGTACTGAATTTGATTAACGCATTTATTCGAAAGAATAAATTATCCTATATTTGCTTCAATTATAGAGTGTTTTCTTAAATAATTTCCCGACGACAAATTGTGCTATCGTCAATGAAAAAAATTGAACACATGCGTTAAAGGTTGTATTCGAAAGTTTGCCGATATCAAGTACATGATCAACTTCTTACATTGCTCTGCACAATTGCAGCAAAAGAGTATACTTTACTTTTAGTTAAGGCTATTTACAGTATTACCTCATTTGTTAGACAGTGCAAATAATCAAATATATGCCTTTCAATTTTCATTATTTCCAAAATCGATAAATAAACACGATTCAGCTAAAAATATCGACGTCATATCTGATCACCAGAATGATCAGATAACGAGATAAAAAAAAATAGTGGTCACGTGGTTTTCTTAATTTAAAAATAGCTTACTGTTGAGCGTGGCTCGGATAGATAATACATTTTTACAATGACAAGTGAGGGGTCTTCCTTTACTTTTCATACGAATATTGGTACCACTACAACTGCATTTTGAGATACTATCATGTAGCACTGAATTATTTAGTTGCACATGAAAAATAAGAAAAAAAATGGTATTAATGATGAAAATGTCTAAAATGACGTAATGCAGGTAAGTTCAAAGCGTCAAAACGAAACTGAATGATAGTCTGTGAAAAATATATTACCTAAATTATCTGACTCCACCATTTATGTAAAAATGATAGGTAGTTTTACAACTGGTCAACCCAGCGTGCGAAGAATGTGATTGGACGCGGTATCATGCCAGATGTTCGCGGCATTTTATTCTTATTGAACACAATACTATATCTGTCTCAAGTGGGACATTGCCACTCTGGTAAGATAAACTCAACAAACATTTGATACACTAAAATCAGGCCACGTTGAGTGGTGTTTGATTCATGTGGGACACCGTCTCCAGATAACTGAAATACATTAGGATGGTAATTCGTACAAACATACATATGCTTGATTTAGGCCAGACGACTTTAAGTGGTGTTTGATTCAAGTAGACAGCGTCCCGAAATAAGATATTGTCGGGCGGATAAATAAAAACTATTTCAATTCAACAATGGGTTTAAAAAATGGTATTATCAAGACAAGTGACGTTTAAGTACACAGCAATGACACAGTTGTGGCAGTATATTATTAATATATTATTTGTAAACATTGGAATTAGAAACCGATAGCGTCATGTACCATGTACTGTGATGATTAAACTTGCAGTTGACGTCATTTCACCATCAGATGCCAATATCGTCAGAACCGTTGGGGATTGGAGGGTAGCCAATTTAGACGTGTCAATAACCTTAACGATGCCGGAATCGTCGATTTCAAAAGTTGTTTGGGCGCCTGCAGAAAATGATATTTAAATTTTGAAGTTTTAGTAAGCTCGCATAAAAACTGTAGTCGTGAATTATTATATACATAAAATCGAAAGTTTCAATGATAAGAAAATATGAAAAGTCCTATGAGCATAACAACATATACCAAACTTCGAAAAGGCACAAAATAAAGGTATTTCACATGCAAGCTAAGTGAAAAGCAAGAACAAATTTGTGAGTCATTTAACGAAAAGACCAAACCCGACAGTTGTGCCTTGGAACGATCAGTCGGCACTATGGGCCAACTGGGGTGCTTAAACCGGTTTTCTCAGAGCCCTAACGTCGCATTTCCTGGTGGGTTTCGAAAATGCAAGCAATGAAAAGAATAGCGATCCATTTGAATAAATGTCCAAGTGCTGACGTTTTGTTTGATAAGTAATGACGAAAGCAGTGACGTCATCGAAAAATAATGTCCACATAGTGTTTAGAAGATAGATAGCTATTATTTCGATCAGAAGACATAGAAAACATTGTTGATAGTAAATGAAATTAACTTTTTAAATCAAGAAAAAACAATGACCAGAGAAGAGTAAATGGTTGTAGTATACTGTAACTGCCATTCCACACATACTTAATAATGCATAAATTACGTTTAGCCTATCTTGTTATATTTAAGATGTTATCTGCACAAGAAGCGAAGAAAACAATTGTTATTTAAATGGACTTGCTAAAAGCTGTCTATTTATGTCCTAGATTTGCATGGGATGGTCATGTATCACCCTCAACAAAATGTTACTGGGGTGAATCCTGTCTTTGCATGCAAAGCATAGATTGTGACCTTAAGAACGTGCCAACTTTTGGAACCGCTTGACCGCAAATGTTGAGGTATGTTTAATGAATGCAAAAACATATGTTCAGGAAAATCAAATTCTTCGAAAAATAAATTGAGATGATATAAAGTCAGATTAAGGATAGCATGACTTACACATCAGTAAAGCTGAAGCTAACACAGCATCAGTATTACAGACAGCAGGACTGCGCTTTTGGGTAGTTATAATTTTAAAAAAGCTCAGAGATAATCGGTTAGTTTAGTTGCATATAAAACTGGTGTATTTTATATAAGCGAATTGCCAAATACGCCTTTATTCTACTCCACAATGTCAGAAAAATATTTAACAGCAGTTGTACAAGCATTCATATAAATATATTTCCACAACTTTTTTTTTTAAACTAGTCAAAACTGGATGTCAAATGGAATTTACCCCTTTCAGGATGTTCGAAATGAAACATTAGTTTTAAGTGACTTTTAAACATTATTTCTGCCTTCAGGACTACACTTTTAAAAGTTGTTCTATATGAACATTTATAAATACTGTCTTTAATAAAATGGCAGATATATGCCAATTTAAAGACTTACCGCTTATACTTAAAGTGACTGCCAAATTCGATATATCGGGATCACGTGCAGTGATATTGTCGTTTTCATTCACAATCCGTGCTGTTAAATATAACAAATAATTAAACATAATTTATATTGTTTGAAACATGTCATGTCGTGAAGAATATAATTTAAAATATACTACATACATACAACAATATTGAACATATTTATATATTTGGTATTGCTTTAATTAGCCACAACATGAAGCAGAATCAAACTATTTGTTATTCCCACCTAACTTATGAATTAATTTCAACGCATACCTTTTACTTTGAATATATATAACTTTAAAATGCTTGTTATTCCAATGAAGATTTAACTTACGCAAATTTGAAGCCAGTAAAAAAGTATAAATTTATCACGAGATTAACCTATCAGATTATGTCTGTCATTACCGTTTTCATCATTCTTCCAAACCTCGCCAGTATAGGAAGGTTGGTCGAATTCCGGGGGATTATCATTGACATCTGTAACTTTTATAGTCAGTGGGCCACTGGTCTCTGTAGATCCACCAGCTGTTACACTGTAACAATTAACATAATATTGTTCATAACGATAACTAATGGGTAATGGCTGATTTCCAGCAAAGATGTACATGTATGCGCAAGAACTTCAACATGGCAACACACCGAAACATTTGTCTTTATGATATTAGCGGAATAACAAACATTCCGAATTACGGACCTGGCAAGTACTACGTGCAACATGGATCTACTATCTAAAAGCGTGAAAGGTCGGTCTCCAGGAAAATATTACATTGCTGTTCGTTTATTGCTACTAAAATTTATTCGCTGAAATACGTTTAACAGCATAATCCTACAAAAACGCTATTGGTGTCGCTTAATTATGTCATCATTTGTATTTAGTCATAATGATCTCGAGAAAATGCTTGAATTTAATGGTACAGACGGTACTGTGATAGGCAAGCTAAGAATATATGTACTGCTTTATTCATTTGACAATGCTTTTTCTAATAGTTGAGTGGGCCTACACAATATAATTAATATATTGTATGAATATTGTCAAAGACCAACGCTAGCTGTAAATGTCAACAAAAGTGATCAATTTTGTAAGAAAGAAAATGGCGTAAAGGTAACGACGTCAAACACTGGATCAAGGTCGTCATTTATTACTTTGTCGCACTGACATAGTTATTGTCATATTTGCGACGTCCATCTTATTATTGGTGGAGGAAGACCGCAGATTTTTTATCAAGTAACGCCGACGTCTCACCACATGTTATATGTAGCCGCTTCCGCACAATATAGTTCTTGCTCCGAGGGGGCATTATTACTGTTTTATGGACATGATTATTCTTGTGGGGGGGGGGCGTTTCTTGTGATCTTTGGTGTGCCTTTTTTCTCAATAGGTAGAGGATCAGAAATATTAAGATCAATTTACATGAAGAAGTAAAACATGGCAGAAGAGTCATATTTAAATAATTGTTTGAAATACTTATGACGCACTACGCGAAAAACGGGCTTATGGCATTATGACATCACCTTGGAAAGTCCACTATTCTAATTACGTCACTTTCGCCGTGTATTTTTACTACGCCCTTGGCAGCATGGCTTGCAATATCGTAACAAAACTTTAACAGTAAAACAGTTTATACGGGTTTACAGAATAATTATGATGATTTTGTAATGTTTATCCCAAGTAAACGTCTTAAACTTTTTGTGAAAGAAAATGGAACTATATATAATTTCGACTAGATTTTTGATGTAACCGATGTTGAAGGTGACAGATTTGTTTTATTTCAACTCATCGAGTTGGATGGGTAAATTTAACGGAAACCTGATTTGGTATTACATAATATTGATTTAAATTGCATTTGAAGACAATATCAACACTTCAATTTCACGTCTGAAAAAAAAGTTGGCATTATCATCTTGCGGACCACTCCGGATGATGATCAGAGTTAGTTTATGCTACTCGAGGATCCGTAGGAATACAGAAATGTCAGCCGTGTTTCAACCTGGCGGGTTAACAAGTCAATGCGAACAATACCTCGAGCGCACTATCCGGCCGTTTGTGTCAGCCAAAAATCAGATTATCTAATTATAACCTGTTACTTTACCTACTTCAACAATACATGCACCTATTTGTGCAGTTAAATAACAATGAAAATCAAATAAAATTACCTTAAATCTTAATTTATTTGAGTGAGTGAGTTAAGTCACTCATTCCGATATAATCAAACTGTTGACGTCATATTAAAAAATACCTTCAGCATGCGTCATTCAAATTCTTATTATTTTATTAACACAAAGCCAAAGCAGAAATAACTTTCGAATCTGTAATCAGAAATGATAGGAGAATTATGTTTCATTAAAACGGAAAAATTAAAATTTTGACCATAAGCCCGGTTTTCTCCCGTCGTCCGTCTTATCTAAGAATTATAGGAACGTATTTATAAATTTTAATTATTCATACAGAATATTCCTAACGTCGTTTAATCATGCAGCACTTAGGCCGTGTATATCGATTATATAAAATATAAGAAAACAAAGGTTCAATCTTCCATTTTAAATCGCTTAACCCAAACACTAGGTATAAGGCAGCATTTTGTTACATCGTACTATCAATCTCACTTGTGAAAAAAAAACACTGTCTGTGTATTAATAACATTCTGATTTATGAATTAAAAGTACATTTAGGGATGGTGTGAATTTTTTAAAATCGCCTTTGCTTCAAAAATCTATACATACTAAGCTGAGCCTAACAAATATTGTTTAATGTCTACGTTGCTGTCATTTTTACAAGCCGTATGAATGAACCGATACCCGTATGACAACTTGCCATTCTGAAAGTAAAAGTTTAGGAAATAGTATGAAGCTAATGTGACGCATATGTCCTTTGGTACGAAGAAAAGCGTTCAAGCGACTGTGCTTACTGGGATATTGATTCATTATCCAAAACATGAAATACAGGTATAATTCGCTGAGATTTGTTCAAATGTGTAAACATACGAAAAAAATATTGTTTACATTATATATGGTAAATAATCTTCATGTTTTATTACTTTTTACAATGGTGCTTTTATAGAGATGACCAGTGTCTTTTAAGTGCACATTGCGATTAACTGAAAAAATCAGTTTTAGTACAAATTTTAATGAGAATATAAATAGTATTTATTTTTAAATAAGTATTGGATCATTTTTTTAAAAGCAATATTTATGAAGAATAAACGGGTTTCAAAGTTGTGTACGTACCCCTAATAGTTCTAAAACACGTTGGTCTAAATTTCATGCGATTTTGATCATTTTATGACTTTTTATGATCTTTAATTTATTTTCGTCCAAATTATGCTCATTAAATATTATTTTACTATTTGGCTTGAGTCTGCTTATAACTAACTATACTATTGAAGAATCATTTTTGTATCGTTCCTTAAGTGAAGGCTATCACTAAACTTATGCTTAAATAAATTACTAGTTACGCAAATTAGTCAACATGAATATTCAGACGTCTTAATAAGAATCTGAAAATAGACGTCCAAAAATGACAGACTTAAACTTAACAATTTTAGGTTACTGTATTTCTACCAAACATTTGCAATATATACTGCATAAATTAAACATTATACCACATTTAATTGGATAACACAAAACCGCGGCATATGCAGTGGTGGTCAGACAGTTTTGTATGCTCAGTAATAGCAGTAGTGACTGCCTGACAAACATTTAACTTAAAACCTCCAGAAATGGCAAAGCGTGTCGATATACCTTAATTTAGACTTAGTCCCCTCAAATCCGTCGAATGTTCCACCTTACGGGAATATAACTTTTCTGGACATTTAAAACCTATCGGGTCATGGATGAGAAATAGTAGATGGTCTGATGTTCTGGAATCATACCTGGTGATCACTGTTACATGCCTGGACAGACTGTCAGCAGAGTAAATAAAATACAATAAATACATCATGCACCATAATGTAAATGTGACACCACCAGTTAGGTTTCCAGTTACGAATTTCAGTTGTTGAACACGTTATGGAACACCAGTATACCAGTACCTCGTAAATCAATTACAACACTATCAATCTGTTGTTGTTTTTAACAAGGAACATTGTCACATTAAGTGCAAATTTTAGTTTTGTGAAGCATACATCAGATAATTTGCTAGGAATCTGCTTTTCACTTGTATCAATGCATGTACAGTATGGCTTAACATAAGTTTGTTAGAATATTACGCCTTAGAGAAATAAACCGCTCATACTTTAAACGTAAATGGCAATTTTAAGAGCCATACAATAACTGTAAATGTTTGCAAACATGTCTTAAAATGCACAAAAGCCAAACATTCATTATTATAAAACATTTAAAAGTATCTGATTGTTTTCTGAAATATGACAATCAAAGAATTCTCAGATTATAACACCAGAAGGAAATGTCATCTAAATGAATGTCCTTATCTAAATCTACCTATTGATATATTATAGGGATAATTTGTGCATACTTATTAATAGACCAGCTTCCCAATCGGCGTTTTGAACGTGTCACGTGACACATGCTTTGAAAGTAAACGATTTAAAACATATAATAAGGAACTTAAATGAAAGTGTAACAGGACATCTTTAGTTATAGTAAGTGTGCCAATGTCACCCCTCACCCACCCGACCTAACACCGGTTGCATCAGGTCCACTCCATAACAGTAACCAAGGCTTTTTAAAACACGTGATAACCTTCAGAACTCGTTTTAGAGCACAAGACATAACTAAAAGATTTGTAGTTTATGATTATCAGTGTAAAAATAACCGACTGCAAACATTTTATGTACAAAATGTTGTTTTAGCAATACAGATTATGTGGAACACATGGCCCCTGTTCAAACATACTTAGTCATTGTGTTGTTAAATCTATAGTTAATTATTTAATCAGAAAAAGTAATGGAAATATACAAATACCATATAGTCACCAAGTTACCGAAACGTCCGGACCACTCTCTATTTACTGTACCGGCTATTTACGGAAATGCCTGTATGTCATAATTATGTCGAGTTTGACCTAGTTCTGAATCTTGCGGGTCACGTGGCTCGTTAAAGTCAGCCGAATGGGAAAAGGGTCTAATTCACATCTTACGTTAGTGAGTATCTTCAATATAGCCCTGATCTAAAATTGATTCTACAATATTATGGTTAGTTTTAAGCTATATTTAGAGGCAGGTTTCTCATCCAATTTGCGTATTAAACTCAATGAGGAACATTCCACGAATAGTAAACAAATAGTCTTAAAATATCAAAAAAGATTAATTAATTCATGTGAACAATAAATACGTTTTTGTCTGACAAAGAGAGATGTTCTTTAAGCATTAAAAACTGTGTGAATATGTCTTTAATTTAAAAAAAAAAATCTAACGAACTTTTTGAAATTAAAGTCTATTTTAAGATTCGTATTAAGATTTATGAATATAAATGTTGACTTATTTACATAATAATTTCAAATCTCAGTTTAGTGATAGCCTTTAGTTAAGGAATGATAATAACATTTTTCAATGTATCGTTAGTTATAAGGAGACTTCTAGCCAAAGCGTGCATTTAAATTAGGAAAAAATTAAACGATAATAAATAACATAAACAAATCCTAATGTGAACCAAATCATATGAAATTTAGACCAACATGTGCTAGGCTAGTAAGGGCACGTATACACATTTAGAAACTGTTCTGTTTGTTTGAATATGGCTTAAAAAATAATCTATGCAACCTTTCAAAAGTTAGGTCTATTCGTAGATTCTCAATAAAAAAGAAAAATATTTATTACTGCTAATTTGTTTAATTAACACATGTCTATAACGACCATTTAATGCCTTTCAACTGCCTACCAGTTTTATACTTTCATCACCATTTTTGGAAAAGTTTTAAGCATTTTTTAAACATGCCCTCTCATTTAAATTTCATGATGGTTGCCATTGAAACTGTTAGTTTTCATGTATCCCGAATGGTGTTTTGTTTAGTACATTGGCGATTGCGTTTCTAGACCCCCTGTCGAATATTTTAGTACCCATGAAAAAAAAGTTGCGGGCGTAAGGAGAAGAGTGGTAACAATTGACCAGGGTGGCTGAAGCTATTACTTGGCATAGCGAAATTTGCCTCGTTTTGATTTCACTGACTGCCACTGAAAGCTGATAGCCAAACTATTTTCACTGCTTAAAAAATTACTCCTCCTTATTAGGACATTCTTGAAGGGAAGTTCTGAACAAATGCATAAAAATCATTTGGTTTTCTCCAAAACAATATGGAAATAGTTAACTGCAGATACATGTAGGAAACTCGTGTCCTTATTCTAAGCAATCATTTGAAAAATAATCACATTTTCCTGCCTAAGCCATAATACTTAATATTCGTGCAAACAACTGATGTACATATAACCAGGCGCCATGGGAGTTGATGTCTCTGTCTATAAAACATTCAGTTTTATATTGAATATCACAAGATTCGAGCCCAAACTGGCTACATATTTTTTCTCTTTATGTTAACATTGTTTAAGACATCATTCTAAACAGCCATTTTGGCATGTGTTGTACATTTTCCAGCTACATTTTTCGACAGTAACTTTCATCATAAACTTATATTACCCCACCCATCTACTCCTAGTTCGTGCACAGAACCAGTATTCAAGTAGCAACTACCTGGAACGTCGTGTAGTAAACACTCTTTGAAAAACATCTTAAAATTTCGTGTTTGAACTATGGGCTTTCGGTTTCGGGTCTAACGATTAAACCACAAGATCAAGGAAGCTCTCAGGTATACAAAACATGCCTGAAGGCAGTGTTACAAGGACTGATCTAATTTTCAATTATGAGGTGTGATGTTTTATTTATCTCATAGTCATGGTGGATTTTAAATTATGAAAACATATTAAAAATGTGTTGCCATATTTTGTTCTGAGAGTTTCTTTAAGCTCTAAACTTCGTGGTGATGTTTTCTATGATATTGCTTTTATGTTGTTGTTGTTTTTTTCTTTATTAATTTACATGAGTAGAGGCCGGATGCAATACTTGGCTCATTTTGACAAGTCACAAAAGGTAAAAGGACGAATGTTATTAAAATGCTAGAATTTGATTGGACGAATAATCGAATGATCAAGTCACGTTTTTTTCAAGAGAGTCGAGTTTGCATCCTTTACAGGTTTCGGTAATGGCAGAAGTCGTATTCAGCTATCTTTAATCATCACGCACGACGCATTAAGAATAAAAAATTAGAACCATTGTGGAATAATATCTTATTTACTTAAAAGTCTCAAGTAAACTGATCTATGATGTCTTTCTGTTAGACGTCATATTAAATTCACTTACGTAAATATGAGTATGAACAGCGTGCACGTCTCGGCATCTAGTCCCACTGTAGGGACCACTAGTTGGTCAAGATTGTTGATAGTGAAGTTTATTTTGGTATTTGGTGCTGAGACACAAGTAGAATTGGCTACATTAAAAGTGGGCATATTGCCCGCAGGATCTGTAACTTGTAGAGAATATAAAATGCTATTAGCAGTGGTCTCGGGGCGTTCTATCGTCTCTCCTCCAGGTGGCGGACGATCAAAAACCAGCTGTGCCTCGGAAACTATAAAAACAAGAAAAAGAAAAAGTTGATACAGAGAATCAAAGTCGCAGGAAATAATATATATGAAAGGTAAGCATATTTAGCATAGTAGCATTTAATACCACTTCATTTGCTTTTGTGGAATATAAATGTTTAAAAAAGCTGATGTTGTTAACTGAGTTAATTAGTAAGTGTGAATGACAATATCGGCGAATAACACCTACTCAACAAATGCCGTACACAGTTTCTTAATAAATAACGGTGGTACGACTTTCATGTCACCAATATCCACCTTTGCGCTAGAAATATTTACAACACGCAACATAAACATAGAATGTAAGTGTCTTATTTATTTCTTTGCAGTATTTCTCCAAAAGGATAGATTCATCAATATAAAAGTAAATCCCTGAAGTTTAAAACCTTAACAAACATTGAATACCGAGCAAATATTACATACATGTCTATCAAAGCGTTCTCGCTAATGTGTTTGAAAATAAGTACAAGTCTGTTGAAATGTAAAACAAAGACAATACTATTTTTTAATATTCCCCGAGCTGTTGCGTGATTCGACCCCAAAAGCTAAAAAGACCAGAACTATGATTACTGATTATTACAACAAAAAGCAATTAATATTCTTTTGCACTGAAGATATCGTGGTGGAATTAGTGGAGTCCTGAAATTTCGCAATAAGAATTTGTCAAAGGATATGCTTAAAAGTTAACTTGTTACTTTTTCATTGTTCCTACTTTTTTTCTTTGTTTATCTAGTTGTTCTTTGGAATACACGAGAAAAGAAAAAGAACACATTAGTAAAAATGTAACAATGTGTTATTTTACTGCTGAAATAGAGTAACAATTTCCGTTTAAACAATGATTATGGCTTCTTTTAAGCTGTGTCGTCAGCAGAGAGGCATTTCCAAAACCAATTATAAATGCATTGTTGCCGTTCTCGGCGACCCATTAAGTTTTTAACTTTAAATTTTGACAGTAAAACCCAAATCGCGTTAATGACTGCCTTATACTTTTATTTTATCCAAATTCAAATCCAAATAGAAAACACATGCACAAATAATCCAACGCCCCAAAAAATAATTCCGCCAAAAAGTGGTAGATACATCAGTACGCTACATAGAATATTATAGAATAATATTGCGACGTAAAATGCTGATATTTTGTTACAACAAGGAAACGTCATATTGAACTCCTCATTCAGGAAAATAACTTGCGAAAGTATTTAATAGCATTTCATCGAAGTTATATAGCAAAATCGAAACGTAAACAATCGTTTCCTGTCAGAAATTGTGAACACTGACTCTCGTGGATTTAACGAAGCTAATACTAACAGGCAAAACATAATAGTTGGAGTAATGTTTTATGAAACCGTATATTATTATATGCCCATATTTCCTGTCATAAACATTAATACAAATTTATATAATATACATGATAGCATTGAGAAAGGTGGTTACATGGAGATAAAAATGGTGTATGTATATTATAAATTGTGTTATGTGATGATACGTTACAAGAAAAACGGCATGGATTTAAAAACAAGTGTGTTTTATTGTACAAAGAAACATACAATTTTAAGTGTACAAAGAACTTGGGCAAAAGGTACTGCAATAGGTATAATATTGACTTACCCCTGGCCTCGAGAAGAAAACAAACTAGCAGCAGAATATCTAAAATAAAATAGATATCATAGTGTCAAAGCGCTGAGAAGAGCTGTTTGTGTGGGATCGGTTTGACCCTGTACGCGAAAATGATGGAAATGGTCCAGATGATTCCTTAGTACATAAAATGTACAGTGCATCGGAAAATGGAAAGCAGGCAAGTTTTCATTTGCAAATAAACGTGTCTAGTCCTTTGACATACATATTTGCTATGTAAACGCACTACTACCCCCAGGCATGAATAACAGACATGTCAGACAGCGAGGAATCAAGGTCATGCAGTGTCAATCATGTGTGCTTCTGAAATCCAGCTTTCTCATCACTCTGGACGGTGTCAAAATACATCGGTCATCTCATTAAGTTATATCTATTGTTATCTGTTTATTCCGATCGTTATTCAAAGAGTGACATTTACAATTAAAGTAAATTAAGAAAGACCAATGATAGCTTTCGATATGGACACAATTATAATCGACAAACACAAAAAGACAATTGGGCCTACATGTAGTCGCACGAATAACAATCTTAAAAGGCAAACAAACGTAAAAATCCTATTATTAGAGAATGAACAACGACAAGTACATACATTGTTTTTTTCTGGTTATACGGTACAGTAAGCAGTGACTTAGAGTTGTTTTCTTAAAACCGGATCTACATGTTATTGTGGACAGCTGTTCAAACGTTATCAATACTTGTCAGTATTTTATTCAAACAAATGATAAAACAGCAGAATCCGACAGCTTAAAGCTATGATTTCATACAATTAACGCAGGTTGTGTTAATATAACGCAACCATCTTCACGGACAAATCAGATTTATTTATCGATTTCATACACATTTTAACATGGAGATCGCTTTTCGTCCAAAATTATTACTAACGTTGACATTTTTACTTTGAACATTCATTTGTCGCACACCAAAGTAGTGCTCGGCTGGTTTACCTTATTCACAAACTTTCTACATAAATATATACAACAATGATAATGGAATTGGTGTAAATATTACCCCGGAAGGGTGTAAATACAAAACCTGCCTGTGTAAAAAAAAAAGGTTCGCTGTAGTTTACATGCACTAACAACTATTGTAGTAGACACTACCAAGTCCGCTTGTTGGTGAGTAGCAAGTCAGAAAGCTTTAATATCGAATATAGTTTAAAAATAACCTGTACATTGCATGTAGGCTGTATTTGTTACTTTGATGTTTTGATGTCGACATTCCTACATTATTGCACAAAGAGAATGGACATGCTGGGATACCGCGAACTCTTTGCATTGATATTAGTACGTTTCACTTTAATGGTAAGTGCACTGATTCGTAACAGCAAGTACGACTTTCGGTGAATTTAACAAAATATTTCTAATTCGATTATGCTACACTTCCAGTGCCACTTACATTTTACTGCTATTATTGTAATCGTGCTTTACATTGTTTTGTGTTGATATATTACACTATCTTTTCAGGAATTCGACTTGGTTGTGTTTCGAAAGGATTTCCCTTTGCATCAGAAAAGGGCAATGACCATGGTCTCTTTGACATCAATTTGTGTAACATAAAACATATTATATTGCTGTTCATTAAAATTTATAAAAAATAAAGGTTTATTTTGTTACTTTGTAGTCCCTGTTGTCATGTTTTTATAATCATCAACTAAACGGTACAATTGTTTAAAATAGTACCACTTTCAAAGATTATAAATTTGTTATGTTGCAATATATGCACTAAAATGTTAAAACAGTAAATTTGCTGCAATTAACAAATGCATAGTAGGAAACATAATAAGATGAAGTACTGACTTACTCAAATTAAGAGTTGATTAGCAGTATTAATGCTCCATTAAATACCAAAGGGCATTCACAATGAAGCAGGTGTACGCACTTGTATATGTTAATCGTTTTTATTATATCCTGACCGTATTGGGCAGCTAGTGCAGAGCAAACGAAACCTACTTTTAGAAAATAAAGCTAGAGCTTTCACGACAAGTTTTGCGCATGTGTTTTATATCTGTTGAATTATATTTATTTCAGCCAGGGCAACACCATATTGCACTAGTCCAAGTGACTAAGGGAGAAAAAGACAAGGGACAGAACAAGTGTTTCAGTGGTTTCCTTGAAGAGCATTAACCCAAACTTTTCATTCTGACAAAAGTCAGCATCGATGCTCTTGATTTACTTGTTACGCGTTGTTAAAGTATAAAAATACAAAAGTGATCGTGACAAAGTCTTTATAAACTTCACTTTTGGCATTAGATAAATGATTACAAAAATTAAATACAAACATATTACAAAAAACGTTTACAGTATTTTAGAAATACATTGCAATGACAGGCACGATGTTCAGTATAGCGACGCACAGTTATTTTAGCGAAGAAAATGCATCGAATTATGTCTGGGTATAACCACAGGTTGACCGCCGGTCAGCTGGAACACCTCACGCTAAGTACATTGACGTGACAAAATTTCTAACCTACGTCATGTGGTTGGGGCTGTGAGTCAGACAGTTTAGGTCAACGGTGTTTTCTACCAGTGTAAGCTAAGGTTGATTATTCAGACATTAGTGATCTTAAAACAATTACTGGTTGGCAGATCTCGCAAAAATGGCGCAATATTCGAAACTCACAGAAGTAAAGCAGGGGCTGTTGCAACGACCTAATAGCATTTTATCCCAAGGACATCTTGCGTCTTTCCTTTGTCAAATAAATATCAAATAAACATATACTTTTTACCGACGATCATTTCCGCTGATATTTATGCTTTCAATCTCGGGATTTCCATCTTTAAAATGTCGACGGTGAAAACAGGTGTATTGCTATAACGTTGAGCTCTTACTTTAGCTGGTGGCCATAGCTAATTATGCAAATACATGTAATAACACTTCTCCAAATACACAGTGTTCTAAATGTATCTATATTTCTGTTTTAAGAAATATTATTGATAATGTACTTATGTTGTATTTCATGTATTGTTTAGTAAATACCTATTATACTTAATCAAACTTCAGATTCCCTGGAACTTAAAGAAAAACTACTTACGACGCATGTTGCTGTCCTCTGTCTGTGTATATGTTGGGTATTGGCAAAATTCTGAAATAGGTAAATAAACAGGATCGGCTTCCTAACAAAGTATATGTACTATAGATCTATTCGTAGATTGCGAACAACATGTAGCAAAAACATGCTGGTTAATCACGTCATTTATTATTACAAACTGTACGGTATTTAAGTAATAATTAATAAGGCAGTTTATATATAAAAAAGTTTAGATATAATACTCGCGACATAATATTACTTACGCTATTCTCAAACAAACGCTAAGCGCACTATTCCACTAAAGTGCACATAGCTATCAAAAGGGCGACTACTGCATTAATAATAATAATGAGCACAAAATCCATTATCTCCCATAAGGTAAACTAAAAATTCGAGCAGAGCCTTTTCTCTAATTGGGTGTACCTTGCTTAAAACGCTGTCTGCATTTCTTACTGCTGCGGATTTGATTCCTTACACGTTCTTATTCATATAAATTCCTTGTAAAATGGTCCTTTATAAACAAAATAGCAGGACATATCTAGCACCCAACAAATTAAGATAACTTACTTCAAAAGAGTTGAAAGTTTGTTTTAAGGCTAAGCACTTTGTATGTAGAAAATTTGTAAACTCCGTAAACATGAAAACACAAGCAAATCAGTGCAATAATTTAAAAAAGAAATAAAGTGGTTCTATGTGTCATGTACGCTCGTTATTACAGAAAACCGTGACCAATTCGCTTTAACGAATTTTATGAAGATTCTTGCGTCTGTAATAGTAACCTAGCTTGAAATAATGTTTTGAATTATAGTCATTGAAAGAAAAATAGTTGAATATATTAGAAATACATATACTTTATCAAGAATGCGAAGTGCAGTTTGTACGAAGCATAACACCAAAAGCTTAAACATTGTTAAGCATTAATAATATATTTACACTGTATAAATACACATTAGTTACTATTGCTATAATGCGTCAACTTTTGTTAATAATAAAACGTTCGATGAATGTAACACTCAAAATAAAGTTTGTTAATGTACGTAAGACAGAAGTGGTAGCGTTTGACTTCAGAACACAGCGTGTACACAAGCATAGGTCGTGGGTTTAGTAGGGCATTTCTTGTTAAGATGGGTATACTAATGAAATGGGTATTTATATCAAATATTGGTCGCTTTTATATTCATTCGGACTTGCCATGAAACCCAGAGAAGGCCAAACGTTAGGTTTATACAGATACGCCGAATAAAATAGTAAGGAGCATAAACGAGATTATATTTAAAAGCAAAAGCTAAACCAAGCAGTTCAAAACATTGACATGCTGTTAAAATGCTTTATACATAACATTGCATCATCATATAGTGATCATACATGTCAGGACGTTTATCAGATTTATCCAGCAACGTGGTTTGGGGTATTTTATTACTTCCTCGTAAAAAGCAAAAAGCAAATACATTGTAACTCAGATAGATGAAATGTGATACAATGTATATTCAAGCAACTAAAACGTGAACTAATATAATGTGTTCCTAAATATGTACTAGAGGAAAAGACGACATCGTCATGTTCTTCATTTATATATTATTTATAAATCATGTAATTGTTATTAAAATCATTTTGAGGGCTAATGTAGGTTAACTAACGAATATTTCATACAAGACAGAGAAAACAATAAATGTGTTAAACAAACAATCAACCGAGACTGAACCTTAACTTGTGAGCCTTGCTAAAACTGACAACATTATTTGTTTAACAATCTCTAGACAAAAGTACAAAGAGTAAATTTAAAAGTGACAGAAACGCAGAGGCGATACATTACAAACACACAAACATGGGTTAAGCAGGTTTTACTCTCACTTGTTAGCAGTATTATATAAAGGTTAAATTCGTTATTCGATCAATATTTATAAATGAGTTTCATGGAATGTTAGTTACGTATTTTTAATGAACTGTTTGATACTTTTAGACAATATGCAATACATTTGGTGCAGCTTATATTTATTTCAAGTCTATGTAAATGTACAGTTTTCGATTACAATTTCCAGCTCACTTTAAGTCAAAGTACTCATTGGATGTTCGGCGTTGTCGTTCGTCATATAACATATTTTCTTTTTTAAATATATACTGGACACCCTTTGATGCTTGGCACCAATGCCTGTCGTGTAGCTTATATTTATATATCAGCTTTGATGAACCTTGTATATTTTGGTGGGCAAAAATCATAATGTATTCAGGTTCGTGTATGTCTTATAGGTTCCGGGAATACATGTCTATTATATGTAAAGAAAAGGAGAACCTGCAATAAGGAAGTACCAGTCAGCTAAACTGTGAATTAGCTTAACAGCACGTGCATCCCAACTATAAAATGTTAAATGAGGAAATTTATGTTTCGCTATGTTTGATAAACGTTTTATAATGTACAATGTATGTGAGTGGGTAGACTAACTATTGTAAACGGCAAAGCGACAATCGATCTGACTTCACGATAAATCCAGCCACACATTATAACACTCTTGAAAAGTAGTCTTGTTAAAAATGTGTGCATCGTTTTAAGTGTGTGTGTTTTTTTCTTTTCTTTCCTTTGGTGTTTTTGTTGTTTTGTTGTTGTATTTGTATGTCTGTTGTTGTTTGTTGTTGCTTTGTTTGTTTGTCTTTGTAACACTGATAACATCCATACAATGATGTTGTGGTTTGGGTGGATACGTCCGAATAATATGACACCCACTTGATGATAGGGATTGTCGTAGCAGGAGCCGTATCTGACAAGTGTAGTCAGTTGTTGTTGTTGTTTCTCTTTTTCGCTTTTTATGAAATAACCACGATAATGTATATTTAAATTATGCAACTGTTGTATGTTATGGTATTTTGTTATTGGCAAGGAAAATGGATAAGACAGTCTCTTTTTGAAAATAAATTAAATTTTTTAACACCTAGCGGCAAAGCAACCTCCTAGAACCAACCCTATATACAATAGTAATCAACAAAACAAAAATCACGAATGTATATACAAAACAGTATCGACTGGTTTTAGCTACTGGATGCGTTTGCGTCTTTGGGGTTTCGAGAAATACACGATCGTGATAACACCCAGATTTAGTTTGATACATTCTCCTTCCTAGCACTCCTCCAAAAACTACTACCCATTCGTCCCACTGTATTGTGATTGGTGGAACTCTCTATCTCTCTGTCCGACTGTTGCGATTTGTTCGGCTACTTCTCGGTTATCGTTTCTTGGATTTTAGTTAATTTTTATTTTTTACTAGTTAGTTATTACTCTTAGTGATATTTGTAAGCATATCCGGAGACCGGTGTGTAGGTCTCTTTATCATTTTAAATAATAGATCTTGTTCCTTTAGTTTTTGAATAAAATATAATGTTTTAAATGAACAGTGTTATTAGTTAGCATTTGCGTACTTATCGGCATTGCATACGAAGTAAAGAAACTATTTCCAGGTGTCAAAACACCTTATTAAATCCCCAATTTTACACTTTAAATGAAACCTAAAAAAGCATCACCTTATCTGTTTTATGTGAACAATTCCGACAATCATGACATTATGTCTGTCGCAGGTCGCATGTACGAGGGTTGTATAGTTGAGATTAAAGAACTATAACTCTGCCTAGGATGATGTCTTTAAAGTACTTTGTGCTGAATTTGACTTGCACACATTTTAGCTGCTGGGAAATAAGCTTCCGTTGTCTTAACATAATATAAAAAACAAACCACGAGAAGTTATAAGTAAATTCCGATAGTACGAGTGAAATATACATTGTAGCGTCATAGTCTCATTCGATTATTTCATTTTGTCAAACAACTAAGTGTATGCGTTTAGTTTTTGTATGACATTTGTTTTAACAAATGCAAAACAAGGCATTAAGATAAAATTCGCATGAAACAGTTTTGATCTTTTTAGGGACTTTTTACGCCCGAGTACATGTAGATTATTGGAAATGTTAACTTATCACTTAAAAATCATGTCTCGTTAGAACATTCTTCAGACACGATGCATCAAATAAAATACGAATCCGATTTGAAATATGAACATACCAAAAACTGGTTACTGACACTTTGGTGTAAGTGGATTATGTATAACAGTTTTAAGATATTTTTCTTAGCTAAATACACAACTTTTGAAGAAAGAGAAATATGTTCGCTAAAATATATATACTCATAAAATAAAATATCCATTGGCATGTCCAGTGGCATTTGTCTGACCAAGCAGAAACAAATGAAAATGAAAAATCAACGACTTGCAGGCAATATCCATGTCGCCTTATGCTGTACATGTAAAACCGCATGCCTGTATGAAAGCTCTCTAGTCTTGGGCATTTTTTATTAAAAGTCGTATTCAACATTTTGTCTATAGCAGATCCTTATTACACTAATTTATCACTGCCTGTGGAAGTTTGGACATTTTTTCTGTATAAACACATATTTATGACTAACTTAAGCAATGTTAAGGACAATTTGTGTGGCAATAAGGCAAAATAATTCGACAGAACAACTCTTACTGAATCTTTCCAAACCTATAAATAGGCTTGGTGGGATGTCCTCTAAATATAGTTATATATTTCAGCCATTAGTTACAGGCGCGAAGTTAGTGGTACATGGGTAAGTTAAGAGCCTTAGCGGTAAGAAAAGATGTATATAACTGGGCCGGTTGAGAATGGAATATAGTTGTGATTGTGATTGTGTTTTTAATCTATGTTGCGCTCTTTACGTATAAGGTCTTCAATGAACAGCGAGACCGTTTATATGATAATGTCTCCTTTGTTGTTTGTGAACAATGTTTTTGGTTTAAACTGCCGAATATCACCTGTAAAGACGAAGCAATAATGAATCTTTTGTAATTGCTTTTAAAAATAATGACTCTCGATAACTCTAGCTTCTTACAGTCCATTTTAGAGAATAAATCTTAAAAGAAGGAAAATGTAATTATAAACATGTACTAGTTACTTGTTAAGAGATCGTGTATCCTCTTCGTGTACTTCTACCACTTCAACTTCTACTTCTCCTCCTCTTCCTACTACTTACTGCTTCTGCTGCTGCTACTTCTACTAATACCGTTTCTATTTTCACTAAGTATTATACTATCGCTTACTGCTACTAATACAACTACTACTGCTACTGGTACTGTTAAAACTACTACTACCACTACTAATATAACAACGTATTCCATTTCTGCTACTACCGCTACTACTGTTACAACTACTACTACTTATACCACTACTACCACTACTGCTATTACAACTACAACTACATCTACAAAAACATCTACTACTACTGCTGCTACTATTACTACTACTACTACTACTACTACTACTATTACTACTTCTAGTAGTTCTACTACTACTATTGGTACTACCATAGCTTTGTTCTGCTTTTTTCTACTACCTTTACAGGTACCACAGCTACTTTAACATCTACTACTACTACTACTACTACTTCTTCTTCTACTACTACTTCTACTACTACTACTACTACTACTACTACTACTACTACTATTGTTACTACCTAACTTCTGCTGTTTCTTATGTACTCTTATAGGTACAACTGCATGGACATATACAACTGCTACTTTAAGGAAATATTTTATTTCGCAAAATATTTAATCTCTGAGTAGTGACAACTCAGTTATATAAATTATCGTAAAAGATTATGGTGTTAGTTTCTAAAAAAGCGTGTTATAATTCTAAGCCTTTAGTCTTAGACCAATGTCGAGGAGCCAATCGATAGCAAAGAGTGGTAAATCAATGAAATTTCGCGAAATTACAGTCACGATGTACCACACTTGGTAGTCCTTCGGTTTCATAACGGAAGACCCCGGGTTCAAACCAGGGCTACGACATACCAAGAGAGTTAGAAATGGTAAAGCTATACATGTACAGTGTAGCTCCCGTTCTTCCTCTCAGGGAATTATAACGGCGGTTCCACTACTGGTCGGCCTTGTGTCAGGATAATGTGATAATGCAGTCTTTAAATAACTAAGATGTTGATGGATGACGATAATCCCAACAGCATAAAAAATGAAGCGTAAATTAATTAAAATCCCCTTTTTGTAGTAAACGGGGTAACTGACACATACATATATGCACACCCTGATTATGGTTTACGTATTGAGGTTATTATGCAATTAACAGGAATACAACAATTTACGGTTTGATAGTCATTATGCAATTAACAGGAATACAACAATTAAGTTTAACTTAGTATACGGAATCAACTAAGTACATGACTTTACACAGTGCAAGTCAATCAATCTTACCTGATCTGTAGTAAGTGTTTTTACTCCGCCATTTTATATGCACATTTTCCTGCCACTGCTTGCCATAGTTATTGATTATACGTAACAACTGAGCATACAGACGTTCCGCAAGACACATGCCGATATCAGGTAAACAACACACGTTTGGATCAATAAAAGATCTGTGTGTTCGGATATTTCATACTAAACGCACATCATATAAAATCATAGTTGTTTGTTATGGGGTGTATAGAATTTACACTTAAATAAGAATACTTTTATAGCGTCATTTAAAGGTTTTCTGTACTGTGATAGAATAATAGTCACACATTGACATTCTACAACGCTTTATATGTCATAAATATTTTTCAATGTGTTGAGGACATAAGGTTTTGCTTTCAGTATGATAACATGCAGCATACAAATCCCCATCCTTATCCTGGTCCCTGTGGCCTACCATTTTTAAAATAAGTATTACACGAGAAAATGAGCGACAGTATTTGGGACAATTTGAACGATAATTATATCTCCAAATAGAGCATATTATCAGTCCTACATGAAAATTTACTTTTAGCAAGTGCTTTATCTTCTGAAACTTCAGGGCCGGACAATATTCAAGAGTAAAAACATCAGCAACCAATAAAACGATGTTATAAACAAAAGTAACAACAACAACAACAACAAAGATCAACAATGGATTCCCTGTTTGCCATACTTAACAACAATGTTACTGACTTGTGAACGTATGAAAAAAAATTAGAAGGGACATATGTACGTTTTGAACTATTTTATCACTTCCTTACTGATAGAAGTATGTAGAGATAGTACTCAGTAGTCGCCAGTCAATGTAAAATAATCCATATGTGGATTAGTTGTACCTTTTATAGCGTGTAAACACAAATGACGTTTGGGTATGTAATTTACCCTCTATACAAATGTCAAAATTATTAGATATTAATAGACATATACCAGCATGTATCGATCAGTAACTGCATTTTCAGTCTTGTTTTAATATGGCTATTCCAACGCTGGAGAACAGGGCAGCGACAACCAGACAGACAGCTGGGCACATTAATTAATTGAAGATATGCATGCATGTGTAACTAACTACATATAGACAGAAAAACAAAATACTACTAAAGGTTAGACAGACGTATGTTTTAGGTACACAGAAAGACTGTAAAACAATCAAATATGAGAAAATGAGAAAGACAAAACATATTATCCTAATATTATATTGATATACGAATGCAGCATTAAGACGGACGTATAAATATTGATTTAGACAAGTGCTCAGATTGCAAAACACCATTGCATTTGGTCGCATATACAACTATTATTAACCTTCGTCCGACAGCAATTCGGCGCTACAATTGATGCGGAGGCTTACCACTTTACGGCTCACATCGTGTTTTTTAAACCCGATAAATGAAATAAATGGAAACAAAATGAATATTGTTGTAGTCTACAATTCTATGCACAAGATGTTCACGTGGTTCACGATTAATGTACTGACTGGTAAAAAATATGGATAAAACGAATAGATTGAAAATACATCCAAGGATGTCAAGTACATCACAAATCAGATTGCAAATATGAGCATGACATATAAACGTGCTTTAATTAGCAAACAGAAGCAGGGACACGGATACCTAGAGAGACATCAACACCTGCGAACACATATGCACAATTTCGAACGTACAATTATACCAGCTCAAATAAGGGTACAAAGAAACATCGGCTCTTCTTCAAACTAGCTAACATTATTTTTAAGGCGAAAAATAAAGATTACATTGAAGTATAAAATTTACTAAAGACCTACCTGTGAACAAAAGACCTCGGTCGGCTCAAAGTATTCCCAACCGGATTTACAGAACAAAAACACATAAAAAATCGTTACTGGATATTGTGCGTGTTCTTTCAACTTTTCAATTGAATCATAAAACCTCTCTTCCGGTTAGGTGACACAGTATGGGATAAATTACTTTCGCTTTTAGTCCACAATTAAATTAACACTGCAAGCATACACAGTTAAGCACTACTGCACCAGTCACTAAAGAGGGCCGTATGGCTAATCATAGTCGTTACATTAAGGAAAAAAATCCAGAGTTGAAGGTCCTTCATTCGCCCACCCCTCAGCTTTATATAAGGTAATCTCCGCGACTGACTGACATAAAAAAATTAAAAAAAAGATCGACAGATCGAGTGAGAGTAACATAGCCACACAACATACACACAACTGGACAAAAATACAAATGTAGAAGGGCATATCCCCATTCAGGCTGACATATATATATATATATATACTGAAACATTTATGAACACATAGAGGAATAGGCAAACTATTCGAAATCACATAGCCAGATGTGATCACAAAATAAGGCAATACATCTATTTTAATTAAAAACCGAAAAAAACTAATATACAGACGGACATCAGAAATGAAAATAAAATACGTGTGATGACGGTCATATGTGTGGTATGTTCCAAATTTTACGCTATGCCCATAACGTTTGTGTATACGTCTTTTTTCATCAAATGCTTTTCTGTGTTAGGCTTTGCAAAAACAACCACAAACACATCATAGAAAAAACAGAAGACACGCAACGATTTATTGTGCGCAGTGCGGCTGTGCATAAGTCTTGCAACAAGCGATTAAACCCAGTGTATATGTAGATTCACCAAGGACGTTGTAGTTGTTAGGTAGTTTAGAGTTATTATACATACATATCACATTTGCTTTCAGCCCACATGTTTAAATAGCTGGCACGTTGTAATATGAACCTTTTGCACATGAGACCGGAATTTACAAATGATATGTTTATTAAGGGTGTTTCCCTATCAGATATCTCGTTTATTTAAATAATCTTCCTTATATTTGAGTCCGACATAGTCACTTCATACAAATGCAGCTTAGTGCTGCCTTCACAGTGTAACCATGCTGCTCATGAAAGAACTGGAAACTCAGAAACAGTATGATTTGCCATTATGTCATCCATACTTTTAGAGTCCCTCTGTGCAATTTTGCTCTACATTTGTTCGTTTGATCTTTTTACATCTAACCGACACAATTATTGTTATATTGGCAACGTGAAGCTAATTACTGTTGGACAAAGACCCCAGACTTATGTCTGGCCTCAGACCTATGTCAGGGTAGAAGCACCAGCACACCGCAGGTTAGCTAGAAAAACTCACACAGTTCACGTTCGGCTGGGACGCGAACCCATGCGGGGTTGAGGAGTTACAAGTCAGCGACTCTAACCGCTCGGCTACGGGGCACCCTGTACAATGTATGCCTGTACCTAGTACATTTATGATCCATAATCATAAATAGTGAGTCAAATAATGCCGCATTAGGTTTGTTTGAAAAGGAAAAAAACGTGTTTGTTTGGTTTGGCGATAGAGGGGTGATAGGATGTAAATCAACAATTGTATTATTTTTTCATCGATTTCGGATGCGGTGAACAGCAGAAAACGAGACTTCATTTAGGGGTCCAAACAATCTTGAATATTTTTACATGGTACCCTATCTATTTATGGTTTAATTTGAGTTCGATGATACGGTGATGAACTTACTATGCAGATTATGTGACTGGTAACAAGTAAATACTTAAGCTACGTTTGTTATAGATCCAATTTTCCAAAGTTTTGCATAACGATTACTCTCAAAATCGATATTTTTTTTTGTCAGAAAAAAAGGTTAATAAACAGATGGTAAAATAATTAAATAAAATGCCAGGTTGCTGTTCAATATAAGACACATAACATTCGCAATTTAGACTTAGCTCAGCTACGTGGGGTTTAAGAAAGAAGGGTATATTATTTATGAATGGCCACCTTCAGTAAGAGGCACTCGAAAAAGAATAGTTAATGTGATTTCAGTTTGTTTGTTTTTTACATAAATGTACAAAACTAATATTAATTCTTACACATCAGTGGCCATTTAGTTCCGTCTAAAATAGTGCTTCGATATAAAAAAAAACACAAACCAATAGGTAAACACGCTGTTTTAAGTAAAAAACAGTAATTTTAAAGAATTAAGGAAAAGAAAAGAACACAGTACCTGCTCGAAATAAAGTCAAATGTATTTGTTTAAAGCAATCATGTTAATTTGACGTGGTAGTTAAAAAATAAATGAGTTTTCAACTGCTTCCTAAAACTGGTCAAGGACCGGCCCTTTGCAATGAGCTAGGGCGAGCATCCCATAAGTTCGTGGTGGCCTCACTAAGAATCGGTTACCAAAAAATGACAGTTCTAGTCCGTGGTACAACTTATGTCGGTGTACTACTGAAACGAAGATCTCTAGTTGGTCAACTCTTTAATGTACTGAGGCAATGATCACTGGTGTTGTATGATCATGGCAGGAAGTTCTTTGATGATACTTGCAGCGGTATTGTGAACCTTTTGCACTTCACTCAAATTAATATACCAACATGAAAAGAGCCGCAATAATCCAACTTTGTTGTTACTAAAGAATTGGGTATTCTTCTAAATACACAATTTCTCTGTATCTATTGTAAAGTAGAGCATTTCTGTATATAGTAACCAAATTTCTGTATACATGAATATGAATACATATACCAGTATTTATTTAATAATCAAACAATAAACCATATACTCGCACTCGTCACACAAAAAACATATCAATAATACATTATACAAATCGAGCATTTTTATAAATGACATCATATTTTCCATCATATAAACAAATCTCTAAATGATATCTCTATGACTTAATAAATATTATTTCCTACAAACATTACATAACAACTCACAAATGAGATGTCCCTAAGGTTCAGTCAATACACGCGCTTATAATCCTCTTATATTTTTCTTAAAATATACTATCCATTTGTCATTCCAGCGTATTGAGCCTTCTTTGCACAGTTCACTGTTTATGTTTAGACATTTTCCTTGTCGATTTATAAAAAAACCCCACATCTTCTCTCATTCCCTACCTATTAACACAATATTCAAACATAGTGTACAAATATCAGTATCACCAATATTAAATCCTCAATCTAACTGAATAAGATAAATTAGACCCAACTTACCAAGGAGACTATGGTGTTTCTCTTACGTGGCCTACTTGTGTTATCTGCCAATTGGTCTCAATGATACAGTGGTCAGCTACGTTACGCCTTAGTGATTACAATACCTATACTGTACAATGTTTGTGTTTACCTAAGAAAACATCAGACAAAATCCTACGAGCATTGCAACATATACAAAAAATTGCAAAGACGAAGGACCAAGGTATTCACATGCACGCCTAATGTAAAAGTGAGAACAAATCTGTGATAAGTAATTTAACAAAAAAGAGCAAACCCGACAGTTACCGCCTTGGAACGGTCAGTCGGTAATATGAACCGACTGGGGTGCTTAAGCCAGGTATTATGAATAACTACAGCATAACAATTTTGATGTAAACAGTATTACTTCCTTCTTTTCATCATTTTATTTTAACATAGTGTCATTCACCCGGGCACAAACTTCAGTCAGACAACATACAATACGACGTAATGCCAAAGTGATTTTTCCAACGACTTAGCAGTGTGCATTGTGATCGATGGTGTCGAACGTCGGCGAGAGATCAAGCAATACAATGCCTTTTACATAATAATTGTCTAATGATTAAATATTGTCGTCTTGCATCTTAAGTAACGATGTGTCTGTGGAATGAAATTGTCTTTATGCTGCTTGAAGAGACTGAAGCAAACTATGCTCTGTATGATGGTTCTCAATACATGGTTCTAAACCCTTTTTGTTATATTTTAGATAAAATGTCAAGTTTGAAGCAGGCATGCAGTTCTAAAACACATTAGTATCAATATTTAGTTTCTACAGAAGAGGTCTTTCAACATCTCCTTTAAATGCTTTCAGTACTTGACAAGAACTGGTTGAAACGTTAACTAGAGTTGTAATTAAAGGCAGAAGGTCATCAAGGCAGGTGTAAGAGTCCATGTTGGTATAAGGTTCACTTCACAAGGCTTGTCTGGTGATTTTCAATAATTGTACCGACTTCCTCTTAAGAAGCTGGCAATAGGCTGATCAGTTTTAAGACCTTATTCATATCCGTCATATGTTGCGATGAAGTATTAGTCTGATTGTATATGATTTCAATTTTCGATGTGTAAAAGTCGCTGAAGCTTTGAGAAGTGTCTTTTGATAAGGAATCAACCAAGGAAGAACAGGGCCATCATTTGTGCCACCAAGCAGATAATGCGTAATTTAAAAACAACAACTTCGGTTTACGACCCGCAGCTTCAATCTTGTCTGAGCAAGTTTGTTTCAAGCGTCTTTTAGCATATTTTTAAACACAGCTAACTAATGTCTCTAGATATGAAGGTAGATAGTCAATTACCTTTTCCACCGACTTAGGTGCTTAGAGCATTGAAGTTTATTAATGAACCAGGGGAACTCTGGTTGGAGACTGGTCATCTTTGAACGAAGCGGTGTTCGTTTATGTATCAGTTTATTCAGCTCATTTGTGTATATTTTAAGCAATTCATGACATTTGTGCTTTAGGTATCCTGTTGGACTCAGCCACGTCTTGTTAAAATATTTCAATGTCAGTAGAAAGTAGTCCTCTAAAGGTCAAAGTTTTTCTTATTGGTAGTGGTTTTACTACGTTGACACTGAATGTTACGGCACAGTGTTCGTGTTTCATGTTCTCTAAATGATCGCCAAGTCAGCGATAAGTAATAACATACTTGATAGTATGGTACAACATTTATAACGACATATAATGTATGTCCTCGAACATGTGTCTGCTCATTTATCAAGTGTTTTATTCCAAATAAGTCAGGATTGATTGTGAATGTATTTGTCTCGCGGGATATCGGGATATCAACGTGAAAATGTAAGACCCCAACAATTATGACTTCTCTGTTTATAGTGGCATATTCACAAAGACCAAAGCCCATTCATTCTCCAGAAATATACAAGTATTTAAAATGTTCTCTGCGAGTAAGGGGTCTGTACACAATTACACGTCGTACAGACACTCCATTTACATTAAAAGTACAGTCCAAATGCCTAAAATTATGAAAATCTGTTCCTAGATTTTAAACACTTTACACTGATTGATCTCTTGATGGGCGCCTCAGCTCCACCACGCCAGCAGCTTCTTCGAGTGACATGTTCATGGCATAACCACCGGGAACAAATTACAATTTATTTAGGTTAACATTGTTTGTAAATGTAAGTATTCACTTACTTTAGATTTAAAACAAACACCATGTTAATAGTCTACGTATATACAAGAAAACGAACAGTTTGCGCTTTAAGCGTGACATAATTCTAAAGACGTTTATAGTATTTTAGTCACGACTTCAAACGTTAGAGTGGGTGTAAAAAGGCAAGTTACTAGTCCCTTGGCTTAATTTCCGTTTCTACCATGCATATGACACGTATACATTAAAACCTGTTCATAATCTTTGAGACAACCCCAAGATTTTACAATTTTAGTAGGTTATAATCTCTGTTTCTGTTTGTGCCATACATAATATTAATTTATGTATATAGGTATTTGATATTGTAGTAATATGACTTGGAATATCTGCCATTACTGAGAATATTGCGGTATTATGTTGCGAAACCGAAAAAATGGCGTTTAAATCTCACATACCTTTTTCTCGCATGCAGGCTTGTATTGTAATTACAATCCATACATGCAACCTTTGGTGCAGCTTTAGTAGATTGCGAGGTCCCTATTCATTAATAAGATCGTTGGAAATATGTACACAGTGAAATCGATCTATCATAATGACAAACTATTTTGTATTTATCCTTCTTTACAGCCCAAGTGGAGGAAAAGCTACCGATAATGATATGCATACGAATGTACATATAATAAAACAGTAAGGTATACGGATGGACGCTCATTTCTTGTTGAGGTTTTCTGTTTTATTCGAATTGTAATCTATGTAGCCAGTCAATTCATCCGATCAAGACTATTGCGACTATTTTATCATGACGTTAATTGGACTACTTATAAACAGGTCTGTGGGCCACCAACACCAAGTCACAGAGATATATGACATATAATGGTTATTATTTTCCTTCTTTTCATTTCACCCAGTTTTCGCAATCATTTTGTGAAACTGACTGTCTCTGCATCTCTCTGTTGCTCAATCACATTATGACACGTGGTTGGGGTATTTTTTTCTTTGTCTGAGATTTCCCACCTTTTAAACAACTACATATAAGGAATGTTATAACACATCTATCATCTACCATGCCTAAAACTCAAGTGATCAGAATCATCTATAATATAGAGGTCTCCAGTCATAAAATTACTTGAACAATACCATTGACAAGGGAGATAATCAATTTAAAAAGTACTTGCTAGTTAATAGCTTAGTTTGATTTATCTCCCATGGACTAATGTTGTAAAAGATAAATCTAGATTCAATCATTTTACCTTACAATTTTTACAAATTACACACTGTACAATTGTCTGATGGTTTGGCGAAAATTCTTTACTGAAATGGCTGTGTCGTTTTTCTATTCGGCCTATTTAATCCCACCCCTCTTCAAGAGGTGCATGTCTAATTCAGTTTCAATAAACAGTTATCACAATTACATCGTCTGTCCCCGTAAACTGTAAACAACTTAAAACATCTGTGTTGATACTAATAAAAGATGATCCATTTTTCTCGCCTGAAGTCATATCTTATCTTTATCATGTGAGAACATGTCATTGCTTTGGAAGTTTGGTTTCAAATTGAGACGTTTCTTAACACTGCTTGGCTTTGAGAACAGCTCCAAGAAACCGGCACGGGGAAGCTCTCTAAGCTGGAGTAACCGGGTCGGCTTTCATGCCTTGAGGCAGTTTCAAGGAGGTAACCTTTTCTTAATTTTGTGTAACATTTCTTGCTCAGTTTTTATGGTATGTTTATATAGAGAATACTAGGATGGTGTGGACTAGAGACACTGTTATCTCATGAGGCGGCGACAAATTATCATTTGTAAATCGAAAGACTTGACAAACGATTTAGATTTTTGAAGATTGAGGGTATTTTTTACCAAATGCATTATTTATTGTTCAGCTGATCTAGTTTGTTTTCTTTTCCCTCTTACTAAACACATCTAAAAATGATTCATATGTTTTTATAGGCGCAAAAATGCAAAGTTACTAATAATTCATAAAATTATATCATGAAGAAGCGTGAATAAAGTTTTACTTATATGTTGCTAAGGCAAATGAAACTTAATATTAAGTGCAACACAGAATCTTCAAACTTAAAGCTGGATTGGAGGGGAAAAGTGTCAAATGATTGAAATTTCTCAACAACATATAATGAGTTTTCTGTTTTCCAAGATCAATGTCGAAAAAAATATAATGCAATTGTAAATTCTACATTAATGCTTACAATAAATTTTTAACAAAAAAAAAGGATCTTGCAGAATCTAAAGCATGTAGACGAACTCTGATTAAAGATGTGTAAATTACGAAAACATTTCTGTCAATACATGTTACGTATTGACACACAAACGTATTGAGATACACACAACATGAAAACAACAATAACACACTAAAAAGGGAATTTTAATTCATTCTAAATTGCTTTATTTGGACCCCAAACTGGTTAGTTCCTTAATATTTAAACAAAAGTAAGATTTGGCGCTTTATACAGTTATTGGACGGTAGATAAGCAGTTGTATTCCTTAATCATACCACAAGTTCACACACCCTCACCTTGTCCAAACGCCAGTCATTTCCTTATATTTACTACAATAACACGGTTTGTCGAGACGCAGAAACCAGGTACCTAATATGTGGTCTCAATTCTGTCATTTGAACAAGAGCAGTCTGGATCTAATAACTTCATTGCCTTAAAAATATGCAGTTACATCTATGTAATTTCTCGCTGGCCATGGTTAGAAGTTTTCAAAAACCACACGTGCCACGCCTCATTGTTATCATGAAACAAAATAAACTAATCTAAAAATAAACTAATCTATAATTTCTGACATAAAACTCGATATGATGATGTTGCCTTATAGTTAAGTACAATCAGATTTGTTTGTTTGTTGGATATATCGTCCTACCAACAGTTTTTCAGTTACCTAGAGACAGGGTCCACTTGAAGCAGATATAGTGCTGCCTTCATTGTGTATAGTATGCCGTGAACACCTTGCATGATACTGCACCGCATCACATTATCCTGACACAAGGGAAATCACTCGTTTTTATCGACTTTGATGTCGTAGCCGGAGATCGAACCCGGGGCCTTCCGTACCTGGAACCGAGGCTCTACCGATGCGCTGCCAGGTCCGGTCAGTTTTGTGTTATATGCAATCGCCGCTGTTGCCTTTAAAGGAAATGCATTGTCATTGAAATGTGTACATGTAAGAACAAATATTTATTTTTAGGCGAACAACACGACATCACATTCAACATTAATTATTGTGCATCACTTATCATCCTAATGCCTAGATTTGACAGTGAAATAAAGAAAGTAAAGTGTTGGCAGTCCTATCAACGTATATAAGCCCATCATATATATGTTTTTGCTGTGCGTCTCTTAATGTGTGCGTGCGTGCGTGCGTGCGCGCGCGCGCGTGTGTGTGTGTGCCCTTTAAATTGAATATGCAATAATCGACACTCAGCATTTCAAGGGTACTTCAACCTGCTCTGCTTGTTTGGATCAATAAGCCCTTAATTAAGTACAATCCCTGCTGCGTCTTAAAAAGCAGGATACACATTGTTTTCTCTGGATGGTGAAAGTACCCTACAAAATATAACAAGAAACGAAAATAGTGGAAAATGCATCAAAACAACGTCTAACCACTTGTGTTTCGCACCTTTCTAATCACCGTAATCATAGTTTAGTTTAAACATACTTTATTCATATATTTGTACAGGAATAAGGTAAGACAACAAGCTATAATAACTAGATAATTTGACTCCTCCCCTTATTTTTACATCAGCACAACGTTGCATGTATGGAAAAGGGAAAATAATCAAGCGTAATCTTGAAAACCGAACGGTGAAGAAATATAGGAGTATGGAAAGAGTGTATAGAAGTATATCTATAAGGTTTCATCTCTATGACTGCATATTCAATATAAATGGAGAAAAGTATCCACTTTCTGTTAAAGAAGATAGTGACATTTGGCGATCATGTAGAGGTTGCATACGTTCATAAATAATGCGAAGTTATGACAAATTCACTCCTTTTCAGAAAGAATATGTTATGTTCTACCAGACAATGAAGACAACTCTTTACTTTATATCTGCATGCTAACCAGACCGTTTATTAAAGGGATAAAACCGAATAACTTATTAGATGTACCTCCTATATTAAAGACCAAACCTCTTGACAGTATAGGGGCGCCCGTGGTGTAGTGGTAGATTCGCCGACTTGTAAATCCTCTGATCGCTTTGTCTCTCACCGCGTGGGTTCGAGTCCCGTTTGCGGCGAATGACTTAATGTGGGAAGGTCTTCCAGCTGACCTGCGGTGCGCCGGTGGTTCTGCCTAGACATTTGATTTAGGTCTTTCTCCACTTCAATAGCTGGACGTCGCTTTAATGACCATAATTAGTCGCTGTGATGTATTCAAAAACAAAGGTCGCTGTGATGTATTAAAAAACAAAGCAAAACATCTTGATAGTAGTCTTCTTGCTCACAGACCATCGTATATATGTATGAGTTGTAACCTCATATCAAATATTTATATGACAATGTCTCCACAAGTATCTCTTTAATCACACAATAGGCAGCGACGCGTATGAATGCATTTGAATACCATAAACTAGGAGCTGTGATTTATTTAAACGAAGACATTGCTCAATACGAATATAGTTGAAACACGTATGTGTAAAGAATACTAAATACATTTCAAACATCTTTTTTAATCATGACTTGAAGATGAAGTTATTACAATAATATCTAATCGTATTTTGTGCAACTCGTCCGGACTTGCCTACGTGTTTATTTACCAGTTGGTGTAAACACTGTTTAGTGAAGCGCAACGTAAGGTACACTTGTAATATGGGTGTTGGGTATTGGGAAGTCACCGAATCCTCTACTTCCTGGTTCTGAATAGACATGAATCTCACCGTGTTTATAATATATTTTGGTCACATATACGTCACCCTGCAGTTTAAAGTCTTGTGTCCGGATTCACAAAAAAGGTAATACATTTTCTGCATAGATAATTCGTGTTTATTAGTTAAATGTTGTAACATTTCTTGTATTGTTAATTTTATATGCTGTGTCAAATATTCAGTCTTACATTTATTTTCAAAGTTATGCTTATTTATAATGCGAATATCCGGTGGCATACCAGACATGATTGTCAAAACACAGCTAATGTGATAATGAAATGGTTTGACCATAAAGTGGTCAAACGTTTTAGTCTAGGTATACCTGCAGTTGTCATATCATGTTGCAAATATGGCATCGGCTAAACTGCGTCTTGTTTCCAGCTGATTTATTCATGTAGAACGATCAATGAAAAGGCTGTCCGTGTTGTTTTTCATACAATAATGTTGTGTAATATTGTTTTGGATACCTTTTAAGGTTTGATATAGTTTTAGTATAATCATTATAATCACTAATGTTCTAAATAAATTCACAAACAGTGTTTGTTCTCTGTTCATAATAAATGTGGTCAAGTAAAGAGTAAATGTTTTCTTTTTAATTATTCCAGATCATTTTCCCATAGCCATACGTCCATCTGAAACAGGGAACGATGCTCAATAAGTATAATTTCTTCAATAAAATTTGCAAACAATTTATATAACGTTTTTATATTACAAATGTTTACATGTAGACTTGAGTGATCGTATTATATCATACATATTCTAAAAACATTATAAATTTAGTTTGTCATCCTGTGTGTTACAATACGACATTATTCGTCTGTAGAAATTAACTTTTAAAGTTTGATCTATTTTCTGGCATAAGCTGTGTCTAGTTAAAACGTGATTGATTTTTAGGAAAGGGTCTCTCTATTCTTATTACAAGACGTACAAAACGTTGGAACATGTGATATTTACACGCGAAATATATAAATATCTATTTCAGATATTATCCTGACTGTTTTTCTTCTCCTTCTAGTAAGTGGTAAGTTCCCTCAGTTTATACAATCATTATTTTGTCACTCGATCCGAAGTTATAAACGAGATGAGACAGTCTCATCGGTTCTATTGCCACTTGACAGTTCCAAAGTTTTAACAGCTAGTATTTATTGTTAATTCTTTTGTATTGTTGTACATATTTTACGCACAAATATATATATGTATATATATATATATACTATATTATATTATATTATACTTTTCATATATTCTTTTTTTAAATCTATATAGTGCATTTCGTGTTTCAATTGTAATAAAAAACCTACGTTTGAATGTCATATAAAGGTGTATCAGACATTTTGACCAAGAAATATATCGTAGACAATTCAACGAGACGGATAACACTTAATTAAACTATCTTGCTCGAATTCCTGTTATCGTTCTTGACTGACAGAAAACAAATGACCGTTTTCAAACATGTGTCTTTCACTGTGCCTATTACTTATTTTGATGGTGTATCATTCTTTACTTGAATTAAAATATGTTAAATTTCATTTTTTGTTTACCAAAAGTTGATTTATGCTCTCCAATTTTGAAATTACAACAGTGATTGAAACAAACTAGAATGCACTTTTTGCTTAAAATATTACATGTTGTTTGGCAATATTCATAGCATGTAAAAGGCAAATAAGAAAAGGTCAGAACAAAATAATCACATATATTTAACGGTCAGTCGGCAAAAGGACTGACTGGACTGCTTAAACCTAATTCGTGGAGCGCTCCAACCTCGCACATCCTTGAGGTTTCTTTTTTCTAGCAGACAAACAGTATAAAGAAAAGTATCCCGTCAAAGTGAGACAAATAACAGTGAGCAATTGCATCAGAATTTACAAGAGATCAAATGAACAGATATACAGGCAAAAGAAACAAGAAGTAAAATAAACTATTAACATATGTACAATATGTACAGTAGATAGGCCTCGGCAACCTAAACGTTTCAAATGAGGCAGTAGTTTAACATAAAATAGCCCAAGAGATGAGGTAATAAAATCAATTTAATGACGTCATACAATACCATGACGTTATATGCCAAATTGTCAAAAAGTGAATTATATAATAAAACACGAAACAAAAAACCCATCGAATTTTAGAAAACAACCCAAAAGAACCAAAAAAGTTGTAACAAGAGACGAGCGACATATGAATCGTGTTCGATTTTCTCTGAAAAAAATAAATATATTCAACACCTTTTCACTATTAATGTCTCAATCAACTTGCAACTTATATGGATTTAGGAGGTTTTCAAGAATGCTATTAAATTTATGAATTTTCTGTTATTTATTGTTTTGATGATGAGGTATAATAACATTTTAATATGTAAGTACTATTTGGGATTATTGATATTAAGTGAAATTAGGTTTCTTGTTTACCTTATGTTCAGTTTTTACACTATCTGTGGTTTATATTTACAATTTGATATCACCCTTTCAACTGCCAAATAATAGGAATACACTATTTTAACTAAATGAAAAGTTAAATCTTTGTTCGGTTATTGTGTCATGATTTCTCGCATAGTTAAATTATTTTTTAAGTAAGTAAGTACTCGGCCGACTACAGTTATCTTTTGACAACCAATGTAAAAATGGGTAGAAGTTGTTGCAATGTAAGTGTTTTCATTTTTGTATTGTCGTTTGTTCCTGTGTGGTGATGTTCACATAATAAGTTGAAATAGCGTGCGCATTTTAGAGAAAAAAAGTAAATTGCTTTACATTTCTTGCTTTTAGATCGACACGACAATTTTAGTTTTAGTCACACCATGGTACATTAATTAAAGTCTAAACGTATACAAAATTTCTGCTGTTTTGATAAGGGTTTGCACAATTTTAATCTGTTGAACGGTAGAATCAATCTGTGAAAAAAAATCATTTTCGTTTGGTTTTATCTTATAGCTGTGAGATTATGTCCATACAGAAAATTTTAAGGTGTAAGATTGTATCATTTGTTTATCGTTTTTAAACAGAAAATAAAAGCAAATTCGCTGCATTAATTCAAACATACGACTGAGTAACGCAAATAATACAGCTGACATATTTTTTTCTTGTTAATAAAATATTTCAGTCTCTGAGGCACAAATAGATTTTAACAAGCCGCCCCAAGGAGGAGCAACAGTAACGTTCCCTGAGAATACAGCACCTGGTACCGTTCTGTATAGTCTACAGGCTACTGACAGTAGTGGAAATGTACCTTCCTTCAGTATACTGAATGTTCTATGCATGTCCTTGCCATCATTCATTATACCAGTAATCACTATCAACACTATTGACCAATTGCTGATGCCAGCAGAGGGGTCTAGATGCAGAGACTTGTACTCAGTTTATATTCACGTTCAGGTATTGGGTTTTCCTTTTAGATTTACTTAAACGACAAGCAACTGCCGTCAGTAGAAGACTGTCCTATTGTTATAGTATTTTCCATACAATTAGTCTAATTGCAAATTGCATAACACACCCCATTGTCCGGACACTGGTCCATAAATTTAAAAGAATTGTAGACCTGCCACAATTAACTTAATATAATAATCTTACTAGTTCTTGTCTTGTTCGTGGGTTTATAAAATAACCGTGTTCGTGAAACATTTTCGAATATATTACAGTTTGTAAAATAGTCTGTTTTTCTCCAGTAGAATGGTAATAAAACGGTTGAAGGAATGTATTATTGCTTATAATGGCATAAGTTAAATATATTAACTAGGTTAATATAGCCAATCGATATGTTAACCCTTGTTATACTTTGCAGTGTGACTGCCGGTGGACTCTCGACTATTAGTGACCCACTCATAATTATAGTCACTGATGTAAACGATGGACCGCCTCAGTTCAGTAAACTATCCTATAGTGGAGAGGTGTGGAAGAATGATTTTCAAGGTAATATCTGCTGACTGTAGATTCCAGTGTTCTCTGCGAAGACAATTATTCAGAGAATTCACGGTCGGTCTGTGGTAGTTCAGATGTTGTAAGCCCTCAGCATCTCAGTCACTCTCTTAGTTAATATATAGAATAGTTTATACGGTTAAATTTACACTTCAAGAATGGTCTTGCTCAGCGCTTTTATTAAGCCAATCTATTTTAACGAATTATTGTGCATAATAACCGAGGATTTCTGGTTAATTTGTCGACCTCAAATAACCAATAACGGTTGCCTTTGCATACCACCGCATCAATTCATAGATCTAGTTTGATCACTACCGCACTGAATACAAACTGATAGACAGGGTACTTTTACGGTACATTTGTAACAACACAATTGAATAAAATCATAATAAAGCATAGAAAGAGGTCATCCTTTTATTTAAGCAGGAAGTTGATGATGCTTGAAATCAGCATTAAGCTTAATAGCTTTGAGTATGAAGCAAAGTAGTGCCACAATAGAAACACTGGATTTTAACCAACTGTAAAACAGGCAGTGCGTCAATATAGCTGTTTGCCTGTAAAACTAGAGGATATGCACAGCGTGTTCTCTGAGTAAACAACACATACATTTTAATATTTAACAGACTCAATCATATATACTAAGTTAAAATATAAGTTAAACATGGGCCCGTATGTTTGTTCGCTATATATTCGTTTCTAGAGATGACCTGGTCACGTTAATCAACAAGGGGTGTAACTACCAAACTACACAAGAACATTTGTTAAAAGAGTTATCTTTTTATACCGTATAAACACATACAACAGCAGCTGTAAATAGCATATAGCAGCATATCCATGCAATGAACGAAAATATACTCATAACTTAATTGTATGTTGAGCAGGAGGTGTACCTTCACGCTTTAGCTTTGTTGCAATATGGGTTTAAGGTACACTGTAACTGACAGTGAAAGTGGACTGTGTGTAGCTTTACAACCATTAGGTTTATTGGCTTATAACATTTGCGTTGGTACTCCACACTAGATTGAAGAGTGTGGCTACAATTCTAAAACTGAGAGGGTAATGACTTGGTTTCTTGCCAAAAATAAGAACAGACATATCTTTTAGATTTCAGGAGTGCTGATATACTGATTGCAACAAATTCATTTTCTCGTTTATAGCCTTTATAGGCAAAGAATGTGGGCAACATGTACACACCCCAAAACGCGTCTACAAGAGGATATACCGCTGGTTCTAATAAACCAATGAGCGTAAAACTAGCTGGCACTAATTGTCCTGTTAATCGCCAACAATACCTAAAATTTTGATGAAAATCGGTGTATACTTAATGTGTCATCAGACTGACGTAGGCCTACCCTATGGCAATTTAATATTACGTGTGTTACATTTTAAATAGCTTAACGTGTTTCACTCTATACAGTATGGTCTTTTGAAAGTGTAATTTAAGTATACCCTGTATCCCATGACGTTATTATATGAGTAAGAATATTATTAAATGACTAAATAACTTTAAGTGTATGCGTATTTAAATGTATATTTTCTTTTTAAATTCTGAATTGAACTTTATTAATCAGCTGTTTTTACAAATAATTATGTATCTGCTTTATTTGTGTAGCTTAAGATATTATCAGTAAATAAATTAGTATATATGTTCAATTCTGTATTTTTTCTCAACAGCCTAGAAGTCTTAACATGCTATAAACTAGGTTTATGTTATTCTCTTTTCCAGGTCAGGTAGTGAACGAAAATGACGTTATCACTGCCATTGATCCTGATATATCCAAACTGTCGGTTACGTTAAGTGTTAGCGGTAAGTCATTAAATCAGAGAACCTCTGTCATTTTATTTTTAAGAAAAACAAAATTAGTAAATCTACATGTAAAAGTTTATAAAAATTAAAAATTGCGCGAGAGGAAAAGGTAATTAAAGTACTTTTAAATAGAATTATAACTAACTCTTATATTTTCAGAAAAAAAGATCAAATTAATTAATTTTACGTACAGTTGTTACATATACATTATTAGTTTTGTCTCTGTAGAGATATCAAGACTTATCAAGGCATATGTCATTGTGATGGTTATACATGTAACAGTACTGGTGCCAAGTTAGTTCTACCTTGACAAAAATTTGGACTTCCGTTACACAGGCTTTAGGACATGAAATAACAATAAATCATTTGATGTTCACTTGTCATATTTTAGTTGGCCAGACAACATTTGCTATTAACAGTTTCGGCCTCGTTTATGTTAGTGATCCTTCTGGTCTGATAACCCTTGATTCCTCAAATGTTCTGACGATACAGGCATCTGATGGCGGCTTGACGTCTACAACCAGGTTGATTATCACTGTTAATGGTAAATAAACGTATCAAGTTTAGTATTAGTTTTACTAGTTTTACAAATAATTATGCATATTTGTTAAGTAAAAGTATCTTTAAATGAAATAATCGCGCTCGTATCAGTCTGAAAAGAGTTGACGACATGAAACTTTAATGGCTTTTCAGCAACTAATTGATTGTCATGATGTCAGTATACAGTGTAAGGTATTTTTCTCACTGCTTGCATTTGAGAAAGCCCTCAGGAAATGCGAGGTTAGAGCTTTGGAAAGCGGATTAAGCACCTCAGTCGACCCATTTACCGTCGAAGGCGGTAATAGATCTATCTTGTCTTATGTCTTGTCACCGTCTGTAGTAACTGAATGGTATGTGATTATATTTACCCTGTGCTTTTTCAATGTATGTAGCAGTACTCATAGGATTATGTTCATATTTTCTTATTCGTATTTAAATTTAATAAAACACGGCATTAATGACAGGTATGGAATAGGTGGTCCAATTGCAGCAACATCTGCTTCGGTTGGATCGCTTATATTTTGTCGTGCAAACGGTACACCATAAACAATATATACAATATATACCAAAACGAGATTAATTTATACTTTAACAAGAATACTATTAAGTTCATATTGAAACAACTCAAACGTTTTGCGTATCTGTTTGGAAAGGTTTATTTAAAAATATGCCAGCCGCAGTGTACAAGGAAAGTACTTGCGCATAATTACATTCGATGGCGCTGTCTTGAAATATATGGACTGTCACCCAAGTCATACAAAATTACATATAAAAACTTCTATACATATATGTATGGTTTGTCCTTTTCTAATTCTAATGGCACGCAAATAAAACAGCCAGTAATCTTGTCGACAAATCTTCTTTTTCAATTTAAATTATAAATCATAGACAATTAAATGTTGTTATGTAGAATTTAAAACTTTGTGTCTGCCAGCATTAGCATGGCTTAAATTATCAAGTGAAATTGTATTATCTACAAATAATAAGTATAACAGTAACTGAATACATGCACACTGAATTTAAGATTAAAAACAAGAAGGTTATCCCATAATGTATCATACTATCCTATTTAAGTCCTCTGTTTTAATACACGTCTTTCTCCACACAGATGTCACCATTTAAATTATATATATTGTCAATGCAGATGATCCTTGCAGTCTGACGCCTTGTCAAAATGGCGGAATGTGTGCATCGCTTAGGGACAATTTTGTGTGCAATTGCTTATCCGGCTATACTGGGATCTATTGTGAACAAGGTATATTACTTGAAATATGTTCTTGTCTTCTTTCTGAAAACAACCTTATCCAATCTTACCGCTGAGGTTCCAGCATGGCAAATGTCAGGTGTCTTCATCCACCAAAGAGCTAAACGTCGCCATATTGACAATAATCTCTGCTCTGTATTTACAAGGTAATAAAACAGCAAGAACAAATCAATAAGGCCTAATGTATATATGCCATTTGTTTTTACAAGTTGATCGATTGTATTGTTCCAGCACATAAGGTTGTACGGAATCTGAATGTATTTGGGAGTTAGATGCGGCACTATATCAGCAATATTTGTAAGAAGAACATGATAATTATTTTCTTCCGTTAACATTTACTAGGACTTATAAGCTCATTGATATTTGTTTTAAAATAGGTATCCGAAATTTAAAGCAGAACTATTTTTATACCAGGTTAAGTAGTAAATATATAGTCTATCTTTTTTGTTTACTTAGAGAACGAAAGAGGCTAAATGATGTTATTTTAACACTGAATAATACATTAAAAGACAACTTATTGTATTAAAGGCGACAATTTCTCAATTTCAGTCGATTACTGTTTTATAAACCCCTGTCAAAACAATGGCACTTGTATAAACGGAAACTCTGGCTATACATGCATCTGTCCTGTTCACTTCCTAACAGCAAACTGTGGAGATTGTAAGTAAATAAATTTAATTATTTGGCACGTTTTTACCCTTGTTATTTTTTATGAAGAAATAAACAGATAGTAAGTTGTATATATAGAAAATGAATGCAAATAATTTCTTTTTTGTCTGCTGTCTTATGTGAAAGTTTGAAACTGATTGTCTACATTATTGGGGAAACCTTATAGAAACTGAATGGAAACTCAACCAAAACTACTAATTCACATTATACAGAAAGTTGTATTAGTGTAATCTTATCAAAACAGTTTTCATGCTGTGAGTGATAACATATTAGCTCGTGTTGTCAACTTAAGAAAGTGTAGCCCCTTACTGGTGTAGCTCTACTTTCATCCCGGGCATAAAGCCTTACTAAAAAAGGTTCTTCTAGATATATGTATATTGTAGCAAGGAATACAAAAGCAATTCTCATTTGTAGATTATCAATTGAACCATCTAGCGTTGGCGGTAGCATTTTCTCAAAGCTGTGTGGCGAGTGCGTATTTGCGTCGTCATATCAATTTACAGCAGTACTGTTGTGTAAGCCATAATGCATCAAAACATTAACTGATTGATATTACGATCACCTTAAATGGAGTCTACGATATTCCAAAATACTACAAGAAACGTCGATGATGCGAAGCATCAAAGGCGACGCAAAATGTGGAAGAGGTAAAGATATTAAAGCAATATGGGAGCACGTAACAAATACATTTGGAACGTTATGGTATTTGCTTGGATCTTTTCCGTATGCAATAAATCTCGACAAACAGTATGCTTAACTATTATTCCGGACACCATAGAATGATTAAATGCAAAATAAAAAGCAAAAAAAACGATACTTTTTCATAGGTTTTTTAAGATGTTACATATGTAGATGTTACATATGTAAGAAAAAGTGGCAAAGTTATTATAATTAACTATAAAACTAAAATGCGCAATCAGAAATTGCACATGTACGACAGCCGCCAATTACACAAGTATTGTTCTGTATTTTTCCAGAACGTAGTATGTTATTTCTTTCTCAGTAGTTTATTGCTTATTTTTCATTTAAGTTACAGACACTCAAGAATAAATTTAAAAAAATAAATACATATAATAAGATAGAACGCCGCTTACCGAATTAAGAACCGTATGTTATCAGGTTTAGAAAGTTCACAAAACAAACTTTGCCCAGGGGCAAATTTCAGTGAGCATTCCATATATAGGCGTCACGTTCCAGCCGTCTACTAACGACTTCATTAATCAGCTACAAAAAAATATTAATTCATAGGTTTGAAGGTTAGGCCAAGTTGACCTGTAAATGCGGGAAATATGTCATATGAGTGTCTTAAAATAACAAGAGGCCCACTGTAATAAGAGTATCAGTGTGATGTACATGTGAGGGTGAGACTACTTTGTCATATATTCTTATTCGTATGATGCTTCGGTTTGGTGACTGAGAAACAATATCTTCAATTCTTTAAAACAGTATGTTCATTAAATTAAGACAAAACTTTATCTCTTTGACTTTGTATCATGATTTTGCTGTAGAACCAGTGAATATCATCTCGTGTAACGTAGTGTTAACGTATATGGGCAGGAATTTTTGCTGAACAAATCAGTCCAATTAACTTTAGAACCCTTCCGATGATGGCTCATTTATGTTTACACCAGAAATGTTTTACGCAAACTCTGTCTTTCTCAGTCACTCGCCAAAATGTTTTAGGGGTGCGCGCGCTTAAGTTAACAATTCGGACGATCATTTATCCTGTGATAAATTTACTAAGAGTTTAAATATTTCAGCCTCAATGCTTGTCTTTCACCGGCCTCCACTTGGCGGAGCGACTGTAACGTTCCCTGAAAACGTGGCTCCATATACCAGTCTGTATACTCTCTTAACAACAGACCCTAGAGGAATAATGCCGACATTTAGTTTACTAAGCTCTGAATGCGAATCCACACCACTGCCATTTTCAATGGCGACCTTCACTATAAACAATGTCGACCAACTGGTGGTGCCCGCAGAAGGACTAGATGCCGAAAAGTGTACTCAGTATAGATTTACTTTCAAGTAAGTATGCTTGCTGAATTATATGTACACATGAATTTTAAATTTGGCGGTTTACTTAATAAAAGTAGTGACTCGAGTGTCTTTAGGATTAGAGCTATCTCATTGCTCAACAAATCTAAACTAAATCTTTATGTAGTCTTGAATTAATTCCATGAGTTGGCTTTACATGTACTGGCGATGATTGTACCTATAAACTTTTTCAAATGAATTTCTATGCTTTCCAGGTATGTTGTCTTCTTAGGCTGCATTCCCAGCCGTGTTGGTTACTTGTAACTTTTTTAGAATTTGTGTAGAATTTGTTTACGCCACGCTATTTTAAAATATACATCTTAACTAGAAAAACGCTTTTTTGCTGAAATACTAAAAGAGGTCAACATTTTTTCTTACAGCAGGACTTTGATGACGCATGATATTGTTTGCCTGTAAAGCTATTGGATTTGAACAGTCGGTACTTCTAATAAACAGCACATACATTCTAATATTTAACACACTACGCCTCATACTAAAGTTATATAGTTGTTGAACATGGTCCCATAGGTCTCTAAGCTATAACTCGATACTAGAGATGACCAACCTGCAGTGCGTGTATAATATTATCAAGAAATCAATACAGCAGCAGTTATAATCAGTATTTAGCAATACATGCATTCACAGCTCGTCGAACAAAACAATCAGCGTCACTAAATTCTAAAAACTAGCAGAGTTGTGACACTTTGACATTTGCTAAACACTTCATCTTATGTTTAGACATGTGCTAATACTGTCAACAATTCCTGAAAATGTTAGCTTAATCAGACCAGAACCTTTTACTGCAAATGCAAATTTTAAATAATAATAATAATAATAATAATAATAATAATAATAATAATAATAATAATAATAAGATGAAGACTAAATAGAATCGTTAACGTTGTTGTAATTGCTACCCTTCATACAATTAATCATTCCAGTGCTAGTGCAGGTGGATTGGCGGTGGCCAGTAGTCCGCTAACAGTTGTAGTCACAGATGTCAACGATGAAGCTCCTCGGTTTATTAAAACTTCCTACAGTGGAGTTGTCTGGAAGAATGATGAAGAGGGTAATATCAGTCAGAATCTTTAATTGTTAAATTTATTGAACGATAATTTACAAACTGCCTTGTGAAACAAAATTATATACAATATGACAGAATATGTTTCAGAAATTGGCAGAATATGTCAAATGTTTATTAAACGGAAATAACTCTGGTTGGCATACATGCGTAATACAACATTGGCTGACATTTAGAACAAGATTAGCAAAATAAATAAATTATTTGCTGCAAAACTACAACGTATAAGCATTCTGAAAATACATTTAACACTATTTTGATTTTGAACATATAATCTGATCAGTGTTTGTTATAAGCAAACAAATTACTGCAAGCTGGTTATTGCCTTAATATACATTTCCTTTGAACGCTCCTGGTTAACCAAACCAGCGTGGGCTTGTAAGTACTTAAGAAACATATATGCACAGTGAAATAATTCAAGAGTCGTGAGAACAGAAACTGTTGTATGTAAGAGTTAGTATTAGGTAAGAGAAAGCTTTAAATACCACTTTATCATGTACCTTTTGTCTGACTTTGATTTGCCTAATGTAAACAATAAGAGGCGCATACGATATGTAATCGATGTCAAAATTGAGCTTCTCATCTGTCTATTACAGGTCAAATAGTGAACGCTGCAGACATAATCAGTGCAACTGATCCAGATATAACTAATTTGCCGATCGTCTTAAGTATTGGAGGTCAGTTATTTAACTTTTACAGATTAATATCTGTAATCATATATCGCATAAAGGTTTTTGGCTGTTATCCGGTATTGCCCGTTTTCTGGTACAAACTAAGGCCGGTTGGCACAGATCATCCTAAATGGTTAACGTAATACTGGATTTTATTACAATGTTTAAAGGGCAAAACGGCCTTACCTTAATTAAATTCGATGAACCGAACCGTCCACACGACCATTTAAAATCAGTGTATACACAATGTTAAACCATTCACCAATTTGACTTAATTACTTTATATATAATACTTGCAAAAATATGTAAGTTTGCTATTGGTTTTCAAAAACCTAAAACCTCATAATTCTTTAAGAAACGTATATCTTGTTTAACTAAGCTTCATTCTTCAGGCACACAGACAGTATTTGCTATCAATAACTCTGGTCTCGTTCGTGTGAATATCTCGGCTAAATTAGAAGCTCTCATCTCTCCAACCGTTCTAAGAATATATGCGTCTGATGGTGGTTTGACGTCGACTGCAACTCTAATTATCACTGTCCATGGTACGTTTCCGCTGAGAAATATTGTATACATTTTAACAAAACCTCCAGGCATACTTTACATGATATTACTATTTGCAATTGATATTTTGGCTTAATATCTTTGAATTGCTAGTAATAACATCATGCAAAGACGGCATACGTAAGACCGTATATCTACATTTTATCCTAACCTCTAGTTCTCTGTATACACAGCAAAAATATTATGAAGCTTCAATAAGAAAAAAAGTTATCTACATTTATATCGGAAAAAAATACAACTTTTCAAGTCAATTGTTTGACTCTAAGTTTGCTAGTGAGTAAATAATCAGTTTAACTATAATAATATGTAACAATGAGTCTGCAGTGTAAACATTTAAACCATGTCCTTATAAACAATTTTAGGTGACTGAAATTGTTGGTTGGAAGAGCGCCACACTTCATAAGTAAACTTATCTTTGACTTATTATTAATATAAGAAGAAAGACGTGCATACTTTAATTTAGTAATGGAATCAATGTGCATATATACGTATAGGGTTACTGTATTCATGTTTCAAACTGACATTTTAATACTGACGTTTAATTTCAACTGCCTTCTCTTGTCTACTTTTGTCCAGGGAGTCCGTGTTCTAGCACGCCATGCCAGAACCAAGGTACCTGTATCACGACCAGCAGGGGAGACTATGTGTGCTCGTGTTTAGATGGCTACATGGGTTCAACATGCACACCAAGTAAAATCAGTAGAAGCACAAACACTATTTGTTTTACTCTCTGTTTCGTTATGTCCTGACTCATCAATGAAATATTTCTATAATAACGAGATTCGATTGAGTTATAGGATATGTGAAGTTCCTTGGGAATTTTGACATTTTGACGCCTGTGTGCATCCGAAGCTGACAAAGTCCAGCGAAACTTGCATTGACTCACTGGCATGAATCCGAAATGTCTTTGTTTACACTTTTGACTACAGATTCTTTATGGTTTATCGAAAATATTGATACTTGACGTGAAAAGGGTATCATATCCATGATTCAATGTACACAGACGTTCGCATTCCATAAAGTGCATGTTTTTATTTCACAGTTGCTACTTTTACAATGTTCACGTGGTAACCTGTTTGTATAATCTCGTGTTTAATGCATTTCTTTTGTCTAAGACACTTTACTGTTTTAATTTTCTGATTAAATAACTTTTAATATTTCACCGTATTACGGCATTTATTTTTCCTTAACTTTGCTTGTTTAGTTATTGTGTTTGAATTAAATACAGGCCGATTCTGTGTCGACAAACTAAGATTATAGTCCGTTTGTTGAATAAGTGTAGTTAAACTAAATCAGTAAGATGCCTGAACTGTTTCTATCAGACGACTTTCGGTTTTATTTTATAAATATTTATTGTTAATTGCAGAAGTGATCTTTAATCAGCCGTCATCTGAAGGCGCGACAGTAACATTCGCCGAGAACACACCTGCCGGTACCCCTCTATATGGACTTCTGGCTACACACCCTTGAGGATATATGCCAGTTTTCAGTGTATTAAACTCAACATGCTAAGTCTACAGCTTACCCACTTTTAGTTTCCCCATTTCCTATAAATAATGTGGATGAACTTATTGTGCCTGCAGAAGGCCTTGATGGTGAAATGTGTACTGAGTACAGATTTACCTTCATGTGAGTCTTTTTTAATTTGGAGTAATTAGAGGAAGTTGAATATATTATAATCTTAAAAGAGAAAACCATACATTTTAGTAAGGTCTAGTATATATTGACATTGTTGCATTTTATATAATAATTTGTTTGGTGCTGCTAGACTCCAACGTAATACTTTGATATGGAACATATAACCTTAAACTATATTCGTAACAAAGCTTTGAAATAATGTAAAAATAGCTAAAATGTATTGTAACTGTTTAGAAAAAATATGACAAAAAAGAGTCAGTGCAGTTGATTTGTGACGTTCTGATTTTGTAGCCTTGTATGTCATTGCAACACTTGAAACTGTTTACAAATTATCTGAAATTGTCCTTCTCAAAACATGATGAGGCTTCCTTTTTCTGACTAGGTATACCATTGAGACCCTTAGAAGTTAATATCGATCGAATAAACATTCCAGGGCTCGTTCAGTAAGAAAATATGTCTGTAGTAAACTTTCCACCCGATATCCTGTGATTTAAGCAGATTCTGCAATGTAACTCTGGTAACTCTGTCACTGTGGTGTGATGACGAAGTGCATCTAATAAGTGTCACTTATTCTTCACTTAATCTCGATCGTGTTAAAATTTAAGCTGTCGTTTACGACGAGTCGAAGTAAGTTCATTATAAACCTTGAGTTTTCCATTGCAGTGTAACTGCTAATGGATCCACCGCGATTAGTGGCCTGCTTACAGTTTTTGTTACCGATGTCAACGATGAGGTCGTTGGAGTAGTATCGAAAAGTGAACGAGGTAATACTAATAAGGACCGGCTTGTGGCATTAAGGTCTAGTTCATTTGTCATTGTAAAGCGGAAAATTGTTGTTGTTTATCTGGTGTAAACTGGGTTAGACCGAGTAGTCATCAAATGCCTCTTGGTGTCTCTCGTACACGAATCCGTGAACAAGTGTTATCACATTTTATTAATACATCGAACACTTTAATTGACAAAAGATATCCCCATGTCTAAATCCATGTTCAGTTACGCATTTGTTTTCAAATGCAATACTTTAAAAAGCCCAAGCAGTAAACTGTTGAGGTAGGTGTAGTAGAAGTGCAAGGTATTACATTTGTTTTAAGCAACATGGTCGCCATTCAATCTAAACAGAGCAACATAGACTTTAAGTCAAATAATGGCTGTGCAGTGTAAATTTGCTAATAAAAGATTGGGTCGCAGAGTCATTTTTGTCAGCATTTTTTTATTTTATTCACTGACACATTTTTTCATTAGATTGACACGAGTATATTTTTGTGATCTATTGAATCTATGTAGAATCATTGAAACCTAATTTGCACACTAAAACTATTTTTATTTCACTGATAAATCATGTCCTGATATTTGTGCTTGGAATAAAATGTATATAAAACTCATGCACAAATATGACGTCTTCATGTCCTATTAATGCCACGAATGACTTTCTGATATATAGATTCTCATTCAAACACTAGTGTGAATGTTAATTAGATGATGAAACAAACATGATCATCGGTTTCTCTGTGGCTGGCACATGCTTACTCGCCATATTACTGGCCCTGGGGTTTTGCCTTGGTCCTTCATGGAATGAAGCGATGGAGACAAAGGCAAACTACACGAGACAGCGAACTCACTGATGATAGACAGGTGTGAATATATATTTCATATAAAATTATAAGTTTAGTAACAAGTAGAACATAAGTAAAAGAACAAACGGTTGTAGTTAAATTCGTACTAAAAATATTTAGTTGAAAATTGGACAATCATGTTCTTTCGTCGACTTAAATATACTAAATATTGCTTCCAAATCATCTTATTTTATTAGTCAATACGTTAGAAAACTGGCATGAGACAAAAGAGTATGTGAGTGATACACAATGGTAGAACGTCTACGGGAAAACACACATGCAATTAAGTACGGTTAAATGGTATAACTCTAAACAGTCTTCATGTTGTGTGTATAAATGTATTCGGTCCAAATGCAATATTAAGATTAGATCTGAACACATATATATATCTTTCGGTGCAGGTAATTTTCTTATTCATGTGTGTATAATAAGATATAGATTTATTCGCAATTACTATACTCGAAGCAACATATCTTTTACAAAATGATATTCTGTTTCCATTTTGCAGGAGACGCTCGAGGCTCCGCATCAACGTCAAACATACACTCCACTCTATCTGATCTCAAGTCCCGAACATTCCTATTCAACGGTCGTTCATACGGACAATGTTTGAAAACTTGGCTATTTTTAAGCTTTCAAGTTTTGATGTCTGAAGACCACATTCATTTCTTCAGACTATAAGCTGATTTATATGCCTTGGGTATCCACAGCATAGTGAACAACCTTTGTGAAAACAGATGTATATGTAATTTGTATAACGTTTTACATTATGGCATTGCCGAAGGGCTTGCTTGTGTGTTTGTGGTTCCAAGTATTCCTAGCTCTTGTAAAGGTCAATAGAATATGCTTTTGCTGTTTTACTAAAACTTATTAAAAATTGACTCTCAGCGACCTGTAAATATGGATCGATCTAAGCAACATATTTTTCATAACGCTGATTCATTCTATACAGCAGCAGAACTAGGTGAAACTGCTGTTTACAGTCCCTTTAAAGGTACAAGTCTGAAAACATAAACAATTTAGCTTATTTAGAAAGCTGTCTTAAGAATGTGATATGCTTCGTTACAAATAACCGTTCACCGAAGGCCTCAACATCTGCTATATTTTTAGAGACGAATCTGTTTTGCTTTGCTTCAGGAACGTCTCTTGTATTTAATCATATGGTATTAACCTGCTCATTTTGCCTGCGTATTTCGACAAAAGGTAAGAGTAAAGTTAAAATCAATCTACTTTGTAAATAGATTTATCGTAGACAAAACTTTGTCATATATTCTTTTTCACGCCGTAAATTGAATACAGAATATCAATGCTTGGGCAGTTTTGTAAATATAAGTTAAATAGCTCTAAATGTACATTTTACTGGTTAATTTATCGCGTACGTGAAGCAAATTGTACTATTTCTTTACATACTCCTTTACCAATCGCTGTATACATGTTGTTTTCTTTTGTTGATAATAATAAACAAGTGCACAAATACTGATTAGAAGACGACTCGAATCAGGTAGTAGTATTGCTGCGTATCTAATAGCAATATACATACTAGTCTTCTATATCAGCCTTCTGTCTTCATATGTTCATATCAACAATCAACAAACAACCATTGGCGATGGTGTGACGGATAGCTTAATTATGATACCTCATAGGATCAATATCAGCAAAACGATAAATCTCCATTAACATAGCTTGTTTAACATAACCATACTAACCATATCTTAATGTCTTTTTGTTTTAACCTTTACAATTATTTGTTCCTATTGCAATGTGCTTTATTGTCTGTTTTGAAAACAAGTAGTCTATGTTTTGTTCGGCCATTGTCTTTTTTTTTCATATTATATATAGTATATGCCTATATTTGGAAATAAAATATGTTGAATAAATAAAGTTCATTGTTGTTTCAGACTAAAGTCCCAAATTAAGAAATGGAAATTACCAACATTGAGCTACCACTAGACAAAGCGTACAAGTTGATAAACAGTTATAAAACACTGGCGAGACATAATGATAAAAAGCAAAGGTTACCATTTTTCCGCATTAAGTCAGAAAACGGACCGACTGTCTTGCTTAAAATTAGTGAATGGAACGCTCCAACTCCAACTTCCTGGGGGATTTTCTAAAAGACATACGGAGTAAATAATATTATATCAAAGTAAGACAACTTATCCTAGGTACCTGCATCAGGTATAAAACCTGAGCAGATAGTACATACTATATCAAAGTAAGACAACTTATCCTAGGTACCTGCATCAGGTATAAAACCTGAGCAGATAGTACAATACAATACAACAAATGAAAACAAAATCAATGAGGAAAACTTGCATCGTCTGTGATGATTTCGTCATAGGACAACATCCGCCTCAGATGTTTCTGTGGTAGGATATTTACATATTGTATCCATTTTGTTGATTAAAATAAGAATAACTCATGCATGGAACAATAGATACACTGTTGAGTCTGTGGATTTGAGTCATTTTCTACCGAGCACAATCGCCTTTTAATAATTTAGCATATTACACTTTCCAGTATTTATATTTTATGACATGCATGAATATATTTAATATTTCATGGTGTTTTATGAACGGATAAATTGGAACGTTGTTACTTACATAGCTAGGTATTATGTTATTGCTGATATTATCAGACAGGGACTTTAAAAATATAATTTCCATGCAAAGTACTTGCGGCAAAGAGGACCATAACGTAAATAGTATTTAAACATACATTGTGTGCTACAGTTGATGCATTAAGTATAAATTGGCGTACAGCCCTGCCATGGGTCAGCAGGCGGGATTTATTCCTTATGGCACATCCCTTGCCTAAGACTACTGAGACCCCAGGCCAATCAGGCATACATACTCAGCCAAAATTACCTTTAACAAACCAGTTAATGGAATCACACGGATGCGGCGTGGGCAAATTCAACGAATAGCAGTATTCAATGCATTTAAACTCTGTTAATTCGAATGTTTCAACGTAATCGCATTTTCTGGTTAAACAGCGGGAGGGTTATGGTCTGAGGCGGATAGTGGGAGTGGTATTTTGTATTTGTATTTTGGGTTTAACGGCCACACCGACACTTGATAGGTCATACGGTGCCGATGATGTTTTGCTGATATTGATCCTGTGAGGTATCAACAGGTACAACAACGTGAATTGACTCTAATCAAGTAAAAATTATAATATGTAAGTCGGAATATAAAATAATGGATTATAATTGACAACAGGTAAACCTATTCTACGGTTTAAAAAATTCAATGTTAGCTTAAACAGTTTAAAAATCTATAACTGATTTAGGAATACCATTCTCGTTCAAGAAGCAAATAAGCTTAGAATCCGATAGTGTCTTAATTAGTTCGTACATGTTATTGGTATTAAAATACTTGACTGAATACGGTCTGTGCCAATGCAATGTACTCAAGTATGATTAACAGTAAGAGGTTCCTGGCAAGGAACACATTCAGGCTGACCTTTTTAATATATGAATGAGTTAATCTGGTATGTCCAATGCGACAGCGGGTAAGAGCTACGTCTTCCCGCCTACCTCTGTGCAAATAGAGATATTGGCACCGGCGTTAGGGTTTAATTACATGTAATTTGTTATAAATAGTATTGTCTCAACTTGTTTGGCATTTAGTTAAAATATATCGATTAATATGGTGTTTAAAATTCGTGTGTGGGATGCAAAGATCTGTCACAGAAAGGACTGAAGCAGAGTTTGCACTATTATCTGCATCCTCGTTTTATCCGATGCCTACATGTCTAGGTAGCCAAAAGAAAACAATACTCTTAGTAAGACATACTTCATTACGTTTTAAAAGTAATTCTCTAATGAGGGGGTTGGAAAAATTGAGATTTTTAAAAGACAGTAATACCGACAAAGAGTCAGTAAATATTAGTAGGCACGTCTAATGTCAGTCAGGGGCCTACATGTCATGCGATTAAAAATTAAAAAATATGTTTCTGGTTTTTATAGACTTAACCGATGATATCTTCTGCACTTATTTTAAGGGTATGGTTTGATTAGCTTGTGTGAATTAACAATATAAAACGTGGGTCAATAAACAATTAGATTAATTTTGATTACACAACTTAAGAATAATATGTGCCAGCATTTCTCTTCATCCTTTCATGCTTTTGATCAACACTGGGTCGAAACAGGGCAAGATCAATTTATTCTTTCTGGAAGAACACACTACGCTGGGTTAACCTGGATATGACGTCTATTTAAAGATGTTGTTGTCGTGAAGGAATATGTGGCAATCATCTTGTATAAACCCCTTGCTGTACTGTCAATGGAAGAATCCATTTCACTTCCATGTATGTAGTCAGTAACGCGCGTTTACTCAATATGGTTTGTAATGCTTAATACAAGGAAAACCACCTGGAAAAAAAGAATAACAACAAACTGAACATCACTATTAAAATCCTGTCAGAAGGCATAATTACCATTTTTTTATATAATGATACATATGTATGTGCATATGTGTTCTTCTGTAAATCTGTATATACATGAAAATGTTAAGATAATGTTAAGTTTCAACAACAAGTTACATGATCACTACAGTTAATTGCAGCAAATTGTTTATGTAATATAAATGCTAATCAAGCCTTATTTAAGATATTACACAATTACATCAATGTGATATATAAAAAATGAAACTGTAAACGAGTGTGATTTGTGTAATAATGAATAAAGTTTACATTAATTGTATATATAAATATACTTATGAAATTATAATGTTGTTTGTATGGGAAAATAATATTATTTAAAATTCATTGAGACATTTTAAAAAGGACTTAAATTTTAATTTTTATTAGACTAATATGTATTATATTTACACTAACCTGTTACAATACCTTCAAACTGTACAGCTCATTGTACTAAAGATTGACATCCTGCAGCATTTCCTGGAATTGTCTCACCTTTAAAGGTCTTTGTGCAGACCAACAGAAAAAAGTAGCAGGTATCCGAAATATTTGTTGTTAGCATTGGGTAATAGGATTGTTCTTTCCTTCAGCAGTGTATATTGCACAGGTCATTTTATCACTGTCAAACTGCAGCTACGGGTATTGAGCTAATCCCCCAAGAAATCACGTTAAACAACAGTTTCGTAGTTTGATTTCGATTGTTGGTTCACTTTCGAAAGACGTCGGTGTTTGTGTTTTACTACAGTCGTTACAGGTGCTTCTTTCGCTACCCGTTTTCGTGCTCGGCTCGGAAAAATAAAACGATATTAATCTGCTGTTTCTTTGCCTATGCCTTTTTGCTCCCGAAGACATGTTTGTCTTTGTTTACATGATACATGAAGATACCAAATCATGGTCTTACATACGCTTTTATTTAATGTTTACTGAAAAAACTCCAAGCATCTTGATCGCGTGACGCAAGCATCGTCTGTTAATAATGGAGGCAGTGCTAGTTAACTGGCTAGGATGATGTACCAAGCAGGTGCTGATCGAATGCTTAGGTGCATGTTACACTGAACCTGCAGAAAATGAGTTTGGTCCCATTTACTGGCGTCATGTAATCATGGGTTGGCCGTAAGATAATGCATCTTTAAAGAAAGATCGTTAAATGTAGGATTATATTTATGCGTAGGGATTCTGAGCTTACTCATTCTCAGTCGGGCATAGGAACGCGTGTGACTTGGATTGTGTAGCTATTACTATGTATTTAGTGCTATTCCACGTGTGAGTAACATTTGTTTGACAACTTCCAAACTTGCACGCCATTGTGTAATCTTGATCGGGGGTGGTAGGAGGGGGAGGCGTTTGTTGGGGGAGTGCTGTTAAACGTTTACCTCATATGTTCTTGCCAAATCTATTTCCGTACAATGTAATTTCCTGTTTAAAAGGAATAAAACGCAGCCGGGATCAGTTTTCTCAATTTAGGTATGCATATTTTATAACGGCATTTTTTGAGATAGTAGTTTATGCAAATTTCATTTAACTAATGATATGGTGTATTATAATCACGATATATATCGTGTATTTTATGAATTTATGTCAACGTTAATTAGATCAAAGTTTCCTAAACACTTTACACCTAAACAGGACATTCTGTATTATTTCTATGTTCCTCGTATATGTATTTCTTAGTCAACACATAAACCATTTAGTGACTATGACTGTATCTAAAGCATATCTGTGGCGCCCGTGTTTAACTTGTAACTCCTCTGACTGCTTAGCCTCTCACCGCGTGGGTTCGAGTCACGTTCCGGGCGAAGGACTAAATGTGAAAAGGTCCTTCCAGCTGACTTGCGGTGCGCCGGCGGTACCACCCAGACATGTGTCTTGGATCTTACTTCATCAAAATGCGGCACGTTGCTATAATTATCATACATAGTCGATAAAATGCATTAAAAACAAAACAAAAACAAAACAATAAACGTAAAGTATGTCGGTTAATTCGAGACGATTATTTTATATTATTGTATTATGCAGCGTGTACCCAAGTGATGACCCAGAATCAAATACAAATAGCACCTTGGTGCCTCAGATTTGATGATACAGTCAAAACAACCGATCTGGTGTGCACATCCCTATTTCGTATCGGTAGATGACGTTGATGCGTCTGTTTTATAGTTGCGATACATTAGAAAGATGTGAGGTCTGTTGTGGGCAGAACCCTCTTTCCAGCCATAATACAACACATATACTGCAGTAGCGATGTGTCAATAAAAGTACATGTGACTTACGTGAATTGGAATTAAATGCGACGTTTTGATTATTGAAATAGCTTATAATTCTATTTACTTATCGATATGCGTTCCAGCATAACTGTTATCCGTCTATTATCTACGCAATGCTAACCCACGCGAATCATTGTTATGTAACCTGTTCAAAAACAATTTAAAGCAACGCGTTTATGGAAGAAATAATTAGGGATCGACCGCTGAGAAATTACCCCAAGCAATGTCATTAAATTCACCATATTACAATGTGTTTTGGGTTTTTTAATATCTCACCCGTATTCTACAAATGAGCAAACTTCCGTGAATTATGTAACATCACAAACCACTGCAGAAACTATTATGCAGAACTTGCAATAATAAATGTTTGCTTTCTACTTTTGTCATAATAACTCGAAAATAATTCAAGATAATATCTTTAATGACAGAAAAGGAAACATCTTTTTTAATAAAAGATATATTGTATTGTATCTGTACCATACCCCCACCCACCCCCACCCCCCAAAAAATAACTAATTGTAGAGCTTTTTCTGGAGGAGGTTTTCAACCTAACCTGTTTTGCTTCGACGGTTTAATCTAGATATAATTCTTGGGTCTTCCGCCAGCAATAATTACGATACCGACAACATTAACATTTATTTGTCTGTGCGATGTAACAATAATAAAACAAAATATAACATCCTGAATAATGTAGTATCTATTTAAATTACACTCGTATTTATCTAGCTATACATAAAAGCCAAAGTTTATAGCGCTTGTGTTTTTACTTACATATGTAAATACACGAGTACGTCAGTACGTATACAATGTACGTGTTAATCTGTATTAAGGTCATATTTTATTTTTTAGATGACATTAGTGAATTTCTTTTTGTTGAAATGCTGGTGCCGACATTGCTGGTGATGATGTTGGTCGTAATCGTACTGGTCGTCATTGTCATTCGGTGAGTTACACAGCAAGCAACCAAATAACCATGAAGCATCCCTCACTGACTGACATTAAGATTATAAACAGGGATGGATTGCAAAAGTACAATGTCTGGTACACAGTAAAGCAACTTGGTCACAGTGAAGTTACTTAACAAATAGATCACACCTTTGCACGTCCTTCTTCCCTTAATGGTAACGTCATCAAGTCTTGTGGTTATTATCAACGTATACATGTGATGTATTTTGCCGCATGTGCAGTTTGGGATAAATATTCCATTTATTGAGCTAAAAACGACTGAAATAGTTGAACACCGTTGCGACGCTTAGGTAAGTCCAACGTTATGACTCGGCGGTCTTTTGAATTACAGCATGTTCACAGATATAATAGTTAACAGATAAACACTTTTATTCAAGAGTTATTGTATTGCAGCACAGTTTTGCTTTACTAACTTGAATACAGAATTCAAATGCAACATACTGTGATCAACTCACCAAAAACCAAAGTTTCATCAATGCTACGTGCACTTGTTTCAAAGCTTTGTCGTCACACCATACTACTCGCACGTACATAGTCTTAAGCAGACGACAGGAAAAAAGAAGAAGTCCCTTGTTATTAATTTCTAATTGTGTTTGTTTATCACACATCGAAGTAACACAATTATGGTTGTTATTGCTACATTTAGCTGTTAAAAGAAGATGAACGTCCGAGACAAATATCTGGACAGCACCACCGGTTTACAGCGTATCAGCTGGAACATGTTCTACATAAGTATGAGCCGAGAGGGACGAGTAGGTTAATTTAAAATAAATATGTTTAATTGTTTTGTTTTTCAGATTTCAAAAGAGGAAAATTAGCTTTGGGAGCAACTCATCCGAATTTGACGTATCGTGTGACCAGACCGAAGGGGATATCCTTGTCGTCAAAACCTGTCTATGATAACAGCAATTAGTCTAATCAATAACGATACCTACAGGTGGTGCAACCGAATACATTGACCTGCGGTGAAATACAACCAACGACAGTCATCCGAGGCACCACCTGATAGACACCACCTTCGGCAATAATACCCGGTTTGAGTAGAAAAGCTGTTATAAAATAGTATGAGGCTTGTTTGGGCTTGTGCCGATAGCAGCAATATAATTTATATAATATTGTAATCAAGAAATTCAAAAAAAACGGTTAGCAACCAAACACTTCCGCTTTGCAAAATGTAAACTGACGAAGAATAATGACGCCTTCTGTTACAATTCATGCATGATTAATTCACATTTTATAGTTTCACTGCATGGGTGTTTAAGATAAGGTCCAGTGTTATCAAGCCGTATAATAACGACTGAATGGACGTAAAACCACCGATCACTTAAGGGTAAACATGAACTTTGTACCTCTATTTTTGTTCAAGATTGCAATGAAGCAATGTTGGCATCGCATGGGATTCTTTAATGAATGAACATGTGTAGATCAAGCTTTGTGGGGCACTGAAGGAAATGTACATTTTGATAGCCGTTTTCATTTTACATTCGTATCTCTTCTGATATATGTATTTAAGTGTATGTGTTGCTTAAAACGTATACATAAAATTTAAGTGTACGTTCGTAGGAAATTGAATAAAGAAAAACACTACAAGAGCATAAAATAGAGTTAAAATAAAATTATAATAAATCTTTAAAGAACTACTAGTAATCCCAATGTGCCACTTTCTCATGTAAATGTACGAACTGAACATATGCAAAACATAAAATGCAATGGTGAAATCTATACTTTATATAAACATGATGTGCATAAATATTTATTAAGGTAGGGTTATGCAAATGAACCTGAAATTTTCGAATGTTGCAGAGAGAAATTTATTCTCTTGCTAACTAACACTTAAACTTGTTTAAGAGATTAATAAGTATTGGTTTAAATTAACATATTTTACTATTTAATATACTTGTCTGTCGTCTGATGACAGCTATTGCAAATGGACGTTGTTTGAGGCTATCTTTAAGGAACAACACAATGACAAAACGTAGCAGCTAGCATCGAAATGTAGTGTGATCCACGTACATACATGTAGAAATGGTTTCCTCACCTCCCTTTCTTATTTGTAAGTTCTTACAGATTTCGAAAATCAATTTGTTAACTTGTTTGAAAATGCTAAAAGAACACATTGATTCGGCGGAATATAACCGCAAAACATTAAAATAACACAAATGACATTAAATGACTCCACGGAGGTCTGGGTGTAAAAGCAATACACAATTAACTTTTTGTCAGAAAGGGTTTTGTTTTAAAACGAATATGTCTGTTTGTTTCTTATCAAGCATTGTTAAAAATGACAAGATTGTGCATATTGAATTTATGAGAAAAAGGAAAACTAACGAAACGAAAGAAAAAAAATACAACAGCAACACGTTCAAGGAATGTCGCCAATGGAAGAAATGTATCTCTGTTGTGTACACTTTGGTAAAGTTTAAGTTTCCAATGTGGAGATATTGATACATTTCACGAAAAGTTATTAACAATCTAACTAAACGTACAAACTATGCAGTCATATAATCAGGTTTTGTCAACAGCTGAACAACGCTGCACAAACTAAATAACTTAAATATCGTCCAATCAGGTTTCTTGCTACTTAATGAGAGGTGACTTGATGAATTTGTAATAAAGCTTGGCTAGTCATCAGCAGCAGTTTATATTTAACTGAAACAAAATTGTTTATTAACTGGTACTGAAATCACTTTGTAACTTAATATTAGTTTGTTTTACACCTAAATATATATTTATGTTCAGCCTAATGTAGCTCCTTCGGAAGCTCTATTGCATGACATTTTAAATGAATGCTTATCGCAAATAATGGTATGGTATGCAACACATCTTCTTACTTCACTAATAGCATTGCTGACATGCCTTAACGTGTTATCCACTAACAGTTTGGAGAGAAATGAAATAAGTTGTGAATAATTTAATCCCGCTAATAAATGTTCAGAGTTAAATTTATATATAAGGCTATTATATATTTCTTTGTTGTTTAAATATATTGTCGAACCTCAATATTTGAATGCCATATTGTGCACATAATATAGAATGTGTACCAACATATAAAGCATACACATATAAATTGAAACGGTTTGCAATATTATTGCACAGCTTTGTTGTCATTGCTGTCATGGACATTAGGACACTTAGGTATGGATTGCTTAAGTGATGTTTTTTGCATGGTGTTATTAAAGAGAAACACAACGTAGTACGGATTTGATTCCAAATCGTCCCTAGTTTTGAAAAGGCAACACTGAATCACATACAAGGTGTCTTTTTTGGAATATCTTGACAGAGTTGACACAATTTGCAGCATGCACATTATGCTATTCTTCTGACCTACTTTGAGCAAACCTATTTCAATTGACTTATCGGTTCATTGCACAACAAAAACGTTACTTTAATACAAAAATAACTAGTTTGCAACAATACCTAGTTTGCACTATTAGTCCTTACTTGTATTAATTGGTCGATTCCTTAACGCAATTTACATTGTTGATATCACTGAAATGTTCCATATACTAATTCCAATTTACGGTTCATTGAGGATATGTAATAGAGTAAATATGGATAACATTGGTAGGGCTTAAATTTTAACACAAGGTTGTTTACCTTAGATAATACATGGATGTTTACGGACGTACATTCATTCTCAGACTCTCGGAGAAGTTTAATTAGAATTGTATGTGTGTTGTGTGCGTGGGTGTGTGTTATACTAAATTTTATTTTTATCGTTTACGAAAAGCTTCTCATGTCACAAACCGATATAATCAGGTATAACTAACTGTGGCCGGAGTATTGAATTATATATAATTACACGTAGTAAATGGTAATAACTGAATAAATCATAATGAAACTATAAAATAGCATTATTTTTTCCGGTATCTTTAAAACTCTTTTATGGTGTTCAAATATATGTAATTTTGCTGGTTGGTATATGTCTGTATGTTAAGATACAGCATTACAAACACACGATGCTCAACTTTGCGAGTATCATTGAAATTATTTACAGAGAAAATACATATTCTGAATATACCTCTTTAAAAAATCAGACCCAGGATTATCCCTCAATTCTGTTACTTAACAGGACAGAGAGAAACTAAAAACCAAGCATTAGACTGTACTACAAACATTCGAGTCAAGAAACTATTTTCAAACAATAATAATGCAAAACCATGTAATGAAACTTTAGTATAATAATTCCATCACTGTACTTAAACTGTGTATATATACTTATAAATACTTGTAGTAAAAGACTTGCAACTGACTCTAAACTATGTACTTTTTTCATACACAGCAATACATTTTATCCAAAAAGTACAAATGCCGATATTTAAATGCACAAGCCGCCTGAACCTTATTCTGACCTTAAAGTTGTATGCACGTACAGATTTTCAATAAAACCCGAGAGAAGATGGTACGTCTGGAGGCCACAGAGAGGAGTCCACATCTAGCCAGCGCGGGTGTGTGTCGGCAATCCAGTCGGCGGCTGACCTGGCCGGGGCGCGGTTCCAGCCATGAATAAAATGTTACAGTTATAGAAGACTTTGTTACTGCCTTCATCCCCGACGATGTTTTCATCAATCTATTAATACGCTACACTGTGTAATGTCACAATAGACATACATGTACTAGACTAATTTATATTTTTTACACAGTAAAGTTCAGACTGAATGTGTTTCTTGCCAGGAACAACTAACAGTTAACAATATGTTATTGCATGTTATTGACACAAAATATCTTTGGTAAGAGATTTTTATTGACAATAACATGAACGAGCGGATGCGAATTACATCCGGTTATGAACTTGTTTACTTTCTTTGTTTAATTGTAACATTCTTCACATCTTAACCTTATTTATTTTTAAACTCGATTTTTAGCCTATTTATACGATTTACGTTAAACATTTTCGCATTCGGCGCCGTATGAGCTATCAAACACACAATTGCATAAAAATACACCGAATGCAAGCTTACATTAAATACTTTCCCTTGTATGAGTCTCGTAGCCGTACACACAAATGCCATTTTCTAGTTCTTTGTATAGCAGGCTCATCAACACGCTATGAATGCGTAGGTATTTTGAACACGATCGCGCATTAAAGTTTTAACCGATACCTTTATCACAGATGCTAAAATGTACTTTTCGCAAATGGCTTTAAATATTTTTAGACCAAAAAACAACAACAACAACAGTTTCTTTTATTACAAACAACTTTATTTTCGAACACATCAACGCACTTACACAACGTCCTGCAATAACAACAATAACTAGAACTTCAATTTTGAAGACTTTAATATTTTTAACATAGGCCTCTTTTCCAATTGTCTCATTGTCTTTAACATCTTTTTCATGATGTAACAGTTTCTGTATTGAAGATGCAAACGTTGCAATGAAACTTGATTTTACACACAGTCTCGTTTATTTCCGCCTTAGCTACTATTTATGTATACAATTAAGTGAATTATCAAACAAGGTGTTTTAAGAAGCACCTGACAAACTTTAACTCATGGATTAGATATAGTTAGGACAACTATTTTTCTTTTACATGTATAATACACCATGTGACGCGATTATGAACAATTTCAAACATATAACTAACTTGACGAAATAAACAGAAAGGGTTATTTTATCATTGTAAGCCAACTATATTTTATCATGTTTGATAAAGTGCAATGATGAAGACTACAAATAAAACCTGACACAGTATATATTTTAACAATATGTTGTAATATTTATTTATTTATGCTTTAATTTTCGTTCCCAGCTATAAAGTAAGAAAACAAAAAGCCCCAAAGAGAGCGGGTTGCGTCGTTTTTCCTTTTGAAAACAAAGCCCACAGTCATTGCATTAAACAATCCGCGAATGATATGTAGCTTCTTACCTTAATTAATTTCCACGTCTTTTGTTTGAACCTTCCCAAAAAGCTCACAAACTGTATCACAAATTAAACTTACGTGTTCTTTTATGTTTCTGATTACTGGGTTTATCGTCCCGTCAACAGTGTTTCACTTATCCGCAGACGGTGTTTACTTAAAGCAGATATAGTGTTGCCTTCACTTTGAATAGCATGCCTTGAAAACTGGCATACTACACCCAGTAACATTATCCTGACTCCGGACCTACCAGTCATGGAACTACCCTTATATTTGTTTGGCAAGTGAGCTATACAACTACCGGGATCGAACCCGGGGCCTCCCGTTCCTGGAGCCGACGCCCTACCGATTGCGGCACGAGGTCTGGTACTTTTATGTTCTTTTAAGAAGGTTAACCATTCGCCATGGGCTTTACTGATTGAATATACCGATTAATATACTTGACCCACAGCTTGAGAACCGTAGTTATGTTTATAGATAAAGCACTGCGGTAATCAAACGCACTGTATGATACCAAAAATCATAGGAAGTAATCCTTTTATACCAGAACTGGTATTCTTCTTAATGTCCGAAGCGCAGATTCGAATACTTTGCCATTGATTCTGAAACAGAAATTCCCTATCAAAGAAGGTTATTCCTGTATGGTTGTGATAAACAGCTACAATGTTATCAAGATATTTCATCAAATAAAAGGATTGTGTCGGTATCTCAACCTGTGGACAAAACCATAGTTTTGTAAGGAAAAGGTCGGACGGAGTCTTTTTGATCAACGTAATTAACTTGTACAAAATTCGGTCGCGGGGTTGAGCATTGTCATATATCTGATCGGAAGTAACAAAAATTGGCATGTTTTTTTGTAAGTTGGGTACGGAAGCCTGGACCGACCATAGTGAAACCCTACTTTGTTTCGATCTTAAGCCGACCTTTTTTCTGCTTGATGTAAAATACAACTTTTCACCCGAAAGTGTCTCTTTGAGATTCGTCATGAATTCATCTGGCTTGATTGTTAACTCATTGAACATCATCTCGGCGTAAATATGTTTTACTGAGTTTATCATCTGGCCGTTTGGAGAGTTTTTATCTAGTTCTAGTATATTGGTCACGTTAGTGTATTTCACAAATGGAATATACATATTATTCAATGTCCAAGATTTTAACTTCAGTCCACTGAATGCATTCTTTCTAAAAGTCTCTTGTAATGAGCCTTTAATAGAAATGCCTTCATCAAATTCAAGCCGGAACAGCAGTGAAAACTGCGGTCTGATCCAGAGTGAACTGTCCATCAGGCAGGTTCTTCCTTCACCCTCATCGACCATCAGCTGGCCAATAGGACATAACAGTGGATGGCAATTCTGTAGACAAAAAATTACACACCGATTTATTGTGAGGTTTCCCTTGAACAAATTATAATAATCATATGAAAGACTTTGTCAAAAATTCTTCTTCTTCATCATCGTTTTCTTCGTCTTTTTCTTCTACTACTGCTACTACTTCTACTACCACAATCACTACTACTACTACTACTGCTATAACTACAACAACAACAACTACTACTACTACTGTTACTGCTTTTTCTTCGTCTACTACCACAAAAGCTTCTTCTACTGCTGATCTGGGAGCACCAGTGACATCGTGATCCAGTCGTTGACGTATAACAACTTTGTCTGCCTTAGCCTCCCACCACCTGCTGCTCCTACAACTACTACAACTGCTACTACTACTTATAATAATAATAGTAATAATAATAATAATAATAATAATAATAATAATAATAATAATAATAATAATAATTATAATAATAATAATAATAATAATAATGATAATAATAATAATAATAATAATAATTAAGAAAAAGCAACAGAAATACATTCATACAAAACATACCTCTTTATCGACATCTATTCCACATACATATTCCGTCTTTGTTAGTGATTTTGACATAGTTCGAAGGGCAAGGATGCGTGCAAAGCTGTTCGTGATAAGCGATTTTTGAAAGATTGTATCTTTTTCCTGGCCACATGATTGTATTTCTAATAAATCATTATAAACAATATTATTGTGACATATAAAGCAGAAAATGTTTTTGGCGTAAAAATGATTATTTATGTAGCGTGGTAAGTTTTCAATAAAGCACGCATTTTTAAGTTCTTCAATTGTCAAATCAAAATTATTAGGAATAAACAACTTAGAAAGGTCCAGTGGACATTGATTGAATCTTTCTGTAAAACACTCAAGATGCTGTATTTCTTTATCCTGTCTTGGAAACAAAAAGTCAAAATCACATAATAGAGTGTCTGTGGAAAACTCCTCATAATGTTTGCAATTAACAAACACATTCCAATAATCTGGATCTTCTATGCCGTGGCATCGTGCACATTGTGGGTTCTTGTAAATAAGATTTCTTGATCTAGAATACACAGGAAGAAGCCTCTGCAATAGAACTTTAATTTCTGAGTCATTACAGGTCGGGTGATTTAGTATGCCGTTCTTAGTTTTCATACTACTATTTGAGGCCACACAACCGCCTTTAGGCGCCTCTGTCACCATGTAATACGACCTTCTTTCTTGAAATAAATTGTTTGACCGTCTACGGAGATATGGTAAGATGCACTGTTGATCAGGTCTTTTGACGGAGGTTTCGTTTGAGGGTATACGAAATCGGATGGAATCGTTGAAGCTGTCTGAAAATAGAGGATAGAGAAACGCGACGCATACATTAACATGATGTCAATATAATAAGTTTATCTTGTAAAAAGATCTTGTAAAAAGAGTAAACAAATATCGATGATGACATTTGTTTTAATGTTTTAGATGTCTCCAACAACGATCAAGTTATATCTTGCACTGTTTTACTATCCGCTTGCTGATTTGGTAATCCTTGAAGATTCGTGAATTTTGTCAGATCGAAAATATAAAGTCAGCTTGCTTCTTATAATTAACACTAGCGCATATATGTAGTTTGTTGATGAAAATACTGCTTGTGTAATTCGATAATAAAATGAACACTGTGTTACTTTGAAAATAAGAATGTTCAGATTATTATGGCCTATAGGCACGAGCATGGAGCAGAAGTTTTTGATTTGATTTCCTTTGATTATCTGCAATATCAAATACATAAATACGACATAATATTTGAAACTGAGACAAAAGTATTATATTTTTAGTTACATTAAAAATGTAAAAGTGACAGAAACATCTAACTGGGTTTCTCAGAAAAGTATAGTTAGCTCAACATTTACCAGCTGGGAACGGTCAGCCGAAAAGAAACCCACTGGGATAGATAGATAAATAGATAGATAGATAGATAGATAAATAGATAGATAGATAGATGGATGGATGGATGGATGGATGATGGATAGATGGTTGGATGGATGGATAGAAAGTTAGATAGTTAGATAGTTAGATAGATAGATAGATAGATAGATAGATAGATAGATAGATAGAAAACTTGTATATATATATATATATATATATATATATATATATATATATATATATATATATATATATATATATATATATATATATATATATATATATATAACTACATAATTACAACTTCAAGAAAGGATAATCGAAGCAATAGATTATCAAAAAAGCATCAAGAAGAAACAGAGACAAAAGAGACAAAACTGCAGGGTTAAGGTAGCTTGGTCATTCTCGAAGAATCAATATGAATCACATGCAATTAACAGAATATATGTTTTAATCTTGATATTATGATCTGAATGACAGCATTGGTGAAATGTATGGGTGTGCAGGTAGCTTTTTTCGACTGCCGCACTCTACATGTAGCATTGCTGGGATTACTAATACAAAAACCTACACCTTATATAAAGTAAACCTTGTTCATTTTATGCCAATAATCTGTTTCTATTTATATAAAGCAATACACCACACACTTACCTATACAACAACTTTCCTCTTTATTGGTGACTGTATAATTCGAATCTATGTCAGCTTGAATATACTGTCCAGGGCAAAGATTTATTAAATTCCTGAGCAGATTTTTCCTAAACTCTGAACCGTGAATAACGTTCAGCATAATCGCCATCACCGCAAGTACAAGCGCATTCATTCTTATTTGGTTATAATACATTAAATAAAAGTGTTTATATTTTGAATTGAAATACTACTATATAAAGTTACAAATGTGATAATGGCTATCACTGCGAATTAATGAAGTCTTTCAGTCTTATGTGGTCGCCAAACAAAATTCAGTCTATATATATAGGATTCTTCTGCAAATAGAAATATTGACAAACATCGTTATTTAAATTTATTATATCTACCTTTTTTAATGAGCACATATATTATACATTTAAAATAATTTACTGCGTACGGACACATTGATGTCATTGTATTTTATAAAATATAACTATAACTATACCTTTAATTGTGATTTACTTTTTTCAAGCCATACATAATTACAATTAAAACATATAACTCTATATACGCGTTTTATCTGTTAGGCTTATATGTTGCATCCATTTGTCACGTATATTTCCGAACTTTGTTGTCTTAGACATCTATCGACTTTTGTTAACATATTATTTAGTTTTAACATGAAAATTCCTGTAAGATACCTATTAAATACTATGCAAAGCGTACAGATAAACAGCTATTATACATATTAATGTATTAAGGCAAGAAAGCAATTAACAAAGACAATTAATTATGTTATTAACTTACTTACAAATTATCATTTAAGCTTACGTTGAATAATGTACACTATGTTTGTACATTTGACAATTTGTAACTTTGTTTTGTATGGTTGTGGACAAAAGACCATTCAAAACACTACACAGAGGACTTAAAAGGGAAACAGACACGTAGTTGACTTACAATTCAAGTAATGGCAGCAGCTATGCCAAATACTTTGACTATTGCAAAAAGCCGTAACACAGACTAACAATATTTGCAAAAAAACGATCTAGCAATATTTCTAAATCGGAATTGTCGATGATTTTTGGACATATATAGTGACATATTTGGATGAACAAGAAATGTGTATCTATAAGTTTCAAAAAGGTGCATGTTACAATCATGCACACACACACACACACACACACACACACACACACACACACACACACACACACACACACACACACACACACACACACACACACACACACACACACACACACACATATATATATATATATATATATATATATATATATATATATATATATATATATATATATATATATATATATATATATATATATATATATATATATATATAGTGTTAGTGCATTATTGTAACATGCATATATATATGCAAAGCAATAAAAGCAATATAATATTTTACCCATCCCAAAAATTAAGTTAAAGCTGGTCCGAGTTGTTATCATGATTTAAATTAAGTTTCTTTTTATATGTGGAAAGAAGTCCTTTATTAAGTTTAATTTATGCATGTGCCACTTGGGGAAAATTGCATATAAATTACATCTAAAATAATTATTATAGTTAAAGTTTTATTTTCTACTAACATAAATCATCGCAATTAAAATGGTATACTTTTTTTCCAAAACTATTCAGTCTCATTTTACGCTAGTGTGTCTTTAAATGATATTTCAGGAGAACATAACTATATGATACTTATTTAGGTAGATTTGCGCAATATTTTAAAGACACATGAAACAGTAAGTGACAATTAAAATGATAATCATAATAATACCAGCCAAATTCATATTTTTATTATTCAACCTGTAAAATTCAAGTTTCTTTTAATGATTGAAGGGGCTAAAAACAATAACATGACATAAAATAAGGATGAAATATTGTTTTAACTTTATTATAACTATCAACCATGTATAATGCGTATATCCTATAGCTATTTAGGTGTTATTGTTGTTTTTTCATAGTTTATCAATTTTGTAAACAATTGTGCATTAGTTCATGAAGTTATGAAGCGCTCAACCAAATGCGTGTTGCATTACTATTGTTACAGTTGTAAATGCTATGTTGTTCTGATTTCTTTTGCTACTGCTGATTTCAAAACTTATATATGTACATAGATCAATTGCTCGCAGGCAGTGTCCCAAACCAAGTTAGAAGTTTTGACATATATTATAGGTGTAGTACGTCAATTGTTTCTCATTTTCTTTTCACTTACACTGATTGAACAAATTCACGTTATTAGTTTATATTCAGAGTTGATCGACAGTCTAATGACGTAAACCTATTTAAACAAATCGTCTTGATATACTTAATCATATCTGATTCCTTGAAAAAACACTAAAATTTATGTAGCCGTTCGCTAAACATAATATAAATATATATCCATTAAATGTTCTAGATTATTAACTACATGTTTATATCCCTTCAGCAGTATTACGGAAAACAAAGCAGGAGTCTTGTTATGACGACGAATGCCAATGATCATTTTTATCGTGTTCAATTTAAAGGAACCGGTGTATTATTAATACCCATTAGCGTCAAGATTGAAATATCATTTGGATATATTTCGTTAAATTAGTGTATTGTAATATTACATTATCTCTTATCTTTTACAGTCACTTTACTTCGATCCTACGGTAAACTTTATGTGTTTATAAGTTGTGTAAAATAAAAAGCAACTTAATTAATGAAATGGTCCAACTGTCCGATTTTTTCTCAGAACAGAAAAGACGCGAGAGAAACAGAAAAACAATGTTTATGAGTGTTATTGCCACATAATTATTAATTTTTATGAGAATATAATTTACTCATGGAAAAAGTAATTGTGTTGTTTACAAGCAACGTTAGGTACTTAACCTAAATAAGACAGGTAAGACAATTATTACACCAGGGAGTGGCTAGTGGAAGATAAACATTATTTATACATTTTATCAAGAGTACATTTCAAGAGCCGTTATCTTATTGAGAATGAGAACAGGTACGAATTTTCAACGTTGCACGCGACTCAGAGATAAAATAAACGAAAATGTTAATAATAATTTCTAAAAAAGAACAATCAAGTTTATATAAGTTGGATAACAATGTCTAAACAGGGAAAAGCTGCTGAATCGGTAAGTATGTGGTTGTTGCTTATTAGAACTCTTACTGATTACCTAACACGACTGTTTTTAAATGATGAGTGATGGATACAAAATATTATGAAAATATATACATATGTCCTGTTTGAAAACTATTTCATTGATGTGTTTTTTATATATTATAAGATATCAGTGGAGCATTTTGTTGTGTACATTTCTTGTGGACACGTTTCTACATAAGTACACTTCACACAGCTTATTTTCCATAGGATACTTGTACTATTAGGATAGACAATTTATTATCGTCTTACATTAGAAGTCATGTGTGATTTCAACTAGTCCGTTCCATATGTGTCTCTTTAAAGCAAATGTTTTATATTTTTAATAAGCTTTAAAGGCAGAGTTGCTGTTTGTTTTATGTCGTTGTAGTTACATCGCCACATTTATAATTATATTTGCGATGTCTAGCTAATTATTGGTGAAGGAAGACCCGAGACGTATGTCTGTGTAAACCATAAGACCACCGCTGAAGTTGTTTTTCCAGAAACTTTCAATCGAAACGAATACACTTTCAAGGTCATTGCTAATAAACATGGAAATGTTTTGCTAATAAAGCTTCACCACCCTCGAAACAAACCCTTGAACGTTTGTCTCGCATAACACTTAAAACTATTAAGTTCGGTGACAATTCAAGGTCATGGTCATGTTTAAGGACATTTGTCGATTGACATTTCTTCTTAAATGATGGTGTGTCAAAAATTACAATTACAGAAACGAAAATGTTATATAAGACAACTGCGAAGCTGGCACTTGTTGTCTTGAAATTGCGTGGGAGTCACAATTTAAGTTCTAGCAAATCCACATTGTTTCCTTGATTGTTCAAAGGAGCTTCCTGGCTATTTGTGAGAATCAGAGCGATTTAAAAATTTAAAAGGAAAACAGTGCTACGTAGCAAAGAATCACGAAGGTATAGTTATTACAATTCAAGAAAGATGCATAATGAATAATTTGTCAAAATTGGGTAAAACCAACAACAACAAAAATAGGATTGTAATAAGTATGTAAATCTAATTCTAAAAAGATATGTGTTACGAGTATTCAAATAATTTTCGAATATTCGAAACTAATTTGCATCAGAGATGCATATAATAAGATAATTCGTCCTAACATTTAACATGCGTTTTATATATATTTTCTTTGATTTGTTTATGTATTTGGGTTTTAGGCACACCGATACTTTATAGATTATACAGCGTCGAGTATTTTTTAAATACTGCATGTTGTATTTTAAACTTTATATATGTTTACACGTATCTTGTGACGGTAGAAGGGCTGCGCACAAGCACTACAATTATTTCTACATAAATTCTGTAGTTATCTATCTTTTCATAATAACTTGAAAACTATCAGAGTCATTTCAAACCTAATATATAGGCACCTGGCAGAAGTATAGAGCTCACCATTAAAGATTTTTCCTGTGATTATCTCCCTTCTTTCTGTCTTTCAAAAATCTTGTTTTGTCAGTGACTGACTTTTCTGAAGTGCAAAACTACCCAGTTCTTTGACTTGTTTTTTAATTATTCGTCCAACACCACTTGTGGAGTGTAACCTTGTTATGTGGGTAAGTTGTTTTTGTTGTTGTTTCATTGCATTTTTTTTTCTTTTTCTGTTTTACCAAGAAAGAAAGCAAGATTGATCTGACCCAAGAATGGCAGGGTTGCTCCGACCCAGATATGGTAGGGTTGGTCTGATTCTCGATGCAAACTTCGTTTACTGTTCTATGTTGACATTATGTTTATGTGCGAGGTAAGAACATTGTAAAACCGGTTTAAGCAACTCGGTTGGTCCTTTTTGCCGACTGACCATTCCAAGGCGGTAACTGTTCGGTTTTCTCTGTCTGTTTAATGACCCATCAAGATTTGTTCTAACTTTAACCGCTGGCTTGTGAATACCCTCTTCCTGTGCCTTTTCAAATGTTGGTATATTTTGCAATTCTCACATGTCATATGCAATTACTTTAAACCCAAAGACAATTCAAACATTTAGAGGACATGACATATGCCTATTTGTTTTCAAAGGTTATTCTTTGTAGTTATTGTAATTCAAATAAAATGTATCCTCTCAACCAAATACAATGTGGACCGTTTTTAATTACATCACTTTAATATGTGTTGCAATACTCATATTATCTTGTCCTATGTTCTCTATAATCTATACCATGATCTATATGAAGTTATACCTTCTCTATCATAGAAGGAACATTTGAAAATGTCCTATAAAATTACCAAATATTTGTTATTTATACGCTTTTCTCAATATTCTCATACCTTTATATCTGCCTTTAGCCAAGTCCTGGGGAAGTAGTTTACTTAAAGACACTATTCAGTTTATACGTTTTGTTCTTATTTATATTGATAATCATAAAGCACTTAATTACACCCCAACCCCTCCCATTTATTCGATCAGTCAGACTATTTAGTAATTTTGCCGAATTTCTCGCGGCAGATACGAGGCACTTTTTGAGCTTCCTCTGATAACCTCTATTGCAGTCGATCTATATGAACAACTAGTATTTACCCGAATGTCAAACGACCTCCCACTCCTAATGGGTCAAAATGACCCCAGACCTAGACTTCCAACCCTGATGTTACATCATAAAGCAGGCAGATATATGTCTTATGATATATGACGGGATTAGTGCCATAGTACAATCTGTGTGTATAGGTCATTGTAATGACCAATAAAAAGTTTTTTGCTAGTTATCTCCCCATTTGCTCAGTATATTTAGTCTCTTGCAATAACAGTGATGCGGCGAGGCTTTTATTTACTGTACATACTGTACACATGTTGATAGTTTATTTTATTACTTCGGCGTCGTATGACCTATCAAGTGTCGGTGTGCCGTAAAACCCAAAATACAAAAAAAAAATTATTACTAGTTATTATGTATGTATATTCGTTCAATAACTCCCGATGCAGGTGCTTACTGTAAGTTGTTTCACTTTGATGGGATATTGTTATTTACACTGTTTATTTGATAGAAAAACCTTCAAGAAGTGCGAGGTTGGAGCGCTCCACAAACCAGATTTAAACACCCCAGTCGGCTCTTTTGCCGATGGACCGTTCCAAGGCGGTAACTGATGTTTTTTATGTGTGTTATGTCTCGTCTCTGTGTTTTTGTCACATTTACATTTACCTTGTTTGCCTTTGTCTACTGGTAGATAAAATTTAAATATCTGTGGAAATTTTAATAGAACCTTTTCTTACTTACCTATTGCAATATTCTAGTTTCTTCACAAAACAGTATTATCGAAATATATCAACGGTCAATGGTTAAAAGCTGCCTTATTTTAGTTTTAAACAATAAAATGACACACAATAGGAACTATAACCCCATAATGAGTACCTTGGGTAAATGGTCGTTGTCTGTGCAATAAAGTAAAGGAAATAGGTTCTAATTGTCCCATTTGAACATGTAAAAATAGTGTATGCCATTTTATTGTCACTTTATGTCATTATATTTACTGTTGTGTCAGAACCTCCCATGTGCTATTTGTGACGGTATAGACTAGCGTTTCTATTGTTTATATAATATGATTATATATGATACAATTGTATGTATTCCTTTGTATATTTTTTTTTGTCAAATGATTTTGGACATTCTTGAAGGTTCTTATATTTCATTGTTATATTCTAGAACAAAACTTACAAGAATAAAAAAATCACATATGTCATAACAATGTATAAATGTTGCAGTAATAATAGACCATGTTCTTATACTTACCGAGAAGGAAGAGAGAGACAGACAGACAGACAGAGAATGAGAGAACATGTTCATTATTATTGTTTTAAAACTGTCGTCCAAAGGGCCGATAATTGTAGATGTACCTGGCAATTAGATTTGGTAAAGCAGATGCAGCACTGTAAGAGATAAACTCATATTTTGTCGAAGGACTTTAATCACATGTACATATGTTAATGTTAAGCTCGGGGATTCCAGTACCCTGTCGAGCCGAAATCTCTCAGGGATGGACTTTTAGCTGACCCGAGGGGCGCCGGTAGTTCTGTTAAGACATGTGTCTGTGATAATCATCTACCAATACAATGTTTCTACTTCCAACTACTTAATTAACATTTGCATCCGTTTTAAGAACCGCGGTGTTTTTAAACACAATGAGATTACGACTTAATCAACTCCTTACTTACTTCCTACATCGTATTATGTATGACTATCATTTATGTTTGTATGCTTTCCTTTCCACATCAGTTATAAATTTAATAAAATTATGTGTTCACACAAAAATGTGAATATCATTTAATGAAACCATATAATTTAGAACATATTCGATAGTTAAAAAAATGTTAACTAATCACATTTAGGAACATAGTAAAAAATTTAGTTATGAGAAGATGTTTCATCTTATCATCTTTGATTTTGAATGCAACAATAATCATCAAAATTGAACAAAGTAAAATGTATTTAGAGTCTACACTAAATAAGAAACCACTTGAAAATAAATAACACTCTCAGAATGTTTACAATTAGACACATATTCCAATATCAGGATGTTCTATGCCGTGGCATTGTACACTTTGTGGGTTCTTGTAAATAAGATTTCTTGATCCAGAATATGCAGGAAGATGCCTCTGCAATATAAGTTTAATGTCCTAGTCAATACAGGTCGGGTGATTAGTATGTCGGTCTTGACCTCTTGACGGGGTGGCGGAGGTTTCTTTTGAGGGGATACGGACTTGGTTGGACTCGTTGAAGTTTTCTGGAAAAAGAATGTTGGGAATCTTGACGCATTTGTTGTCATGATGACAAAAGTTTATGTTATAAGAAAGTAAAAAAGAGAAAATAACTTAAAATTTGTTTAAATGTTTATATGTGTTCAAAATATTTCAATTTATTTTTACCTTGCCCTGTTTCATTCCCCAATTGCTTATCATGATTCAAGTGATGCTTCTTTAATTTTGACAGAGTGAAAATATTAAGAATGCTTCCGCAATAAACACTAGAGCATATAAGTAATTTGTTGGTTAATGTACAACTTGTCTTGTTTAACACGATAACACAATAAGCGCCGTCGTATTGTCCTTAAAAACAGTGTTCAGTCTACTGCAGCATTTGCAGTATTTGCACACTGCTTTCAGTGATAATAATTCCACATATTTGCTCAATTTGGGGTCTGTAGGCTCAATGACAGGAAAGAATGTTGTAAGAAATCTCTGTAATAGCAAAAACATAAATATAACAACTATTTAAACTTACCGTAGTGCAATGTATTTATGATATGTATTACAAATTGAATGACAAAATTGATGACATGTTGCAACCATATTGCCCTTTGTTAAGTAAAATGTGTTAACTTAATGCTAATAATAGGTTTATATTTCTATATAGAAATACACTACACACTTACATATAAAATAACTTTTCTTTGTAGTGGTTTTAGAATAGTTAGAATTTATTTCAGTTTGAACATACTGTCCTGGGCAAAGATTACTTAAATTCCTGTTTCTCTTATACTCTGAATCGTGAATTATCATAATCGCCATTAACACAAGTGCAAACGTATTCTGTCTTATTTTTTATAATACATAAAACAAGATGTTCGCTTATACAGTTACAAACACGACTGTAGCTATCAAAGCGAACGTGGGAAGTTGGTTTTATAATATGTCTAAAGTTGCTCAGGTTTAACTTATAGGATTCTGCTGCAAATAGAAATAATGACAACAATCGTAATTTACTTTTATTGAATCTACCTTTTTTAAAGAGACAATAATAATAAATGTAAAACTATTTACTGTGTACGGACACATTGTGTTATTGTCTAACTATATATTTAATTATGATTTATTATTGTTTTCAAGTTACATACAATTCTGGTTTCACTTATCTCTATACAAAGGTATGTTATGTTGTATAGAGTAAAACTATATCTTATAACTATTTGCCATGTATATTTCCGAATATTGTGGTCTTAGACATCTTTCAACATTTGTTAACATTTAATATATTTTTAACATTAACATTTCTGTAATGTTCCAGAATTTAACACATCTCGATTCGTTAATCATCTTTTTATACACTATAAGTAGATAGAAACCAAAAGTTAGTTATCGTGACAAACTCGTAAAGTTTAGCCCTAACGTAAGGAAAACATAAACTACCATAGGATTATGACGTCGGAAACAAAGTATCTCGACTATGACTGGTTAAACCAGAAGATAATAAGACATTAAAATTCAACGTCCAATTTAATTATAACATTTAACTTGTCATTAACATACATCATTACAAACAACATGGTTTACTTATTTATAAAACTATTTTGTCTCATTTTATACAAGTTACAACACTGCAGTAGTTCCTTTAATAATATATTTTATATGTTACTTATAAAGCATTTTTCTCTAAAGGTTTTGAAGTCACGTTGTATTTAAATAAACAGGTGGATAAATACTAGTCATGAGCGCTCTTAGTAAAAGATAATTTGAATATATGCCTCCAAATCGACCTAAATCTAGTGTATTGTTATAATACAATATATCTAAATCACTGACACGCCACCATTACATAGATCCTACTGTATAATTAATGTAGTCGTAAGATGTATAACATATAATATGACTTGTCTGAATAGATCCCAGAACAGAACAGACGCGAAACACGAAAAAAATGTTTATACGTTTTGTTGTCAAATACGATTTTGAATAATAGTTTTACGTTCAATTAAAACGGAGGCATTACACATTAGTCTTTATGCGATTATAATTTACTTATGGAAAATGTAATTGTGTCGTTTAAAAGGGACATGAATGTCCAAAAGATAATTTTGTTTTGTATTTTACCTAAATGAGATTGAGGTTGGGCAAGGCAATTAATACTTGCAGGAGTGATGCGCAGATGGTAACAGTGTTATACCATGTATAACGGGTAGAGTTTTACTAAACACAGCAAAGGCCGTCATTATATTTATTATGAGAGGAAGGAAGAAGATTTCACCCAATTTTGCAAGCGGCTTCAAGTTAACAAACTCGTAATTGTGTGGGTATTACATTTTTAGGAATATACCGGGTTTCCATTCCTAATCCTTAAATACAGAGTGATGGATACACAATACTAGAAAATTAGATACATGCATTTTATACCATGTTCGAACATTTGTCTTTGTTGTCTACATTTGGTGGATTCTTTTTATTCATTAGTGCCGTTTATACAGCTTATTTTCCATGAGGGCTACTATTAGCGTGTATATTTTTATGGTCATCTTACATTACAAGTCTGGTGTGATTTCAAAGCTCTCATTACTCGTGTGTCTCTCAAATGGTATGTTCCATATTTTTCCTTGATGAAGAATGAATTGTCAATGCATCAAGTCAATCCATGTAAGCAATCCTTGTGTCTAATGAAAAGCTGCAAGTTGGTCATTTTGTAAAAGATATATAAAAATGTTCATATTCTATATAGGTAGATCAAGTGGTAGTCGTCTAAACATGTGTGATTATATGTTAAGATAAGGCTTAAAAACGCTTTACGCTTTAATAATATAAAGAATTGTTGGATTTATTATGTTTCCAGCTTCAGTTGAAAGTCACCTTAAATTGTATACACTGTACTTTACTGTACTTTTAAGACTTGTACATGGTACATCGTCTTGATGAACATTTAATTTTTCCAATACAAATGATCTTGTCAGTGTTGAAACAATCAAACAAATACAAACAATGAGAAAATGCATCAGGACAAAGAGAGAGAGAGAGAGATAGACAGAGAGACAGAAAGAAAGAAAGAGAGAGAGAGAGAGATAGAGAGAGAGAGAGAGAGAGGGAGGGGCCATAAATGGATAAGTAAATAAATAAACACCTAAATAAATAAAGACATATATATTATATAATGATATAATAAATGAGCATAAACACAGTGATGAACCAAGAAGAAAAGAGGATGAGCTTAAGAGTAAGGTTACATGACTGTGTTAGAATAAGCTATTCAGGTTACAAGACAAAACACATATAGTGGATTGAATTCAGAGATAACAATAGCTTAATATGTACAAAAGGTGTTAACAGCTACCAGAAGCTACCAGAAGGGAAGATAAATTCATGACAGTGCCCAATATTAATTCTAGCGGAACAATGCATAACAATGCAGGAAACAAGCAGAATGATACGTTTGTCACACAGTTGGTAAAGCCAACAAGATTAAATAAATTGGATTGTAAAATTATATTACTTTATTTGCCAAGATACTACATTTATGCAGTCTTTAAATGAATTTGGCGCGTTTGGACAAATGTGAATTAGTGTCAAAAAGTATGTTAAAAGATTACATCACTGTACCAAAAGACCTGATTCTGTACAGAACAATTCTTTGAAAATATTGTCTTTAGAAATTTAAGTCAATATTTACTGCTTAATCATGGTTCATTACAATTTTAATTATTTTAAACATGTGTGGCCTTCTATGGCATGTATTCTTTCAAAAAAGCGAAAGGAATTTGCGTCTGCCAATGTTTATTTCCGTCTAAGATATACGATTTCAATGTGAAACGTGACCATGTTTTAATGTGTTGTGCGCCATTAGTTAGGGCTGTCAGGTTTACTTCCTCTATGTTTTGTCCAATAAAGTGCTACATTACAAGCGCCGTGGATGCAAAATAATAGCTGATCATGGTTTAAGGCGTATAACTATCAAGCAAGCGCCTACGGTACGAAACCAAAAAAAAAAGAATAAAAGCGGCAGAGGAAAAAAAAAGATGAAAAAGCAAAATCAGCATACATATATTGTAATAAGAATTAAATGTATGTTCTTTTGTTTATATACTTATCGATTATTCTGAGAAAGCCTTTCATTTAGTTTTTTTCTCGAGAACGTAATTGTTTTGTCAATTCGGCATTCCTCTAGAAGAAAATGTATGTCAATCAGCTGTTTAGACAGATAGGTATACAGAAAATAAGAGTGAACTATGTGAGAAACGGGAGAAGAAATGTTACATGAAAGGATAGACACTTCTATAAGTGGACTTTCGCAGATATTTACAGTAAACAAATGTCGTCAGATGATGCCGAAAATGTAGAGGGTGTGGTTTATACATGTCACGTTGTTTAAAGATCACTAAACAACTCACTCGTAGATGAGGATCAGTCTATAGGTATATAAACAATTAATGTCATGTCCTTTCATTTATTGTATTAAAATATATGCATACTCATCATCATTATGGTCATCTGCTTATGACAATGTAGATAAACCAATATTATATATGTTCCACAATGCATATTCAACTTTCGATGAAACTCGCACACATGGTCCGAATGTTGTACTGAGCAAGCTGCACCACTGTCACTTTAGGTACAGGTTTGGAGATAAGGGCTGTTTATAATGCTGTAGGCATATATTTATTTAAAAATGTTTCATGTTGAAATATTATCAACTATTACATGAAGTGAGCATTATTACTAAATACTGTAATAAAGAATCACGGTTATATTGTTAAAATATGAGCATCAATTTCAAACTCAATTTAATTTGTATCATTATTTAACAGCACAGCGACTTCTGCTATCTACATGTTTTAGGTCAAGAAAAAAACAGATATAGCGGCTAGTCAGTAAAGTGGCGTGTTATTTACATGAAACTCTTTGTATGCCGACTCCAGGACATACACAGTAAGGATTAGTAAACTTGTACCGTTAGTTTGGTTTAATAATAACGTATCCTTCGAATTCTGAATCATCAATTCAAATAATGTGAGGTCTAATAATTTGCCTATAAATTCAGAAGATACAAACCTCATAAACTGCGCATACCGAAAAAATACGTCTTATATTTATTTTAGTCATTAGTTAACTGGTTGGTGACACGATATTAGAACAAAAGCGGGGGTCGTGTAGCTCTATGGATTCAGTAGATATACTAAAATGTGAACATAATCTGAATAATTCCGTGAGATACACTATAAGTATGTTTCCTTTTATTATTCCATTTAGATGCTTGGTTGTCTGGGGATACGGTCTCATTAGGAAAGCATTGATAACTGTTGATAACTGATGCTAAGTTTGTTTTAATTAATTAAATGTTATATTTGTGTCCATCTAGGTCCATAACATCTTGAGAAGTGTTAATTGTATGTGTTGTCCTTATAACCTTGATTTTCTATTTGTTATATATTTATATACGACGCTATGCAAGGTATTGTAAATTTCATTTAAGACTGGGAGTCCTAATATTGACGATTTTTTTACGCTCGAAAGGAATTCGGTGTTACAACGCTTTTCGGTGCACTGCTCTTGAGACTGGTGTAGTATACGGTAGAAAACAACCACATAGCGACGAAGGCACAATGCATCTGCTGTGTGAGGAGGCGAAATATGGATGCCGAAAGAAATTCTCTCTGGCGATCTGTCTCGTGCTAGACAGAGTTTTCTGTTAACACATTCTCGAAAGTCTGTGTGTTTAGAAAGGATCAAAAATGGCGTTATATTTTGCCGTCGTTATGTGTAAGAGTGTATTCGCCAAACGTGCAAGCCTAACTGATATAACAATGTTTAACAAAGAATCATCTTCAAATAAAACATTATGCTATGGTTAGCTGAAATTAACAAAAAATGCCCATAAGGCCTTTCAGGGTATCAATTCATTTGCATATGCAAACACTGTTTTAGGCATTATAGTAACTCCAGCTTTTACATTGCTCGACATAAACATATTGTTAAAAGAGTTTAATAGACCAACACATTTCGTTATATTACGGACCTACTGACAATCCAGTAAAACATCAATGCCATGTAGCGCTTTGTAGGAGCACATTTGTCTCAGAGCACGTTTGTCTCACGTAAGACCGAAACGGTCGCATTTGTCTCACATGAGAAAATGGGACATCAAATGTCTAACCAAAAACACATTTGTGCGACAAATGTGCTGCGGTCAACTTTTCTGAGGGACAAGAAAACACATTTGCCTCACGTCATTTTAAATGGTATACAAGCACATTTGTCACATATTTTTCCACGGTAGAAAAAAACAAACTTGTAATAGATATTCACCGTTTTACCTCATGTCAAGTGTAATCACACAATAGGTTTGCTAATGTTTATTGTTGTTGTCCTCGTGTTTTATAAAATGTTAAACCTAAAAACTGGAGTGGAACTATTAATTCCAATATCTCTTATTTAATAAATTTGATTGGCTTGACCTTAAGGTGTACACTGAAACATAAGGAATCCCATTCGTGCCATAGGGATATTGTATATCGTGCCTCTCATCCTTAGGGCGAGACAAAGGAATCGGGGGAGACACGATTTTCCGAAGAGATACTACGCGAGAAATTATATTGTATCAAGAGATTTCGTACTGTCGCAGTATCCCATACTACGAGATCCCATACCACAAGATTTCGTGGTAGAATATTGTATCTCGCTTCGTTACTAGGCGCGATATTCCATAATTATGTCATAACCGGGACTCTTTGGGGAACTCATGTACGTTGTCGGTGTTTTTAATGGCGGATCCGAGAGCAGCTATTCTCGGAAAATGGCGATATTGTTTTTTATATTTCTGATGGAAACAAACTACATGTGAGTAGGTGTACTCATTTTCGTCTTTAGATCAATTAGTGGCCTCCGTGGCCGAGAGATTAAGGTCGATGATTTAAAAAAAATCACTAGCTTTAATCGCTGTAGGTTCGACCATCACTCGGGATGCGGAATACCTATCCCGTACGGACGTAATACCTATCGCGTGCACACGTAATACCTTTCACATGGGCACATAATAGATATCGCGTGCACACGTTATCACCCCGGATATACTTAGAACGCAGACGGTTACGTGTGCCGACCGACGTATATACATGTACGAGACGACAGGTAAGCTGCATTTATCCTGGTATCTTTGTTTTGTAACGCTTTTCCGCCAATATTTCGTTAAAAAGTAAACAAAAATATCATAATACTTGACAACGTTTCAATTTTTCTTCAATAATTACCGACTTGTGGTAACAGTTGCTGAAATAAGTGCTGAATTTTTTTCAGGAGTTGTAATTAATGTTTTTACTGATATAATGAAAGTAACCAGCCAAACCTACATCAACTTTAAAGCTACATAGTTCCAGCAAGGAATATTTGTTTTTTACCTAATACTGTTACAGTAGCTGCAAAAGACAATTAAACAAGTATGTTGTCCTCGTTGGAAGTACGTAAATATTTTGCAGTACGTATAAACGCAGACTGCAGATACGTATTATTTCATACAACATATGTATTTTGATAGGTACATAGATGATAACTCCTGCTATGCATTTTATTGTTTTTTTTTGAGTGAAGCGTGCTTTTAGTTGACGTCGCTACACATAGATAAATGAAGCCGAATATGAATTACTGACAGCGGCTGACAGCGGTTTCTTAATCGTGTAGACTTACAAGGAAGACTTTTCGATTAAGTGATTTACAATACCTCTCTAATAAGGTCTGTTTTCGCAGATGATTTTCAAGTTATAAATGTGGACCAACAAACAGACAAGAGACAGATAGACATCTAATTTTTATATCCGCTTTTTCGGACAATTACAACGGACTAACCAGAAACAGTTTTCCTTTTAAGTAGACGTTTTGTAGAATATGATAGAATGTGAGGCAAATGTGCTTCGAGTGTCATTCCTATTGTGTGTCGAACACATCTGTCTCATGTCCAATTCCCGTTCTTGTATACGTCCGACATTATATCGACTAGATCATATCTGAAACATAGTTAGATATGTAGTCTTAATAATATTCAGTTTTATTGAATAACTATGTAGTTTCGAATTTTCCACCAGTTAAGAGGATGGGTGCATACATGGACATTACAAGCCGAAGTATGAAAACAATTACCAGATACTTAACAGACTTTATTGAGAAGTTCCGATCATTAATTTACGTGCATAGCCGAGTTTATTTTAAATCCGAAGCCTAATCATGTTCTTTAAAAGAACATAATTGGTTTAGGTATGTATTAGCTATAGCAACACATTTATAATATGGATATCCGTAGATTAAACTACAACCTGCGATAAGGGAGTAGCATTCGCTATTATACTCAGTGCATGAAGTATTGTTTTAATAGTTGATACACTGTATTGTACTAATTATAATTTATGTGTAAAAAGTTGTTTATAAAGGTATTCCTTTAGCAGTTGCATACATATTTTTTTACTCTTTCGGAAAATGTTAAAGGTCATAATGTTTCTATGCATTATTATATTGATTAGTTTGTTTGTGGAATGTCGCCCCATTCAAGAGAAAAAAAGGCTTTAATCTGTTATGGTCCTTGTAGTCCTTTGGTGATGGTAACTTCTATGCAGGTAAAAGTCTCATCTTTCGCTCGCGATTAAGGTTTGTCTGAGTCTGGCTTCATGCATTCGCTTTATTCTGTACGGCTGTTTATCGTATATGTTCATTAAAGTGTTTTTAGTGAGTCTGGTAATTTTTCTGTTGGATGTAATAATCTAATATTTTTCGATTATGCATGTTATCTCGAACTTCTTTTTCCAGTAACAAATATAAACTTAAAACAACTCATTGTTTAATTAAAACAAAAATAAAACACATATACAATCACAAAGTGCAGAACGATATAGTTTAGTCAATGAATATCCCTCTGTATTTTACAAATTCGATCCGAAAAAAGAAGAAATAGTATAATACTACGAAGGACACTTTGTAAGTTCGTAAAGTAAGCCTATAACTTTTTAACGCAATAATGAAATAACACTATTCTTTTCACAAAGCTATTGTAAACATTCCTCTCTCTCGAACCGTTTCAAGGTATGTGGCGAACGTGGTCCACGTCGGCGCTGCGTTGGGTATTTTCAACACGTGGTTCTATACACTATAATAAAATATAGCGTTCAATATGGATAGAAAAATCTCTGAACAGAGGGCATATTGTAAGATTCGAGCACAACTCAGGTTTCCGCCGACAGAAATTCATGCTGATTTGCAGAACGTTTATGGAAATTATTGCTTTAAAATATGCTACAATATGCAAGTCGGTACGTCGTTTTAACGATGGTCGGTAGACAATTGAAAATGACCCCCGAGGAGGAAGGACGGTTTCCGTTTTGACGGAAAAGAACGTTGCTACTGGGAAAACGTTAATAGAAGCGCACGTTATACCGTGTAAGAGATAGAAGAACTAGCGTTCGTTCGTCGAGTGCTTTGAAGATCTTACGTAAACGGCTTGGGCTACGTGAGGTCTGCGCGCGCTGGGTACCCCATTTGCTCAATGACAGAAACAAAGTCTGGTTAGACATGCATCACAAATGATAGAAAAATATGATAAATGTAACCCACGTCGTTTGGAAGAGATAGTTACAGGTGATAAAACCTTGATCTATCATTTTGAACCCGAACCTAAGGTGGTGTATGCGATATTATTTGATTCGAAAGGTCCAGTTCTTTAAAATGCAGTCAGTCCCGAAAGGTAGCTCTGTCACTGTTAAGTTCTACAGGGAAAGCGTTCTTTCTCAGCTTGTTGATTTCTATTAGAAACGCAGACCGCGCACCGGCGTACGCGGCTTCGAATTACTCCATTATAACGCACCGGCCCATCAATCCGCTCCGGTACGGAATATCTGAAAGAATCTGGGCTTGATGTCTTAGATCATCCTCCATACAGCCCTGACCTGCACCCCGCCCCCCCCCCCCCCCCTTCTTGTGACTTTTGGCTGTTCCCAATACTAAAGGAAATGCTGACAGGGCGCCCTTTTGAATCCCGTTGTGGTAGAGGCAGTGCGGGCTACCAGTGTCTGCAACAAATACCTGAAGACGAGTACCGGGCGGCATTCCAAAAGTGGGTAGATCGAAGTAAAATGTGTGGAGGCAGACGGGGCATACTTAAAAGAGCCCAATTAAATACAATTTTTATATTTCAAGCGGTTTAAAAAAAAAACGCCCTACTCTACGAACTTAAGCAGTTTCCCTCGTACAGAATAACACGTGAGAACAATAGACACACATTAATATTAATTTATATGTCTACAGTTAGTATTTTCTTACTAAGGACATTTGAGATAATATTCTTTCTTATAAAAGATGTTTTAGAAAGTGTATAAACGTATGCTTGTTTTTATATTCCGTTAACACATTAAAATAAGTATTATGAATGGAGGTATGTGGTGTCTAATTCATATTTACACGCCAAACAGGCACATATTTACGAAGTTAAAGCCTAACCTGCTTAAATATTCATACATACCACCAATTCGTGCACAAACATACACAACAGTGGTTACTTCGAATAGAAATCCTTTTGAAATCGGAGACCCTTATTCAAACTAAGACGTCACATATCAAAGTTGTTTAAGTGTTAACTCTTTAGGCAATGTTTCTGCAGTTCCACGACTGGCTGCCATGTGTCAGGATATTGTGACTAAATGTAGTATTATGAATGAGGTTCACTGCATGCTATTCACAGAGATTGCAGAAGGGTTTTGCTGGAATAGGATACCTTCGAAAGAAAACTGGTAATAAACGCCAAGAAACAAATAAAACACATAAATAAAAACCACTACTTCTACAATCGATTAAATGCTCTGTAACTATACAACTTTAAGATACTATACGGTGATGTAAAGACTTCGTTCCGTTCTAATATTTTAAAAAGGAGTTGGCAAATAGTAGCACATTGCTCATTATTGTAAAAAAGTAATGTCACCTGTCACGTTCACTTTTATATTCGCAATATGAAACGCTCAGTAGTATTTTGCAATGCAGCTGTGTAAGTTTTTTTTTTTAAAAATATATATATATATTACGTTATTTGCGAAACGTATTAACCATGGAAGCTGAACTGGAGTAGTTCATGCTAAGTACCATTAAAACGTTCTCTGAGTATTTTTTCAACAAAAAGCCAGTAACACGTTTTGGCTACGACGTTTTGGCTACGTTTACGTTTCTAATAGCATATCGTGTGTCCTTTTACAATAACTAAAATCAGAGATAAAGATCAACGATACAACATATTACATATCAAGTCTGATGTATGCACATATGTTCCTTCGTGTTATAAAACATAATTTGACGGTTTTATGGCACAATATTAGAAACTGAAATTCGCCGTTCGAGTATAGTAAAATGTTCATACGTGCTTAACAAAAATGTAAAATAAATAATTCTTGAATACGACCCATTACAAAAATGATTAAAGTTTATTTACTTTTCCATGGGCCGGTTAGTGAAAAGAATAAAAAAATATTTAAATTTCTCAAGATTATTGGAATGGGTTTCACATTTTATTGTTCTCCAAGACAAACACATATGGAAAATTAAAATGTTCATCACAATATATCAAAATGAAAAGTTATGTCTAAAACATTCATTTTTTTAACACACAATTCGTGTTGCTTCTAAGCCAGACTGTCGTTATGGACTGCGACAGTTAAATAAGTGTGAACCATTTGTTGCATCTCTTAGTTCATGAACAGTTATATCCTATCAGACGACTTTTAAACCTCCAATAACGGTGTGACGTTACTCGTGAAAACTTTTGACATGTTTATCATACTGTTGGTTGATAGAGCAACATGTTTTCTCACCAACTATTATAACTGTTATATTTGATGTGATCCGAGGGGATGGCAGGTTATGATAAAATATATACTGACTACGTTTATATATATATATATATATATATATATATATACATGTAATTTATACGACTGGAGTTGGGATGCAGATGAGACCAAAGTACTGTCCATTCGTTACTGTAACACATTGTGTAGCTCACAGATTGATGATGATGAGGCTCCAGGTCCATCTTCCTCCATCACAAATGATGACAAGATACTATTCAACACAGTGTATACAGTGGCAAAGGAGGAGAATCCATCAGAGAAAGTAAACTCATTTTTAACAATGCAAAGGGAAAATGGCCTGGATGTAAAATACAAAAAGTCTAAGTTGGGATAAAATTGATGGCATTTAAAAATCCATAAGTAAAGTGATTACACATGATATTGTTTCGGATAAAAGAACATCGAAACACTGTGTGAAAATTCCTTACAATCATGTTAAAGATGGCAAAACCCACACACTAGTTAATTGTATTGCCGATTAGTTCCAAAAGTTAGGAATTAATCTGTCAAAATGTACTAGTCTAGCAACATATGGAGCCTCTGCCATGACTGGGAGAAAGACTGGAGTTGGAATGCAGATGAGATCAAAGTACTGTCCATTTGTCACTGTAACATATTGTGTAGCTCACAGATTGAATTTTAGCCTGTGGTGATTCAATGAAAAAGGATGATTACCTTACCAAATTTCAAGACCAAGTGCAATGACCTATGCATGTTCATAAGCAGCTCTTCTGTAAGAACTACAACTTTGCATGAGATTCAGCAAATCCTTGATGAAGCAACTATTTCTGTAAGGGAGCCTCATTCAATTAGATGATGGGACTGAGAAATACAGTTTGTGCAGTTTATAAGTCTTACGGGGTAGGTGTTGGCAACATTGAGTAATTTTCTAGCAGAACGGAATACCATTACAAAGAAACTTGTACAAGTACTTTAATAACTATATAAACTGCATTGGTCATAGCATTTATGCTTGACATTCATGATGAATTAGCAGTACTTAGCTGTAAATTTCAGGAAGCCACTCATGTGTTCTCAGAAGTGCAAGGCAGATATAGATGGGACAGTTAATAAACTGCAAGATTTATCATCATCAGATGGCCTCTAACACTCTGACATGAAGGAAAGAATTGAGATCCATAAGGCATTGCCAAGTACAAGGACAATGAAAAATTGGAATACAGAGGTACAGTGGATAAAGAAATTGTGAGAGCATGATACAAACGTATGTTGAAAACCTGAAAAAGAATATCCGAAAAAGTTTAGAAAGGAGGATAACCATGTATTTACAGACCTGTCTAGGGTCTTATAACCAGAAACTGTCTGTGAAACCTCACAAAATAAAAGGGTTCAGTCAGTAGCCAATTAAGGACATTTCTTTGGCTATATAATAGAGGTTGTGGCTATCTAAGGAGATACTGAGAATGCAGTTGAAACCAGAACCAAAATACCCCCAATGCTGAATGCCGAGAGACTGGAAGATGAGTGGCCACGGTTGGAAGGCATGATGAGGAAGCCTTTAAGGATTTTAGTACCCATAAACTATGTAGAAAACTAATCTTGCATCATAAGAAGACACTGGCAATCTTCTATGTTTTGGCTTCAGAAGCTTTAGTCATCTCAGTCTCTAGTGTGGAAGCTTTAGTGCACAGAACAGACTGAAAGTCACATATACGGTCTTCCATGAGCAGTTAAGAAACTTGATGTTCTACTCAAAGTTTCCATGTTGGAACCAGGAGCGGATCAGTTCAGTTGTGTCAAAGTTGTGACCAAGTGGCGAAGAGAATAAGAAAAGGGGAAAGACAAGACTTTTCGATGACTACCGGCCTAGGAAAAAGTCCAAAACCTGTTAAACTGTGACTTAGTGTTGTCTGGATCTTACTCTTTGAACTTCTAGTCATATATGAGATTAAGAGTCTAGTCTAGATCTTTATATGTGTTAACTGCTAGTTACTTGCGAGATTAAATTTTAATTATACATTATCCTAACAATGTTTTGAAGTTTAATATGTTGCCAATTTTGATTGTTTGATTAAATTAATTAGGCAAATGTTTGGAGTCAAAAGTGTTATTTGTTAAACAAGATAAAAATCTTATTGTGTTTTCATTGATTAAATTTATAAAACTACTAAATTGTAATGTTTAGAATTAAATCCTCAGAACTAGTAGTTACACTACGACTAAATTTTTCTGAAAAGAATTTTGCTATGGAAACTTCACAAAACCTAATCTGGAGCATTGAATTGTATAAAAAACAACATGAAAATTCTATTTTATTAACCCGATGACATTTAAAAATGCTCATCACGTAAATCGATAAACCGTTTCAGGCCGCGCGTAGCATGTCGTCTGCTTAAAACTTGAGGTTAAATGCAAGTCGAAACATTAAATGTCCGTTAATAGTGATACGTTATATATGCGAATGCTTTAAATGATAACTTTGTGGGGCAGGTCCTGTCTACTCTAAAACCCACATACAATAAAAACCTGCACCACTGTGAAAACCACTTTCTTCAACACCGAGTAAACGTAACAACAGAAAACAAGTGAAAAATATAGAAACATATTTTAACGTTAACTACTTCTATGCTCACCCACTAACAATACGAAGGCAGTGTCGTCTGCTTAAAATCACGTTCCACCTGATACAATTTTCTAACCGTCCAAGATGGCGGCTTTATGCAGAATATTTAGGAAAACACAAAGGTCATGGTCGTCTGGATAAGCCCCGCCCATCTGACTACAACCTGGTGTGATAAAAGCTATACATGTCTTTTACCTACTGGATTTAAAGTTATCACAAGTTACAACTGCGTAAATAGGACACTCGTATACGCCTATTTTATTTTAAACTTCGTCACAATAATCTTCCTGGTTTTATTTCGTTAAAGCTTTTAGACTTAATCACCGATCTAGTTTAATCAGTGATTAACTGAAGCAAACACTGAGGTAGCTGATGCAGAGTGGGGGAAGTGTGTGATATTTTTCTTCGTTGTTTGTTGCATCACACAAAACCGGATTTTCTACAAAATATAAATTGACAGGATTTTACTCTACCTTAGAAAAAAAAGACAAGTTAATCTGCCTGCGAATAATCATTGCTTCATCGAGAGACATACTCATAAGCTACATATAGTATCCGTTTCTTCTGTTTCTGTAAGTATATGGGTTTACTACCTTTGTTGATCAAATTCATTTTTAACTCTAGTCTGAATTGAAACAAAGAATTATATTTTCTATTTTCCTGTAGATGAACAATACGTTTTTATTTTCAAATTTTGTAACATCCGCTTTGAACAGTTTGCATCTGTTAGTCTAGCTAGACCGATTGTAAGAGAAGCAAGTTAATTATAACGCTTTGAATCAAATGCGTCGTGTTTATATATGCAAATCGATTTTTTACCCGTGCAATTGCTGTAAACGTATCAAATTTTGAATAGTATATACATGCATAATTTACCAATGGGCGACCTTTGGAAAACCCCATAAAAATATACTGCAAAAGATTACAGGTTAAGCTTTTGTGCTTTAGACAATTTGACTCTCTTTCCTCATCATGTTCATCCCAATATGCACACAAAATGGTGCGCATGTATATACGTATGTATATATATTAACAGTGCGTGACATTATACACAGGTATTTGTTTGCTGCTGTTGCTGCTACTGATGATAATTTTGCATGAACGTCATCTAATCCCGTACCTTGTCTTTTATAATAATGATATTTAAGCATGACTTTAAGAAGAAAATTAACAAAAAGATTCAAAACACTGTTCCTTTGAAAACATAAGCAAATCAACTCTCCCAATGTTCGCACTTGTGATGGCTGGCGTATACAAACTAGTCTTATTGGCACTGGGGTGCATGTTTGGTTATTATATAAAGATGCAAAAAGTGCAAATATCAAGAAACAACGAATGCCACGTTAAGAGCCACGTAATGATATAATCGATTGTTTTTTATATGCTGACCTCAATTATCTGCTGCATTTAAGTTCTTTTTCCTTATCAGTTGGGCTTTACATTGTTAGAAAAGAATAATACTACCCGAATGTTGAAATGTATTATTATATTCATAAATTGTCATTTGGTGGTATAACACTATGGACATGTAGCACATTTTGTTTACAAAATGCATATTTCTGTATAAATGTTCTTAATTGGGTCTTTTGACAGACAATTGTGAGTTTAGATCCGAAAAATAATGTATCAGTTTTGTTAGTGTCGGCTAAGCCAAACAAATATGACATTTGTTTACTCATCGCCGATTTTCTGGTAAGTGTTTCTATTATTGCAGCAAGAAAAGCAGGAACCTGTTTGTCAAAAAGTACCCATACATTTCTTTTTAACTGAGTCCAAGTCCTGACCATCTCTACGCTGAAGTATTTTAGATGGTCCACCTTTTTTCATTTGACCTGTTTTTGGTGTTAACTCGCCTATGTGCACATTACTATTTCCAAATATAAACACATGTATTTGTAAATTTAATCGGCCTTTGTATAGACAAAACAAATCATTGACAACCATATATGTCATTAAGTCAGAAAAATTAAATAGATGTTGTAGAAAACCATAACGTACTTTCTGCCTTTAATCAAAAACGTTCATGATAAAATATGTAACTGTTGACAAAACCTGGTTCATTGATGGCTTTTCTATCGTAAGAGTGTCATAGCATAACGTTTCGTACCAACCTTGCAAAGTACTAGCCCTATCGTGACGATAATCATGATTAAGAAAACATCTTAACATGTAGCTCATGCTGATTTCTTGCGCTTTCGTTTTTAAAATACATCGCAGTAACAAATTATAATTATAAAAGCGACGTCCAATTATTTTGCTGGGGAAAGACCAAAGACCAATGTCTGGGTAAAAACATCTGCTTACATCAGGTCAACTGGAAGAGTTCTCCAAATTAAGTTCTTCGCCCTCATTTTATAAGTCACTGAGTCATGATCCCGCGCCCGTAGTTCGTTTATAAATCTGCATTTATACCTGCATTATACAATATTATCATCAAAACATCTAGTTAAATATATTACAGCATTGAAATTATCTTTGAATACTACTAGTAGAACACAACTGACGCGTCTAATCTCACTCGACATCAAACGCGTCGCAGCACTTTGTAACAGTTTCAGCTTAACCTGAAATCTCTCCAAATGTGTTAATGTATGTCATGTGTAAAAGTCAGTCATGATCAAAACGCTGATTGGCTGTATAGTGACGCACTTAGATACATATAACAAGGGGATTAGTGATTGTCTGTGACATGTACGTATCAAACTTTACCTAGTCGTAAATCCTTTACCATTTTTATAGCTACCTACCTGCTTCATAACTTTATTTTTTTTAATTTGGCCCTCATTTAATGTGTCTGTTGCTGGAAAACACGTGAATAGGAATCATCAAGGACATATGTGGCATACATAATTTTGATGTGCTTACATCTAGCAAGTCGTCAGGTCTTCAGTTTCAATTAAGTCTTATTTATTCCCTTAGCTTTATGCAGCGCTGAAGTTGGATTTCCCCTTTGCGAAGGAAAACACAAAGGAAAACAGACGCTTAGAGTCGTAAAATGAAAAACAAAAGCAAACTTATTTTTTCCGATTGACAGCACTGCCACAGTTGTCATCTGTGTTATAAGTCATTCAACTACATTTTGCATTCATCAGCAGCTTGACATTGAATATGACACACATTGTTAGTTACTGACGCTCCTCCATACACGCTTACGAAAACTCGACTCTGTGATTCCTCTTTAAAGGTGTAGAGTACAAATTGAAAGCCAGTGAAATTTACCCTAAACCTTCAAGTAGCCCAACAAATTAGACAAAGGAAACATCTTCAAACCGGTTTACACTCATGACATCTGCACCGACGTTACGTGTGTGTGGTAAACTTACTACGTAGGGGAAGTAAGATTATTTTATTGTCACGGTTTAAAATTGTAAATGCGAAATGGTGTAGTAAGGTTCGCTCTCCTATGCCTATGTTTGTAGAGGTATAATTGTAAGTTGTTGTTTTTTTGCGATTCAGTTTAATACTTGACGTATACGGCTTTGTACTTTCTAAGCCCAATGTTTACTGAACAGTGTAACAATCCATAAACAGACGTACGTTTGCATTATGAAGTAGCTTACTGTTTTATAATGCGTTAGTGTCCTTTTATCTTTTATAATTACACAATACAGCTATTTGTACACTGACAAAACTGAATCAAATTACATTGTTGTAATACATGTATGTTTTATGGAAGTACCTGAGGTCGGTTTGGTTGTTTAATCATGAAGAAAAAACGATGGTTCAAACATTTGACTGGTGAGGTAAGTTTCCTAGTAGCATGAGCTGTTATTTGAAGATTGTCTTACTGGACCTGGTGGTTCAATCGGTAGAGCGTCGGCACCCGGGTTAGAGAACGGAAAGCGATTCACCAAAAAAGAAACTGTAGTCCTATAGATCACATGCTTTATTGTAAGCAAGAATATAAGGGCAGTTCAACGTCTGCTTGTCAATTTGTCAGTATAATGTACCACCATATCAGGTTTCTCGGCATGCTATGCACAGCTAGCTTAAGCAGACTACGTCTCAAAAGAACTGAAAAAATATGTGTAGGATGATAAACTCAACAAACAAACAAGTAAACAAACATATAAGATTGTCCAACCATACGATACAATTACTGTACTAACATTGTATACTTAAATGAGAATTTTATAGATAGCACTATTCTCTAAAATCTAACTTAGAGTACGTCTATTCTCTTAGTGTTTTATGAAATCTTCTCCAATAAAACGCAATACTAAGGGCAGATGTTTAAGTCAGAACATTAACTCATTAAAAGACATAACAAGTGTGTATTGTGACCGTTTGTGTAATTTAAGAATCATTTAATTGTTAATTTATATCAATACTTTCTATCAGGAAAATGTGGGTCATGCGCAAAGGATATGTCCAATGCCCAGGATGTTTGCCTCAATTAATTCTTTTTTGCACTATTAAAATTTAATAAGTAAATACTATTAAAGCTTGGGTTTACAATGACGCATTTTATCGATCACATGTTTTTTTGCGGGTTCATACAATATCTTCCGAATAGGCACACGAACTGTTACGAAATATTACGAGCGCAATGTCGGTATAAAGTAGTTTCTACCACAGTGTTATTCGTGTGCAGCGTTGCGAAGTAAACATATTGGCAATAACACAAGAAGTACAAGAGACAATATAACAAAGTACCTTCTTGACTCAGGTATGTCGATTTGAATTTGCTTGTGGTATTTCTTTATCATCTTACTTCTGTTAAAACAGACATTTATGAATGTAGAATCGTGTGCGACTTTTAATAGCTACAATAGTTAATGTCATGGATTTTGTGCATGTCATATAATTGATTGTTACACCCAAGGATACAACTATAAGCACATGGATTGCGATTCTTTTGCCTTGAGCTATTGATTGTATGTGAAAGTCGCAAAAGGTAGGACAGTTGGAAATAAACTAAGGTTTCTTCATTCATTTGCTTGATATACATATAAAAACGATGTTTAAGGCTCAATTAGAATCGTTTCTACTCTTCCTATCTATTTTCCTTACTGTACTTGAAAATGTATATAATCTACGACTAAATATGAAGCTGTTGAACACAATTGCCAGGATTTTGTGATCAGTTGAGATCAGATTTAAGTGATCGAATATTTGGTTTCCCGCTAATAACATTGTGAACAGTAAAGGATTTAAGCAAAACTACATGTATAAGTTAATAATATCTTGTTTTCTTTTAAGACCGTTCTTTTGCCTTTTTTAGAATGCTGCGTGTTGAAAAAATGTTTTAATAGCAAACGACATAATACTTTAAAATGGTTATAATCATGCTTCAGTAATGTTTACTTAAATTATGTTTATTTACAATGTAAGAATGTTGTCATTTAAGCAAGTTTTCAGATAGTTATAATTCAATACGTGTTCTATATATAATTGTAGTGTTTGTTATCAAAAGTTGTCTTGTTTTTTGTTTTTGTTCTGTTTTCATGTCTCTTTTCTTTCTTGCCGTGCCATTAATAAGACACGTTTTTTTTTAGCGATTATGTAACGTAAAAACTTTTAAATACAACAACGTTTTCGTGTTGCTGACTCTAAAGCATACACTTTTACTTTTGTCTTCATTATGTCTTTCCTTCAATTTATCAGAGCACAATGAAAAGTTTAACGTTATATAAGAGCGCAAATAACTGACTCAATGATAATAGTTATGCCCTTGAGTAAGCACATTGCTTATTTGAACGCCAGACAGGGTAAACAAAATAATCCAATGGTAATATTTTGAGACTGCACAAAAGGTTTTCGTCAAACTGCTTTAGTTAGAGGTGAATTTAACTGGTCAAAGTATTATGTTAAGAAACAAACAGTAAATAAAACTTTTAGCAAAGCGCAGTTAATGGTCATACATGTGTTGCGAGTCATCAATCTGAATCTTTACGATTTGTTGAGACCTTGTTACCTCCTTCTACACAGGTAAAGGGGTAATCGATTTCAAATATCAGATACCAGTGTTGATATGATGCATTCAGTGTGTGTACGGGTAGAGCGCATTTGTATTTACAAATGCTTTTTAATCCCGAATTAAAGCATAAATAAATGTCTGGACGCATTTGACAACACTTCATAGTAGTTTTATACGCCTTAAATGCACATAAATTTTGCACATTATTTGCCAATGAATGTTATGCAATGAGTAGTAATTAATTAGCTCCCATGCAGAATATTATCGACTGAAAATCTCTACCGCTGTTGATTTGAATGAAGAGAACACCATTTAGACATTGTCAAATCCCGCGGTAAAGGGTTGAGAATACAGACATCGACAGGGTACTACTAAAGGCCTATCTGTATTAACCGTTAAAAAGTTGTTAAGTAGCGATTAGATTGGTTGACTAAGAGATGTACATGAATATCCGTGTATAAGATGGGTAAATGGATGGCGGAATATTTCAAAGTTTCGATTTCTTTTATCTCAGGCTCGTAAGACGCCATTACCAGAACTCACAATGATCAGTAAGTACAGATCTGTTTTCATTAGGTATAATAAATGTATATGAAAATTATTAACTGAATAAGACAGGTTCGTTTGTGTATATGTTGAGGTAACAAGAATTTGGACAAAACTGTGGCATCCAGACATTAATAAAATGGTGCAATTCATTTTTAAGTATGACTGTTATGTGAGGATTCCAATTAAATCGCAACAAGAAAAGTTTATAAAAGTACATAATGGGAAAACTATAAGATATCACCTTAAGGAAAGAGAACGCCTTCCAAATAGTGGCATTATGCAAGACAGTTTAAAGCAGGCCACGTCTAAAGTAATTGAAACACAGATGGCTTTAATACTCTTTACATAAAAATAGCATACATTTTAATGATGTACCTTTTTTGACGAACAAATTGTGTTATTTTACAGGTGTTCGATTCCGAGTGTTTTTGACTCTAATCATTATATCAGGTAAGATATATTTTGCGTATGTTTTAATATGCTCGGGGGCGGGGTGTGTGGGGGGGGGGGGGGGGGGCGGTAGAGCTGAACGCTAAGCATCAGTCTTAGAAAAAATATAACGTCCGACATAATCAATTGTTTGTAGTGTCGAGCATTGACAATCTGCTAAAAATTCAGTTATTCGGAGACTGTTAGTATGATGCAGTCTTATTACTTTCTTTACCGTGATATCTGCAAATATCAGGCATATTATTCTGACTCAACTTGGGAACTGCACTTCCACATTTTTTAAGTTGACAATAGAACTAATAGACTACCAGCCCCAACGGCTTTGATTTGTCAAGACCCTGTGTAAATCCGGAACTTTTTTACGTGTCTTAATCAAAATTTTTACCTTGCAATATCAGAGCAGGCAGCAATTCTTTACGCAGTTTCACCATCTTTTCTGTATTACTTGTCATATTTGCCTCGATCTTAAGGCATTGCTCCTGGTTTGTTCGGCTTGTAGTCAAATGACATAATAGTTTTGCAGAATCTTACTAGTACGGTTGGACGAAACTGACCGTATAATTGTACATTCACATTAACAAAGTCTTTAATAAAAGAATGATGTATGCGAACAGAACAAAGAAGAGTCTAGTCAATTACATGTATTTCTTAGCCAATAATAAAATGACGATGTTAACTCCTTCTTTTTAATCTGGTAAAAAAATGGACATGAAAAGGACAATGATTATGTGCCATTCGCTGTTCTTACTGTTGTTTGGTCGCCGCTGCTTATACCGACACTGATGATATATTTTTACATTTATATACATTGACTTTAAATGCGTTCCGAATAGTACAATATAAACTAATCCATTCAAAACTATACGTTAAAACAAGCAAATACTCGTAGAACTAATAAATATTGTTGATAGTAAAGGCTGGTATTAACGGGTATTTCTGTTCCCTAAATATAACTTGTATATATTTAGAACCCTTTTTATGGTTTATATTGGTGGTTATTTATTAACTAAAACATGCCTTGAGTATACATAAAGCTTATACTGTCAAGTATAATGAGTGATGCTGCTGCGATGTTGTTAGCAGTTTGAAAGCAACACCCATGTATCCAAGGTTGTCTTAGCGACTTCACTAGTCACCTCATGTTATTAATACATTTCCTGGTGAATTCAAAAGAGAGATTAATTTAGTACCTGTATAATAATTCCAATGTCTTTAGCGCAACTGGTCTTTGATTTTTAGAAATTGAGTGGAGAGGGACTTACACTGATGATACACTGTGAGATCAATAATTTTGACAATAATAATAAAGATTTTAATCATTATGATGATGTTCTTGTTTCTGTTATTGTTGTTGCGATTGTTGACCCAGCTGTTGATTTGGCTGGGAATGATGATGATTGTTACAGTAACTTATATCAATATATATATATATATATATATATATATATATATATATATATATATATATATATATATATATATATATATATATATATATATATATATATATGAAATAATCCCAGAACCAATATACGCTGTAAAGGGCGAAGGTTAAAACTCAAAGAAAGTTTCGTTTCTTGAGTACTTCTCGGCAAAAGGAGTCTGCATATTTTAATAGACTTATACTATTCAGTATAAACGTATATGTTGGTTCGATGTAATTAGATTTTTGGTCAGACAAGCTTGTGAAAAGCAAGGCTCATATATGCAACTGCCTGCTAACAAATCATGTTTCCGGCAACGTTGATACTATACTATATTAGTATTTTTTGTATATTTTTTATGTCAGGATCTAAGGCACAGGTGGTCTTTGATAATCCGCCATCGGGAGGGGAGACAAGAACAGTTGCTGAGAACATATCTCCAGGTACCAGTTTATATGGTCTACAGGCTACAGACCTGGCAGGAAATACGCCGTCCTTCAGTATAGCTACTTCTCGGTGTGTTTCAACACCACAACCATCCTCAATACCAACATTTACTATCAGCAGCTCAGACCAACTGTTGGTGCCTACAGGGGGACTAGATGCCGAGACTTGTACCCAGTTCGAATTTACGTTCAGGTATGTTGACAATGGTTCTGGGACGTAATTATAAAATAAAAAAAGAAATATCTTTGAAAGAGGAAGCAGGAGTGATCGTTGAAACTATTAATTATACTAATACTTTATTAACTTTGTTTGTCGGCTTAGTATCTTTGATATTTTCCTGAGCACCGATGCAGTTAAATGACTGCAGACGGACGGACGGACGATTCGCGGACGCACTGACCGATTGTCCGATTGAGACACGGACGGACGGCACAGGCGACTATATATTCCCCAACTTTAGAGAAGCATAACCATTCAGATTGTCATAAACCGAATGTTAAGAATGTGTGAAAATTTCGTATGAACACAATTTTAGCATTTTTTTCCACCTATTTGGATATGTGAGGAATTCGCATTTGTTCAATGGGGGTCTGGGTTCTGACCTGTATTTTCACACATGTGTGACATATTCGTACGTATTTATCACACAAGTTGTAAGGTTAGAACTCTGTAAAACCGGTTTAAGAACCCCGGTTGGTCCTTGTTGCCGACTGACCGTTCTAAGGCGGTAACTGTTAGGTTTGCTCTTTTTGTTAAATGACTCAACACAGAATTGTTCTTACTATTCTATTTGGCTTGCATGTGAATACCTTTGTTATGTGCCTTTTCGGGGTCTGGTATATGTTGCAATGCTCATAGGACCTTGTCATATATTCTTATATTCGTATGTGGGAAAATTCCGGTTCAACAAAGCCATTATTTGACAGTTATTGTTGGATTTCGTGCATGTGTTGCTAGTTTATTTTAATACTAGTTATTTTGTTTAAATATTAGTTCATATTATAAGTTTTACCCCCCGAAGCAGGTTTTTACTGTAAGTTGTCTCACTTTGACGGGATATTTTAATTTACACTGTTTGTTTGATAGCTCCACAAACCAGTTTTAAGCATTCAGGTCGGTACCTTGCCGACTGACCGTTCTAAGGCGGTAACTGCTGTTGTTTTGTGTGTGTGTGTGTGTGTGTGTGTGTGTGTGTGTGTGTGTGTGTGTGTGTGTGTGTGTGTGTGTGTGTGTGTGTGTGTGTGTGTGTGTTATGTCTCGTCTCTGTGTTATTGTCACATTTACATTTACCCTATTTGCTTAGTTTAATTACATTTGTTTGCTAATTTGTAAAGGAAATTGTAGTGTTCAAACCAAACCAATATGTTTTCAGTTTAAACCCCAACGTATAAATTGTTTGCTGTAAAATCATAACGCTCTTTCACTTCTGCATCATGAATCTTGACATTAATATTCTCAGCTACTATACGCTTGTATATGAAAGGGAACGATACCTCTGCATCGAAGGATGTATCTCTATGTTGATTAAAACTGAAATTAGACAGATAAGCCGATCAAAGTAGACTGTTATAGTCCTTGTAGAGACGAAGATCAAGTTAACTTCATGGACTTTGTGGAAAAGTTCCGCTGTACAATCTCGTATAACACGACTACAGTTTTGATCTCATACAGTTGAAACGATACTTTAATAACGAGCATATCATATGAAAACAGGAGGCAAAACACGCAGCCAGGTTTGAGAATTGATGTTACAATATCTTGAGACTAAACAAGCAACTTTTTAATTTGATTCTAGAACACAAATTCGGTCAGATATTTTACTTAACGCCAGGAGCTTTGATATTCACTCAATGCCATAAAACAGACAATGTTTTACTTAATGAAGATTCAGGTGAACTTTTAAACCCACAATGACGATCGAAGCAATAATATGATGCTCTGCTGTAAAGGATCTTTTTTTGTTGTAGTATTAATAAAAGCGCGACAAATCCTGCATTGTTTCTAATTCATTTATAGTGTGACTGCCGGAAGTAGCACAGCAATCAGTGACCCATTAACACTTATTGTGACGGATGTCAATGATGTCGACCCACTGTTCGAAAAAGCATCGTACAATGGAGAAGTCTGGAAGAATGATCCGCAAAGTAACGTTCTAACACATTCACCCCCGTACTCTTTGTAACATACATCGACAATAACCTTGCTTATGTAGTCATGATCTATGATCATACCAGTGACTTCACAATGATGAAAATATCAAAGCTGTAAACTTCATCAAGTATCCACGTACTCCATCTTCTAAATCATTGCTTGTTAATGATAACCACGAGATACAAATATGGTAATTAACATTCTATAAGCAGAATTAGTATTTTAGGAAGAAGCTAAGACACTTCACGTAAATATCTTGGGAGCTGTGCACCATTTTCTTTTATTAACAAGTGAATATGACAACTATTAAGTGTCCGTATTGAACGTTAAGAATTATAAGGAATCCGTTTTGAAAAGTCTTATTTCCCCGAGTAACGCGTTTAATAATCGTTATCGCCATGTTATGTAGTTAAATTCTAAATGTCAAACTATGTGTCCTTTATTTCTTTAGAAAGACATATATCATGGTAATAATTTCTTTTCGCCCTGTCAATCCTGGCGTATTTTGTCAATTATTTTCATTTGGATAATTGTAGATCAGATAGTGAACGCAAATGATTTGGTCAGTGCAACGGATCCAGATAAAACGAATTTGAGCATTATATATAGCATTGCAGGTAAGTCAATATTAGTCTTTGTTTCACTACAACGGTACTAAGGGTTGTTAGGATAATGTTCCTGATATTTGAATACTAATTATAATTGTCTGTGATTATTAACATAATAAAAAGAAAAGTACATTTTGCCAAAATAGATGTAAAAATCTAATAAATGCTGAACTTTAAAGCCGAAAGTAAAAGCATTTAAACGTTTTTGGTCGACATCTTCTGTATAAATAACTGTAGCACCTGTACACGAGTAGATAAAATCAATATTAATAGCAGCAACAGTAATCATAAGTCATAAATTGTTGACTGTTGGATGCAAATACATCTAATGAAGACGAATTATTTAGACACTGTCGTTTTTGTTTTCTGAAAAAACAATGATTGTTAATACATATTAATTTTAAACATTACTATCACAGAGATACTTTGTCATAGTGTTATGAATGTTAATTCAACTTAATTTTTATGTGACATTTAAGGAGCACAGACAACATTTGCTATCTATGATAACGGCTCCGTGTATGTCCAGACACCGTCGGGTTTGGCGTCCCTTTCTTCTCCAACTACTTTGACGATACAGGCATCTGATGGTGCCCGGACGTCAACTGTATCGCTATTAATAATTGTGAATGGTAAGTCTGTAAAAAGGCTTTATATTTAATAATATTAAGTCAACACAGTTGACACGAACTGAATTATAATACATAAGGACGCTGTATAAACATAAATAACCGCTTTAAGAATTTAAAGTAATGACTAGTCACTTGAAGATTGTAAACATTTTAGAAAAGCAATGCTTTGAAACAAACAACAAAAAATTGTGTTTGTCAGTTACGATAAAAAGGCCAAAAAGTATTTAAACCACTACTTAGCTGTTAAATCCTACATTTTTCCAAACACCAAGAATAACGCTTTCCATTAGTAATGTTCTCAAAGATAGTTTTAAATAATAGTTGCTTCTTCATGGCCCTGTCAATGCTTTGCTTATAACCGACGACTGAGTTCAGGTATATAATATGTGGAATCATAGAGTGTCATGTATGTTTCAGACGATCCTTGTACTTTTTCATCATGTCAGAACGGCGGTACGTGTAATGCAACAGCTAGAGGCAACTATGAGTGTGATTGTTTGTCTGGTTACACGGGTTCAAGCTGTTCACAAGGTAGGCACACTTGCATAAAGAAAAGACACACATAAATAACTATATCCATTTAATGTTTAAAACATCCTTATGATAAAAAACAGGTTAAACGGCGGATCGTGTAATTCATTCAGAGGCAACTTAAATTGCAGCTGTTTCAATGGTAAACGGGCAAATAATGTGGATCAGATACACGCAATATTTTTAACCCAAGAATAAAAAGTATTATTGAGAGATAGGAGTCTGTAAGAACAAGGCTGCCACAAGGGTGAACAGATTCCACTCTTCCATCATTAACAGACCAGTATGTTTTCTATTTAAGAGAAATGATGACAGAAATAACATTTCCTCGCCCATGTCGCGTCCCCGTACTGACAGAATATATATGACAAGGCAAATTAATAATTACATTCAGTCGGTTAAGGGTGACCGAAGACGGCCATCTGGAATATAGACCCAAACATTCAAGTGTATGCCCAACTAGGCTTACACTGTACGTTTCACTATGCCCCAATAGGATGAAACTCCATGCCCAACTAGACTGAAACTGTATGTCCAACTAGGCTGAAAATGTATGCTCAAAATGTTTGAAACTACATGCCCAACTAGGCTAAGACCGAAACTGTATAGCCTATACTAGGCTAAAATTGTATGCTTAAATGGTCTTAAACTCTATAAATCTATTGCCCCAGTAGGTCCAAATATATATGGCCCAATAGTCTGAAATTCCTGTCCCATTGGATGTAGCCCAAAGAATTTAACAGATTTTAACGTCAAAAAGTGAGGTAAATAGGTACCCTAAAAATGAAGTTGAAGGTGATTGCTAACTTGTAGGTAAAGGTCAACATTACGAGAAATCAAAACGGAAAACAGTGGCAATTTAAGTGTCAACTATGTCGTTTTAGCAGACAACACATGTGTGTGGAAGAGTTTCGTGAATTAGTGTTTATTTGTCTATCGGAAGTCTTACACGACACCACGTCGTGGCAAAGCATCACGCGTATTACTTGTTTCAGCCGATCTAAATAATTTTAACTCTTAAGTTTGGCTATATTGCATGTACATTAAACATGTGATCCATTTGCTTCACTTATGGTACTGGAAATAATTAGTAATTTATTCAAACATAGATTTTAATCACTTAGCATACTTGTTGCTAAGGTTTTATTTTTTCGGTGTTTGTCTTCAATGTGACATAAAATTAACCATTATCATCTCATAAACATTCTTTTTTTTTCAGTTGACTACTGTCTAATTAATAGTTGCAAAAACAATGGCAGGTGTGATAATATGGCCAATGGTTACAATTGCAGTTGTCTTCCGAATTATACAAAGGAACCAAGAAACTGCTCAATTCGTAAGTACTTCTCTGAAGTTACATTTAACTAGCAAGACCGTATTATTTAAATGCGCCATTCATATAACGTATGCGTTTGCTATCAAATCATTTTTGCTGCTATTAAAACATAACATGCAGTTCGTCTAACGAATCCGCATAAAACGGTTATATTGAAGAGAACAATTAAATTTAAAGTTTGGGCATACAACTAAATTGAGTACGGAATGTGTTTTATACACAGATGTAATGTGATGATGATTTTTTTCTGTTTTTGAAATACATATCAGCGACTACTTAATGATCAATATAGCGACGTCTAGCTATTTTGTGGAGGTAGACCCTAGACACATGTACGGGTAGAACCACCGGCGTACAGCATGTCAGCTGGAAGATCTTTCCACATTAAATCCTTCGCCCCGAACGAGACTTGAATCCATGTGTTGAGATGCTAAGCAGTCGGAAGAGTTAAAAGTCGGCTACTCTATCACTACAGTTCGTAATGTAATGCCCCTGTAATGCAATGAAGGTAAACATCAAATCAGACATTTTTTCTCGCCTTCTAGCCGACCAGCTCAGTGAAAAGCCAATGCTACTTACAATCTAAATCTCTATTGTCTTTGCGCTTTTATGAAAATCCTAACAGTATTTAAATACAGTGGTCATGGTTTATATACATTGATTGTATACAATATTTTAAGACACCGGAGACATTATACTTTAGACTGTTAACGTGTTGTTGTTGTTTAATTTAATCACTACATGAAATGCTCAAACATGTAGATTCAAGTTCACTTCCAAATATAATAGTATCGTCTTTACATTATTACAGTTGATTATTTATTTGACAATCATTTTACAAGCTGTTCCCATGTGACATATGTGGTAATTTGTTTTTCAACTATTTTTAATCTGTGAGTGTATTCCATGCAGATTAGACGTTACTATTTAAAGTATGTTTTGTATATTCCAGTGGATTTTTGTTTTCCAAACCCATGTAATGGTAAATTTTGCGTCAATAACACTAATGACTTTAAGTGCATTTGTGGGACGGGTTTCGTGGCTGGAAGAACATGCAATCAATTAAGTGAGTACTGTGTGATTTTGAAAAAAAATATTTTGTATTTCTGGATTGTTTGTTTTACGATATTATTTGATTGTATGTCAGCTCGATAACTGCATTTTTATTTCCAACTGCTAAAACTGTTGGTCTTCTTAATGAAGGACCTGTCAATGATCAATCATGTCATATTTTAATGATATGATGTTGAGTGTAACAACAAAAATGCTGTTGCTGATGATAACTGTGGTGCTAATGATGGTGGTGATAATGATGATGATGATGATGATGATGATGATGTTGATGATGATAATGATTATGATGGGAATGACGATGACGATGTCGATGTCATTGACGATGGTGATGCTCAGAGTGTCGGTTGGCTTATGTAATATTTCTTTATGTTTAATCACGAAGATTTACAAATTGTACCGGCATTTACAAAAATGGGCATTTTCATACCATGAGACTGAACAGTAAGTACAGTAAGAACAGTGTTGCTACGTAGCCTGTGTCAACACTCTTTTCATCATTAAGGAACTCGCACAATTAAGGGTTTCAAAAAAATCATAAAGAATTTTTTTAAATCACAAAATATCAAATTAACTCCAAAACCTTAATTGCCAATGCACTTTGTAGTTGAGTTCAAGACAACATGTCTCTAAATAGACCAATTACCAATATCATGATTACAGTAGAAATATTAATTAATGTCTCTAATTAGACTAAACACCAATATCATGATTACAGAAGAACAGAACAGAACATATTTTTATTCAGATTTGTACATATGTACATCATCGTTTTGGAATAACAATGTAAAATCTAGTATCCGGTGTCTTACTATCATAAAAGTCTGAAATACAAATGACACTATTTCCAGCTGCGCATGTAATAATTTCATTATAATAAATATAAAGAATATAAGAAACAGCAATAGAGAATAAACTTTATGTATTAAGTACACACATTGTCCTTCTAAGTGAGATTGCTTTCTTGATAAATAGAGCGAGATTGGTAAGTATGGTTTTATCTTTCGAATCAAATAGCAAACACATTTTATATACGGATGGTCTACTATACATAGTTGGATTAAGGTACCTTCTTCTTAAATCATTGTAAATTGGACATATACAAATAAAATGGAAAAACGTCTTCAATATCTCTATTATTGCATAACAAACAGCATCTACTGTCTCTAGAAACAGGGTTTCTTGAGAAGCGTTCCGTGTGGATTCTTAAGGAATGTGCAGAGATTCTCATTTTTGTAATAAAATGTCTTAAGTCATTTGGTACAATATCTAAGTATGGCTCGTAATTTGGTGTGTCCTTTATGTTTTTATAAAAGTCCAACACATTGTTATTACTTATTAAGCCATTCCACTCTTGCGTAAAAGTATCAATAATACGCTGTTTGAATATCAGGGGGAATATTTTCTTACTTAATGAGATTTGATTCAGAAATACATCTGAAAACCCGTATTTGTCTAGTAAGGTTTTTACATTATAAACCCAATTTTTGCAACCATTTAGACAATATTTTAAACCTTGATCATACAATGAAACAACTATTCTATTGGTAGAATGAATTATTTTACACCAGTACTTAATAATTCTAACAAAACGAGTAATATATAAGGGATACCGTCCAAGTTCTGCATATACAGCTACAGTACTCGTACTAGAACGAACGTTTAGTATATGTTTACAAAGTTTTAAGTGAATGCGTTCCAGACTTTTACTTGTACAGAATCCCCACAACTCACATGAATAGTTAAGAATAGAACCAACAAAAGCATCAAACAATTGACACAAGGACTTAGGAGTCAATGGTAGTTTGCGACATTGATTACTTAATACATTCAGTGCTTTGATTCCCTTTCCAGCCAAAAGTTCAATATTATAACTAAACGAACCCGTATAGTTAAAAACGGTTCCAAGATAATTAAAAGTATCCACAGTTTCAATTTTATTTCCATTATACTTCCAGTTTTCAGAAGCTAACAGCCGTCCTCTCTTTCGAAAAACCATGACTTTAGTCTTAAGAACACTGACTTCTAAACTCCATTGTTGACAATAATTGTATAATAAGTCAAGCTTATTTTGTAGATCCTTAGGAGAATCTCCTAAGATGACCATGTCGTCAGCAAAAAGTAAAACAGTAAGAAGATTATCATTAATGCAAATATTTGATTCTGTATTGGATCTTAGATACATTTCAATTTCGTCTAAGAACAACGACACAAGGGCAGGGGAGATAACCTCGCCTTGTCTAAGTCCAACACAACAAGTAAAAAATTCAGAGAAGTTATTACATTGCCTCACACAAGACTTAACTTCCTTGTACATGTTTTAAGGACGCGTAGCATTTTACCTTTAATGCCAATTTTATGTAATTTAAACCACAGTGCATTTCTATTTATACCATCGAAACATTTTTTCAGATCAATCATACCTGCATATAATCGTTTACTATTAAACATATAATGTTGGACAATAGATTGTAATGCAAACATTGCATCAACGGTTGAATGGCTTTTTCTAAAACCATACTGATAATCGCCTATACGTGAGAAGGTCTCAGTGTATTTATTAATTCTGTTATTTAGAACAGAGGTAAACAGTTTCGCAAAAACACTTAATAATGTTATACCACGGTAATTGTTAGGGTCATTCTTGTCCCCCTTTTTATGTAAGGGGACAATAATACCCTTTGTCCATTCTTCCGGAAAACACCCAGAATCAAATATAGCATTAAAAATGTCACATATATGTCCAGAAATTATGTCTTTACTCTCGATAAAATATTCGTTAATAAGCCCATCAATACCACTGGCTTAACAACGGTTTAGTTTATTAATAGCTACATTAACCTCCTAAACTGTAATCTTACTGTTAAAACTTTCATTGTCAGAACACTTATTAAAATCGTATTCATTACAAAAAACATCAGCATCTTTGTTTTGACTGTGGAAAATATCATGTTCTAACTGTGAAAAATAACTATAGAACTGATTAAGCGATAAATTTCCATCAACTTTTCTGTTTGGTTTTTTAAAATGCTTCCAAAATTGTTTGGGCTTACAAGACTTAAGCTTTTCGATTTCGCAAATTTTTCTCCTAACAAACAAACGTTTTTTGTTTCGAATGAGGTTTTTATATTCTTTCTTACGACAGCATAAATATATTCTATTTTCCTCTGATTTTTTTTTGGTAGAAAGCGTTCTGTGCATGTAAATATCGATTTCTTGCATCATCACAGTCTTTATCAAACCACTCTTTACGATTGCCTAACGGTAAATCTGAAAAATTGTTGGAAGGTTCCCGTGTTACATGCTTTACAAATAACGGATCGGTTACTTCACGCATCACTGCCGTAAAAGCCCTGACCGCGCTAGATACTGATTGTTTGTCTAAATTTACATCATTAATTATATTATTTAATAAAGGTAATTTTGCAATAAGTGATGAGCGAAAGATTGATTTAAAATTATCATTCCATTTCACAATTTCCTCGTCATAATATATTTCATTTACAGGATTATTACAAAACAGGGCAAACTGCATAGGTCAATGGTCACTCCATTCGTTGATAGAGAAAATAGTGAATCTTGACAATTGTGCGAAATTACATTCTTTGGCTAAAAGATAATCTATTAAAGACATTCCTTGACTAGATATAAAGGTAAAGTTCCCTACACCGAAGTCGTCCCCTAGCCTTCCGTTAACTATACGCATACACGCCCCCCTTACACAAGTCTTAAGCTGGGCTCCCACTGCCGATCAGATCAACTCGATCAAGCCCGATCAAGCGATCGGGTACTGGTCTGGGTCGGTCGGCATGATTGATCGGGAGTGGTCGGGGAGGTCTACCTTGGTCGGCATCGCTCGGGCTTTCTACCCGAATTTTTTTGACATGTCAAAAAAATTCGTGTAGCGATCGTGTAGCCAAGCGGTCGAGAAGAGCTCGGGAAGCGATCGTGTATTGATCGAGTTGAAGATCGAGTTGATCGAGAAACAATCGTGTAGCGATCTTGTTTGGTCGGATTGGCATCTTTAACCCGATCTGTACCCGATCATCTCGACTTCTACTCGAGTAATATACGATCGCATCCCGATTAAGTAGATCTCTGTTCGATCTCTTGTCCAGATTATCTAGACTGCTACCCGACTACTCCACGACCACACACGACCGCACACGATCAAACCCCGATCACTGTTCGACCATACACGAGCTCACGTGACTAAAGCAAGAAAAGCGTGCTGACCAGTGTCTCATAAGTTGTTTGGACGCTGAAGATATAACATCTTTAGCAAACCAATATCTGTTAAAACATCTTCAGCCAAGCCATTTCTACTACAAACTAAAGATGCCGAGAAAAGGCAAAAGGCCGATAGGCAGTACAAATGCGAGTAAATGTGCAGTTGCTGCGCCTGTCTCTCTGAAGCTCTAACCATCTGGCCCACAACTGCAACTGCTCAATCTCCATAAATATTTATACTATGCTGGACACAACATATACTATGAAGTTTCAAGATGAAGTGATAATGATCAACACTGTTTGAAGTTTTTATTCTAAAAGTTTTGGTACACGACTGTTCACGACCTTCTACGACTCGAGAACGACCATGACGATCTGGTCGGGGAAAGATCTGACACCGATCGGGCAGAGATCCAGTAGGTCGAGTTGAGATCGTGTAGGGATCGTGTAAAGGTCGGGATGATCGAGCGGAAATCGGAAAGGTGGTCGGGTTGACGTCGTGAAGGAGTCGTGAATAATCGTGTGGGAATCGTGTGTGATCGACAAGAGGTCGAGAAGAAGTCGTGTATACGCCTTTAGTCGAGCTTGGTCGGGCCTGATCGGGGAATTTGGGTGATCGGGATGATCGAGTTGATCTGATCGGCAGTGGGAACCCAGCTTAATAGTTTATGGCCGAACGAATTACACTTGTTGTCCAGTGAGGCCCTGGCCATGGTTATGTCTGGTATATAATTATCATCATCTATAAAACTATTATTATCATCAAAAGTAATGTAATCACGTTTAAGGCCAACTCTACTGTTTAAATCACCACATATATACACATCTCCCAATGCATCAAATATGCTTATATGGTTTTCTAAAGTATCAAAAAGATCAACATTAATAATATGATACGCAGAAGAATCCTCTCTCAAAAGGTAAACACCATAAATAAAGATATCATTATCAACGTGAAAAAAGGATTTATCTAATTTAATCCATACCATCGTATTAAAATCTTGTTTAACAATAGTTATGCCATCTTTCAAACAGTCTCTATAATGCAAAGCTAAACCACCGCTATTCCTTTTAGCATGCCGGTGTTGAAATTCTCTATTAAAATTATTAACAATATAATTATTTAAAGAAAGATCTGTTTCAGAGGATGCCCATGTCTCATATATAAAGATAATATCGTTGTCTCTAATAATATTTACAAACTCTGAACAACCACGCTTCTCACTAGTTAGTCTCACAGAAGAAAGATTATTTATACATGCCCGTTTTTTATTATTTATGAGGAAACAAAGGTTTCTGGGGCGTAACAAGGTATCCCAGCTGCCGGACTTATGTCGAAGTGTCATTCTTGAACTTTAAACTTCAATTGCATTAGCTATCAACGTAAAATTGTATTTCAATTTAAACTGTTATACAGCTCAATAAATCAGATGTTTTTGGTATACACATATAAATGTAAATCACTATAGTGGCTTTATAATTGTATTGTGTTTTCTTTCAGAAACCGGTCTGATACTCGGCATAGCCATTGTATGTTTCTCTGTGCTGATTTGTATTCTTTCGAATGGTTATTTTATTATGACGAACGGTAAGTGGGCAATGTTCATACCAATGTCATTATTGCAAGAATGTGCAAATAATAAAATTGAAGATACTAATAAAATTGATGATGATAATAATAATAATAATAATAATAATAATAATAATAATAATAATAATAATAATAAAAAGCCCACCTGTTTGCCGTGGGTGGCAACCCTGTATTACTGCGACGAAGGGGTCCTGGTGGTTGAGGCCTTTGTTGACTTGTGAGGATATGATATATATTTCAGCGTTGGTCAACACGATACTTTGGCCCTTAGTTGCGGGGTAGAGGGGCGGTATACTGGTCCTGTATTACCAATCGGCTTACCTGCTAATCATAGCGTTACTTCCTACTCCCTTTGTACACGCTTACTTTGGTTTATTACTTTCCAATATGGTTTCTTCCGTTCCTCTTTTAAAGCAATAGCTCAGGTGGTAGAGCGTCGGCTTGCGGATCGGGAGGTCGTGGGTTCGAACCCCGGCCGGGTCAAACCAAAGACTTTAAAGTTGGTAGTAGTGGGTTCCCTCCTAACGTTCGGGGCTAAGGGGGCAGCATTACGCCTGACTCGTCGGTGTCAGCATAATGGACCGGCCGGGTTCAGTCCCTGGGCACCTCATAAGTGCCCCTGTGCTATAATGATAGAAATGTCGCTGCGCAGTATCGGCAAAAATGCCGGCTAATCCCATCCCATCCCATCTTCTTTTAAACAACCGTATTATGAAGCTTTTTCCCTTACAATTTCCTCTTTTTTTTACTTAAACCCAATGGTTGGCCGGATTGAACGGACCAATCTGGCATCATTTTTCTTTTTAAGTATATAATTTCGGAGAAAAGCATCCTGGTATCACTGGCATTGGGAGGTCGGTGATCCACTCCCGAAAGACACCCCCTTGTTGGGCTCCGTGGTGGGTGGTGAGACAGGATGACGAATTGTATATAAATACTTACATGGATAGAAAACGAAGATGCAAAGACCCTATCCCAACACTTTCAGAAGACTCTGATACTTCCACCTAATTCGGATACCCCTACATCAAAATTAGATTATTAAATTAAGTCATTTACCTTCCCTTTATATTCTTGTAGGGGACTTTGATAGGCATAACCCAGTTTGGGGATGTACTGGTTATAATAATATAGGTCATACGAAGGAAGATTTTATTACTCGAAATGATATATGCCTGAGGAATAACTAAAAGGCAACGTACTTACATGCTGCTTCGGGACATTATTCATCCCTTGATCTTACTTTATGTCATCCTTCTTTATATTTATATTATAGTTGGGATTTACATGATAAAACAACGAAGCATTCAACTTATATGACAATAATACACATAGGAGGATGAACAGAGCGAATTGGGAATTGTTCTCAACGTTTTGTTCTGAAGAATTAACTACTTCAACATATAAGAATGCTAATGATAAAATACATTCCTTTCAAAAAAAGTTCATAGCATAGCAGAAAAATGTATACATAAGACTATGACAAAGTCAAATTGTAACAAACCTGGGTAAATTGATGAATGCAAAAAGTCAGTAAAAAGCGTAGAGCGGCACTTAAGAAATTTAATATTCACTCTACTAGTACTAATTTAAATAATGTTAAAACTGAAAGGGCAAAAAGCAGGCGTATCATTAAACAAGCCAAAAGAACATTAGCAACAATAAAGCCTTTAAAATCTGAAGACTCAATAATAACAAATAAAAATTAAATTTTAGACACTCTTGCAAAAAAAATTTGCAAAGAATTCATCTTCGGAAAAATACTAGAAAAAATTTCATAATGAGAAGAATCGGGTTGAAAAAAGTAGAGTCAATTTTAAGTCGGACAATAATGAAATTTACAACCAAACCTTTTCTCTAAGAGAACTTCGGGAAACACTGAATAAATCTCATGATACCGCTGCTGGACCTGATGATATTCTTTATCAATTTTAAAACACCTGCTGCATACCTAGTTAAATTTGCTTTTATCTATTGAAAATGAAATATGATTTTGGGAAAAGTACCAAATTATTTTTTAAAATGCATTCGTCATTTAAATACCTCAACAAAGGAAGTTCCGACAGATCCTGTAAGTAACAGGCCAATTGCTTTGACAAGTTGTTTTTCGATGGCACAACGCAAAAGTGACGTAACTCATTTTTTTAAACTTTCCAGGAAACAAAAAAAACTTTATATTTAAAGGCAGTCAGCCTTTATTTAGGTAAAACTGTATGAAATAACATATTTATGTTTTGTATACATTTTTCAGTTATATAAAAGACACTTATGATAAATTTCATGAAAAAAGGTTATTGATAAAAATATTAACATACTACAGTTTCCCTCTGAAATGTTAATATATCTTCAGCAAGTTTTAAAGCAAAACAATCGTAACTCAAGATTTTCATTATGAATACATATTTTTAGGCAGAACTGTGGTATCTTTTTAGTTTTACTTTTATTTAGATCCTTTTTCATCTGTATCTTTTTTTATCGTTTTATAGTACTTATGGGAAATTTCATATGTGTCTTTCATCAAGGGAAAATAATGCATTTTCTCAATTTTTATCTTTTTGAGCCTTTTAACTTTGTGGTCATTATTGTTTTGTTGTTGTTGTTTTTTGTTGGTTTTTTTTTGTGTTTTTGTTTTTTCTTTGCTTTTTTTTGGTTAGATATCCATTTATTGAATAAACTTTTGATGAAGTATATGTAATACAGAACTTTATGACTTATTTTTTTTAAAACAGATTACACTTTTTTATTAATTGAATAAGAGTACTAAAGAACAACAATAATTTAAACTCAAATAAAAGTTCAGAACTATATGTGTTATTTCAAAGCAAACTACATTTTATTGTTTCCACTTGATCATGAACATTCTTTTACCAATCTTAAACACTAACACTATAATCTTAAGTGACATACCTTTAAAACATTATCTTTATGCATAACTTTTTCATCACTCTCATACATTAGTCAAACACACTGATTTCAATAACATCATGATTATCATTTTTTGACATCATGTTGTTAATCGGTGTTGCCCTATTTAATATATAAATCACAAACAATGCCAACTTTGTCTTTAGTCATCATCAACTGTAAACTGTGAAATTATCTCAAGTAATCATGAACATTGTCATCAGTTCATCCTAATAATCGTAATTATAAAAATCAATATATTTTATCATTCACATATTCAGTTTATCATCATAACACTTATCAGCATAATCATCTTTATCAACTATTCATATACAGTATTAAGTTCAGCATCATAACACTATTCATTGATATCATGAATAACAACCATTTATATTATTCACTTAACCATATTTATAATCAGTAAAATCATCATTCATCACAATAATGCAAAATGTCATTTACAACCACGCAAATGTTTACATTATCATCGTAATCCTGAACAACTTTGATCATCTGGCTACTGTCATTCTCACTATATTTTTTTTTTCAACATTATTTACTCAAAAATATATTTTCTGGGAAACAACAGTGTTGTAATAGCTAATAACAGAATAACACCTACCAACATATGTCAATATTTTGCCTTATAACCATCTCACGGTTACTCTTACCCCTTTTGCTTTCACTCAACATTACTTCAATCTCAGTTAAGATTTACTGCACTGAAACTTTTTCATGAGGAAGTAAAAGATAGAAAGAATGGTGGACAGGAGACACAATCTAGCTCACACAGAGACTCAGTAAGTCTGCAAACTTTTGCCTACTCATAGGAATACCTTTCTGTCTTAGCTGGGGCATAGACAGGTTGCATGGCAAGTTTGTTGTTTGCTGTCACATAAGGTCAAAATGAAAAGCCTAGCATGATTCAACTTATACGAAAACATGCTGGGGTCTGAGGAACTAAAATTGATAGATTTAATCTTGTTCCGATAAAGTTTTTCACCCTGTTAGTGTCATTTTTTTCAAACTTGATGCTGGTAAAATCAAAAAGTCTCGTAAAGCCATCTCTATACAATATATGGGTGGTTCTCCTGGCCATTCTGATGATGGAGGCCAACTGGGCAGATGTATCCACGTAAATTTTTTCACTTGCAGTTTCAATTGTTGCATGTGTGGAATCATTTTAACTTTGGGTATGCCTTTTTTCTAAATACTTGTGTGATTGATGTTAAATTGAAACCACAACACCGCAGGGTATCTGTTTTTATTTTGGGTGGCGCAGATATCACTGTAAAGCATAAACTTGGTTTTTCCTTCATGTGATTTTTGCTTTATGGAATTGTATACACTTGAGGCAATTTGATAAGCTTTTCTTTTTGAAACGGATTCATTCCATACAAAGCAGTGACTATTTTTGTTTGCCATGTCATACATAGAAAATTGTATGTACTTAGGCGTCGCTTGTAGCACAGACAATTAAATCAAAACATGCACAAACAAGTGAGTTATCTTGCTTGCATTTGACTTTGACTTCTTCTTTTCTGCCTAAGTTTTTATTTTCAATGGGGTGTTGACCTGTTGTTACATGGTGGCTTTTTGATTTTCATTACTTTTTGCAAATGAAACACACAGATCACATGTCTTTCAGAGGTTGGTGGAATGCCAAGTTATATTCTTAATCAAAAATGCGTCTGTAAAAAGATAACGGCCACTGGGGTATCTGAGTGTTCATTACATTTTTCCTGATAGAGGGTGTCCATTTTTTAAACACGTAGGTCTGAACTTAAATACTGTTTTTAATCTTCCTGCAGTAATGACTTTCTACTGTTGGAAAACTTTCAATGTAAGCACGTACCTTTTGAGTCTGATTTTCTGATGTTTTATTGGGTCTGTTATTTTGTTTGCCCCTTTTATCATTTTGAGGCAGCCCTAGTTAAGTTAGCTTGTGTGCAGAAGAAATATATCTTTCAGATACAGAAAGTGTATGAAAAAGGAATGTCTTACAGACTTTGACAACTTGGAGCAGTTTGGTGTTTCATTAACAGGAAAAGAGTAGTGCACTGTGGATTTGCAATGTGACTGGCTTCCACCTTTATGTGTTTTAACTTTCTGTGATACGTATTTTAAAATAAAACATCTCTGTTTGTGTATATCCCCATGACTCCAGAAAGAATGAAAGATCATCAGCACCCTTCTCTTCCTTATCATCAACACTCTCTTCCCCCTTATCATCAACATAACACCCTCCTCCCCCTTATCATCAACACCCTCCTCCTCACCATCATCAACACCCTCCTCCAACAACTTATCGATACCATCCTCCTCCTTATCATCAATACCCTCCTTCCCCTTATCATCAACACCTTCTTCTCCTTATCATCAACACCCTTATCATCAACACCCTCCTCCCACTTATCATCAACACCTTCCTCCCCATTATAAACTTTAACATCCTTCTCTTCCTCTACATCATCACCAATATAATCAGCAATATTTCTGTGCTACCATCAAGAAAAACACCTGCTTTCTCTTTCCCTTGTTTACCAATTTGAAGACATAGTACTTCAAAAACTAAGAACAAGAGACAATGTTAACTCTGTATAAAAGGTTTATCATAAAATATGGACACAATCATGCTAAAAGGTTGAATGTTGTCTTCTACTCTAAAATATATAAGTATACCTGCATATTCGACAATAAGATCTTTAAAAAAACTTATAAAACATATTGATTTTAACTAAACAGGGAATATAGCGTCTTTTTAAAGAAAACTCATTAAAAGCATTTATTTTAAATTTCTTGTACATGTACGTACAAAGTAACCTATAGTAACAAAGAATAATTATGTAGTGTGCATTCCTCGTGCAAAACTGTATGTAACTCAAGTTACGACAGTTTTGCATTGACAAAAACCAACAAATTGAGTTACAACATTTGGCAATTTCATAATATTTTACTTATTTTTTCAAAAGTTAGCAAAACTATTTTGTCACAACATGTCTTTTAACTTAAAAGTCTGAGAAATTGAATAAAATGCTTTTGTGAAAAAGTGAGTCACGACAGTTTTGCGTTGAACCATCGATTTGTAAAACTTTAGAACGGATGATAACGGAAGATAAGAAAAAACTCGTTTGGTATTTTAATAATTTATTAACATAATTTCAAAGTGGATTCAGAAGTCAACGTAGTACACCCGATCATCTTGTTCGATTTGAAACTTTTAAAACAGATGCCTTTATCAAGAATGAACACCTTGAAGCGATGTTCTTTGATCTTGAAAAAATCATACGATACAACATGGATACATGGGATTTTAAAAGACTTAGCTGACCTTGGTCTCAAGGGTCGTTTGCCCACATTTATAAAGTTTTCTTTCTGACAGAAATTTTCAAATCAAAATTTGGTCTACTTTGTTTTATATTCATTAACAGGAACAAGGTGTCCCTCAGAGTAGTATATTGTCAGTTACTCTCTTTAACGTCAAAACAAATAGCATTGTAAAAATTCTAAATACTGGAGTCGATTGTTCACCGTATGTGGACGAATTTCTGCTATCGCTCCAAAAACACACAATTGAAAGGCAATTGCAACAATGCCTTAACAATTTACAAACTTGGAATAACAAAAAGCAACAACAAAAGATTTAGATTTTCACCCTCCAAAACAAATTGCATACACTTTTGTCAGAAAAGAACGTTGCACAAAGTCCATTACTAAAGTTAAAGCTAACCCCAAAAATCCCGCATATAGTGTAATATTCGATCCTACATACGAACATGTGTACGTGCGTAAACCAAATGCAAGTAAACCGTTTGGTTTACGAATGCTAGACATCATACACTCATCACAACTGAATTTAAATCAAATAATGAAAAATACTATCTTGGAAATACCACCATGGCAATTGAACATTCCTACTGTTGATTTAATTCTCTGTACAAATTAAAAGTCAAAAACAGACCCTCTCGTACTAAGAAATACTGTTACTACCTCGAAATATGAAATGATGACTCAAAAGCAGATTCATATGCCAGCTGTGGTTCCGCTAGTAACATTGTTTGTTGTTTAAAAATGCTACCTGACCCGATCATTTTTACAGCCGAAATTCACGCTGTTAAGCTTGCTATTGACTTTATTTCAAATCATCCTGGCGATTTGCAGTATTTACTGACTCTTTGTCGATATTACAGTCTATTAAAAATCTCATTTTTTTCCAACACCTTCATTAGAGAATGACTTTTAAAAATTAATGAAGTTTGTCTTAATAAGAATTTTGTTTTCTGTTGGCTCCCTGGCCATGTAGTCATCCGAGGAAACGAGAATGTAGATAAAAGTGCAAAGTCTGCTTCAGTCCTTACTGAGACAGATCTTTGCATCCCACTCACAGATTTTAAACCACTTATCAATCGATATATTATAACAAAATGGCAAACAAGTTGGAACAATGCTGTTTATAACACATTACACTAATTAAACGTGCCAATATCTCTACTTGCAGAGAAAGCAAGTAGGCGGGAAGACGTAGCTCTTACCCGCTGTTTCATTGAACATAGTGAATTAACTCAAACATATCTTTTAAAAAGAGAAGTTCAACCTGAATGTGTTACGTGTCATATTTTATTCCATCGTATTGATGCAGACCATATTCGGTCCAAGTATTTTAATGACAATAACATATACGAACTATTTAAGACAGTATCCGATGCTAAGCTTGTTAAATTTAAACTGTTTTTATGCTAACGTTATACATTTTGACTGTTTAATATGTTAATATGTTTTCACTTTTTAATTCACTTTTAACCTGATAGGTTTTTATTTCTGCTAACATATTTTAGTTTAAACCTAATATTTTTCCATTGTCGTTATACTTCAATGTTTTCGGCGCCGAATGACCTAAAACACAAAATACAAATACAAATACATATTTATGTTTATGTTGTTTCTATATATTAAGCAATATAATATAAGTATATATGTTTCGCTTTATTTATCCCTTTTTGTCTCTCAATCTCTGCTGTATAAGCTTAATATATACTGATATTAAAACTATGTTATGATAATGTAACTTGATTATGCAAGCCTACATACTGTTTCATAAATCTTGAAAAAAAGATGTTATAATGCAAATGTTTAAATACCTAGAATAAGTTATACTTATAAAATAAATAAGAACACTTAGAATTATAAGTAAAGTATATGTAAACGGTAAATCATAAGCAGAAATGCTGAGTATTTAATAAGTAATGCTTCCGTCATTTAGTAAACGTTATTGTTCAAATAAAGACTGCATAGTGCTGCTTTCATGGTTATACCAAAGAAAATGTCACACACATTTACATAATTCTGTAATCGGACAGACCAAGAGAACATATAACTTTTTTAGTAATGAACTAAGTGTCCCATTTTCTTGATGCCAATATACCTTATACTACACAACCAAATCGGTTTTTGAAAAGAAGTGTTAATATTTAAAATCATTTACAGTATTAGCTTGGCACTGATCATCTAAGTGTGCGCACTGTGTATGCTTAAAATATTTAAGATTTGTTGAAATAAAATTGCTGGCAATAAATTCGTTTTAGGGTGGTCAGTTTGCAGTTCGTTTGTTTTCCCATAAGACAATTCAGGGCAACAATCATTATGCATTTTGTTCCGTCATTTGTTATAAAGTAACAAATGTCAATAAAGCTCATATTCAGAATTAAGTTTACAAGTGCGGACCCATTTTTAAAAGTTGATTAATTGAAGAGACACACAATGCCTACATAAAAAGACACCGACCTACCTTTTGTTTTCTTTTATTTAGATATCGTTAAGGCTAATCCAAAATTGTTTCATTTGCTAATGTGCATTACAACTAGGGATGTTAACGAATATCCAAATATTCGAATATCAAGTCTGTATATGAAGAGTGATCTTGGAATTCAATTATTGTATCATTCTTATTCACTTTTGTTAAGATTGAAGTCACATTGAAAGTGTTCATCGTATTGTCTCCAAACTACTTAAGACGCTGGAGATATGTGATTGCGCTCGGTCTAGGGGATAAGGCAGTGTCTTCTGATAACGAATTGTCATCTCGCTACCAGCAAGAGATCACTACGCTGCTCCCCTCAATGCGACAGCGGGTAAGAGCTATGTCATTCCGTCGACTGTCTCTGCAAGCAGAGACATTGGCACCGACGTTAGGCTTAATTGCGTGTAATTTGTTACAAACAATACTGTCTCAACTTGTTTCCCACTTGTTTAAAATATATCGGTTAAAAGGTGATTTAAAATCAGTGTGTGGGATCCGTCTCAGTGAGTGCTGTGGCAGATTTTGCACCCCTGTCTGCATCTTCGTTTCCTCGGATGCCTATATGACTAGGAAGCCAACAGAAGGAGATTTCGTTAGTGTCATATAAACTTTGAAGTTTGACAAGAACAGTGCGAACATGTGGATTTGAATAATTCAGTGAATTTATGCTCTGCAATACAGATAATGAGTCTGAAAATATAACATATTTTTCACCGGAATGTTCTGAAATTAAATCAAGTCTTAGATTCATAGCTTGGATTTAAGCGGTGAAGATAGACGTGTTGTTAGGAAGTCTTTGTTTAATGCAGTGGCTATTACTTACGGAAGCACAGCCAACGTGAGTGTCCGTCTTTGAACCATCAGTATATATGTAAAGGTGATCAGAATACTTGTCACGGAGTTTGAGAAATTCAGATCGTAAAACCAAAGGATCTGTGTTCGACTTTTTTTTACAGAGTTCTAAATTCACACCAGGGGAACGGAGTTGCCATGGTAGGTGTTCAATTGTGGGGTTTTCAGAAATGTTATCTAGTTTTATACCTGATGTGTTTATGCTATCTTTAATCTTAAACCAAGAGGTCTGATGGCTTTAGGTGATCGATCATAAAGCTCTTCATGTTTAGGGTTGAAAACACAATTAAACGTTGGGTTATCGGGGTTAGACACGAGTTTAATTATATACTTCAAAGAAAGTTTCTCATGACGCAAGAATATTGATGGTTCGTTGGCTTCGACGTAAAGGCTCTGCACTGGTGAGGTCCTGAACTCTCCTAGAGGTAGACGAAGTCCCTGGTGGTGAAGGACGTCCAGCATCTGGAGATAGGACCTCCTGGCAGAACTATAGACTATACTCCCGTAATCTATATTAGACCGAATTAGGGAACAGTACAGAAGTTACAATGTTTTCCTATCGGCTCCCCAGTCTGTATAGGATAAAAATTTACGCAAGTTAAGAGCCTTGAGACATTTCTTCTTAATGTAATTGATATGTGGAAGAAAGATCAGTTTCCTGTCAAAAATGACTCCAAGAAGCCTAGTTTCCTGGACAACGGGAATGCAAACGTTATTTAAAAACAATTCGGGGTCAATATGAAGACCTCGTTTCTGACAGAAATGTATACAGTTGGTTGTGGTTGGAGAAAATCTAAAACCGTTAGTGTTGTTCCATTTTTGCAAGTCATTTAGACATTGTTATAATTGTCTTTCAATTGTGCTCATATTTTAGAGCGGTAACAAATAACTAAATCGTCCACAAAAGAGAACAGTCAATATTATTTATTTTTATGTTAAAAAGGGTAACAGATAGAATACTACCATGGGAAACAACCTGTTCCTGTTTATGAACAGATGACAGGGTCGATCCAATCTTGACCTGCAAATTTCTGTAAGAAAGGAAGCTGTCAATGAAAATTGGTAAACGACCCCTGAGACCAAGGTCACCTAAATCCTTTAGAATCTCATGTTTCCAGTCCGTGTCATTAGCCTTTTCAAGATCGAAATACACAGCTACAAGGTGTTCCTTCTTCATAAAGGCATCAGGAATGAGTGTTTCTAAACGAACAAGATGATCGACAGTGCTACGTTGGTGTCTGAATCCACTTTGATATTCTGAAATTAAGTTGTTGGACTCAAGATACCAGACAAGTCTATTATTGATCATTCGTTCTAAGGTTTTACAAATACAGCTCGTCAAAGCGATAGGTCTATAGCTTTGAGGATCTGTTGGGTCCTAACCTTGTTTATGAAGTGGAATAATAAAGGCCTTTTTTCAACAATCGGGTACTTTACCGTATATCCAAGTTTCATTAAAGATTGACAGAAATAAGTTTAGAGATCGAATTGGTAAATGTTTTAAGAATTGATACGGTATGTCGTCTGGAAAAGCAACGGTATCATGCGATTTATTTAGAACTTCTTTAAGCTATTTCAAGGAAAAGGATTGATTGTAAGTTTCGTTATTATTAGATTTAAAATAACCTTTACCATTTCAGCGGAGTGTTTAAAGGTTTGAAATTTAGGCGTGTAGTTAGCCGATGAGGAATTTTGGGCAAAATTTTCAGCCAATGTGTTCGAAATGTTTTTGTTTATCTGTCTTGTCATTTATTTTTGAAACATACCTTTGCCAAGGTGATCTTATGGCATGTTTAATAGTCCGACGACTTTTAGCCCGTTCTTTTTTAAGGTTATTAAAATTTGTATCGGTAGGTCGAACATCAAATTGCTTTATGCCGCCCTATGTTTACGAATCGATTTTTACACTCTTCATTAAACCAAGGCTTATCATGTTTTGATTTAGTCGAGGTCTTAGGTATACACCTTTCGGCAATATAATGCAAAGTGTTTGAAAATGGGACAATTTTGTCATCTACATTTTCGATTTAAGTTGGGACAAGTTCTGCAGAACAAAGTGCTGAGAACAGGTCCCAGTTTGCTCTGTCCATCTTCCAAAGGGGATTATCGTCGCCTATTGGCGAAGTACAGTTTGTAAGAATTATAGGAAAGTGATCACTTCCACAAAGGTCATCGTGTACATCCCAAGTGTAATCTAAATATACAGAGCGGTGACACAATGTTAGGTCTACCGATGAATTATGCCCAGTTGCGTGGTGCAAGTTTGTTGGCTTTTTATTATTAGCCAGACATATGTCATTATGGGCAATAAAGTTTTCTATCGTCTTGCCCATATTATTGAAGTCACAACATCCCCATAGCGGGTTATGACCATTGAAGTCTCCAATGAGTATATATGGAGTAGGCAGCTGGTTAATAAGATTATCTAAATCATCTTTAGATACATTTGAATTCGGTGAAAGATAGACAGAGCAAATAGTTTCAACTTTATGTAGTGTTACATTTATAGCAACAGCTTGTATGTTTGTGTCTAGTTCGACTTGAGAGTGTGGCAATTAGGAGTTGACAATTATTATAGATCATCCAGATGCCCTCTCGCAAGCTGTATGTATATGATTATAGCAGGTATAGCCCTTAAAATCAAATTTATCAGAGTCTTTAAGAAATGTTTCTTGACGACAAAGCACAGCAGGATTCAGCGTAGATAACAAAATAAGTATTTCCTTGTAATTGGTCTTAATACCTCGACAGTTCCACTGAATGAGCCTATTTTTCATGGGATTATTTAACTTAATTCTTGTAGACTATATTTTAGGTGCTTTTACAGCTGACCTTGGTGGTTTTCCAGTGTCCGGTGGAGACTCCATTAGACATTCGAATTTGTTTTGATGGGAGTTTATCACCCTAGTGTTTGGAGCAGTGGGAGAACTCTGTTCTCTCCTCTGCCCCGAAGGACCCATAGTCTCCTTAGAGGAGACCTGGTTATTTGCTGCAGGCTGGTTTTGTGCCTTTGCGTTATTCCTCATGGAATGACCTGAAGAGGAAGTGTTTTGGTTGAGGGAGAAGTCTGAGTTTCAGAAGATTCCGATACCTTTGTATTTGGAGGAAATGATGAATTTGTCAGAAATTTGGTCACCAGTCGGGACCTCATACTGTGTGAAATTGTCCTTGTGCACTGAGATGCTTTTTTTTTGGTTGCGGAGGCATATGTTGCACCACCAGCAGAAGTTGCTTTGTCTTTTGCCAATTTTCTGGCTTCTTGAAAGGAGATGTTTTTTGTGTACTTTTTTAGTACTTCCTTTTCTAGTTTACAGGCAGGGCAATTCCTGGATTCGGTCTCATGTGGTCTAGAACAATTAACACATTTGAGCGGGTTTGGACATACGTCTTCCCTGTGCTGGAACTCGTGGTGGTCGACTTTCTGACAATGAAAACACCTTAGCGGATTGGGAATGTACACCTGCACGTTTACGTTGAGGTTACCGACTTTAATAGAAGTAGGGAGTGATGGGTTGGCGAAAGTTAAAACAAAAGTATTTGTTGGAACTCGCCGGCCGTCCCTCAGGAATGAAATCCTGACACAACACACCATCTGTGGCGTGAGTTCACTGAGGATATCCTCCTCAGAGACACCAGCGAGGTCAGGGCATCGAATTACGCCTTTCGACGAGTTCAGAAAAGAGTGAGGGTACGTTTTTACTTTTAACGAACAGAAGTCAGTAAGTTTGTCGGAGTAAGTTTTACGATCCGTTTTAAATAGTAAGAAGTCATTTTTTTTTTGTTTTTTTTTTTTACTGAAACAACACTGCCAATAATGCCTTTGATGGATTTTTCGATCACAAAAGGGGATACTTGGTTATCGGCTTTTTCTCTGTCGATTCGACAACAATAAAGCGAGGAAAGCACGTGATTGTAGGTGTTTCGGTATCGGAATCTTCGGACGATAAAGTAGAGATCGGGTCCTTGTATTTATGTTTGCGTTCCTTGAGAGATTTTTATTCGGTATCCTAGCTCACCACCCACCACGGAGCCCAACAAGGGGGCGTCTTATGGGTGTGGATCTCTGACCTCCCAACGCCAGTGATACCAGGATACGATACTCCGACATAAAATATACTATAAAGCATACAAAATGCCAGATTGGTCCATTAAGGGGGTGTCGACCGGCAGCTGGGTTAATAGGGCAAAATAAGAGAAAAGTAGTTTGCGGAACACGGTCTTTTTGAAAAAGGAGAAAAGGAGTGGAAAGTCGGAGGCAATAAAGTGGGACGAAAGGGAGTTAAAGCTAACCCAGCACTGGCCTAGGGGTTAGCCGATTGAGGATACAGGACCAGTATCCCGCCCGTCTACCCCACAATTTAGGGCCAAAGTAGTGTGTTGGTCAGGGTCGACTTATATGTCATTATCCTGGCAAGCCAACAAAGACCTTAACCACCAGGACCCCCTCGTCGTAGAGATAATGGGTCGCCACCCACGGCAAACAGGTGGGCTACCTTTGGAGGATTCTTACCCGCTTAAGGTAGCGGCAGTCGGAGAATTCTAACTTTTGGTAACATTTCACAAGAACTTCTTTTACTTTTAGAAAACAGGACCACAAACAAACTAGATCACTGTCAAGCAAATTTTATTTGTAATTACTTTCTGATGTTGTTATTCGGGTTCGGAGTTCGTAATTGTTATTTATTATGCGTAATTTTCTGTCACCGCGACATATTGCTCTATCCTTTCGTTGCTACATTTTCTTCGAAAAACAAATGTTTAAACAATAAGACTTTTTAATTGTTCGTCACTGGTTTACTAAACACAATCAAACGTTATGAGTTTACAATATTTAAAAGTCCTTACATATATTGGTTGGTATAGTTTATTAACAGTCAGGTAATCCTGACACTGATTAATCCCAAATGGTAATGGTCACTAACTAAATGTAACTAATTGACATGTTATAGCTTCGGACTAATTTCAAGGTAATACTCTTCGCGATAATCAACCAATCCGACATCTATCCGACCATCAACCAATCAAGATCGTTAATTGACTGTTCACTTGAGCGATTTTCTTTAAAAAAGAACTTGCGTGTTTTTGCCTTATTATCTCACAGCTGATCCTTTATCACCTGCGTCTGGTCCTTTTGAAAATGGTTCCTTTACATGTTAATGCAACTTATAAGAAAAGTACATAAAACATTATAGACTTTGTATGGTTATATATTGTTTGCGTTATAAAATTTATGCTTTATGACTGTTGCTTAATGCTAATGACTGGGAAGTAATCTGATATTTATAGGTCAGTCTTTGGCTTCCACGGGTAGGTCAGGTATGTTCTCCGGCTAGCTGGTCTTGATAGGCAATGAAGTCTTTATCCTGAATTTTCATTTTCCAGTGTACTTGCAATGGGCAGTGACTGATCCTTCTTAAGGTATGCACATTTCGCTTAGGCCTGCTATATTAATGTTGTAACGAATAGGCTACTGTGCATTGAGAGTTGTTCTTTATTGTTTTGACACAAAGCTGCTTCTTCTCTGTTTAGAGAGGTTAAGAAGCTCCATGCTCCTAACCGTAGCTTTTCTTTTCGTATATTGGTAGTATTTCGACCACTTGTTAAAGTTACTCTGCCAATAGCGGCGGAGTGGGAACAATTCCATCTCTCCACGTCAAAAGAAAGAAAGCTGGTACTTTGCTTTCCTGACCCTTAAAACTTGTTTGGATTTTTCCGCTCGGTCCGCCAAAAGTAGCCTTTCCATGTAGGATATGTAAACCATATTTCCCGAGGAACTGAAACCTGGTATAGACGGTCCGTCAAAGTCGAAGTTTAGATCAAAGGTGGAGAAACTACCCTGGCAGGAACACGACTGGTCTTAAAAAGTTGTCACGAATTAAATTTCCTAATAAAAGTTTGACATTCACCATTGTCGTTGCTACATTGGTTTTCTAAATAAACAACGAAATGTCAGAAGACAAAAGACAATTAGGCATTAGATCAATAAATTAGGAAAGGGGGCATTGCTCCGCATGAGATGCCACGAAAAGAATCTGAGTATTACGGGTAGTTTAGATTGATCTACTATCATTTTTGTTTATTCAAAATTAAAATACCCATGATCACCAGCCTTAGCTGCTTATAAGACAACGTTGCATTTGCATCAACAGAACAAAGTACTGTCTCCCTGAAACAAGTGCATAACATAATAGACGTACACGGTGACAGGTGATCTATAAAACGTCTATATCGTCTAATTAGCAATTCAATGACGCCAACGTTAACAACTTCATATGTTAAAAGATGAGCGTCTGAACCAAATGATACAGTAAGAGATATAACGTCAAGTTTCACAAAGTTTAAAAAAACTAAATGCTGTAAAGCTTTTGCCTCAGCTATACTATGATTAAATCTTAAGGAAAACTTATTGTTTTCTTTTTACACACAAAAAAACGTCCAAAAGATAACTTTTCGATTCCACTTTAATTATATCTATTAAAATGACATAATTTATCAAAGGTGACAGCCCTTTTATTCTCAGAATAATATATAATGGACGCTACCAAACCTTAAATCATTACACCTTTCGCAATGCCGCCCACCCCAAGCACCTTCCTCTTTGCAAAAGTATCTATCAGTCCACAGGCAAGACAATCAAAGGGATTGCGACTCTTTCTAGCTATTCTTCGGCAGTTTCACACACATGAAGCAAGTGTTTCTCCGAACAAATCATGCGGCAAAACATCCAAGCGCAATATTTACTTGCGAAAGACTTAGACTTTTCATATAAATATTCAAGACAAATTGCAAGAACCATGACTGCCTTTTCTATTGCCAAGTATAACACATTACTCAGAAAACTCTTGTATCAGACGTCGTACTTTGTACCTGAATCTTGATTATGAATGACTTGATACAATCATTAAATAAGCGAGCATACGAATAAATGTTAAAACAGAAATATGTCTGACAAGGGCACAGCTCATTATATCACATGTATACCACCCTGTACTCGACCATATTTGTTCTGCAAAGTTTATCTTTGTTCCATTGGATCAATAACATGGCATAACTGACAATATCAACAATGCAGTAAGTCATTAAAGTAAATAATGTAGCAGACGAAAAGTAAGAAAGCAAATTAGAATAGTTTAGTTCATATCATCCTATATCATCCAAGCAGACTTGTCGATAGAAGCTTTTACACATTTTTGTAATGAGCCTACACTGTAAGAGAGTGTCTAGTATCCACGACAGTCATTTTGTTTGATGCGCACGTTTTATACGGTGCCTTGCCTGTGGTTCATCTCAGATCTTTATTGTTTAAGCTGGAATTAATATTTCATAGAGAATTCTGAATTTGGAAAGGCTCATTTAAAACACACCAGGAGATAATTGGGTAAAACAAAGGAGCATAATGCAAGACTTAAAGCTACGCGGTTTACCCTTTAGTTACATATATACTCTCTCGCTTTTTTTCTGTATATTTTCCTCTCTCTTTTCCCCACTTTCTCTCCTTTCCCAGATCTGTGTCATTCTCTCTTTTGCAGGGGAAAAGCCAGACAGAAATAAAAAATTCTGCAATTGTGATAAATGAGGAGCTAGCCAGCCACCAAAGATCACACGAAGTTACCGTAGAAAGGCGGCATCATATGTGTGTTTTGGGTTTCAGTTATTTTATGATATTTAAGCATTGTTATGCTCTTTAAAAGATAGGTTTCTTTAAAGGTCTTTGACACTGTCGGGCTTTCCTGAAGAAAAAAAAAACGATCGTACAGATGTTTGTAGAATGTTTAATGTTGATATTACGAAATGTTTGAATTCTTCATTTTGATCATGATTCTAAGACGAAAATATTACACTTCTATAAAATACATATTAAATATAGTTTTATATATCACGCGGATATGAAAAAAGAAAACATGTAATTGTTATGTCAAAGCTACACGTAAACACATTTACATTAAACTGCGCATATAAATGTGTAAAAAATGTTGTTTTCATATGCATGACTGAACAAAAGCAAGCGTATAAATTTATAATGTATAAATTTTACTTGACACATGGTAATGTTATAACAAAGTGCTTACAGAAGATATTTTTAACTTGTCAGTGGGGTTTATTTTCATACGTAAAATAGCAATTTTATAGTAGGTTTGGGAGGGCGGAACTTAATAGTAGACACACTATAAATAGGCACACAAAGTACTTTTCTCGTCTTAACTTCTTAAATTCGATATTAAATTTTAATCCGATGATGACATATATATATTTTATTACTGTTTTTAATATACACGTTTGAACGTACATAAATTAGTTGGATATAAAGGCCTATATATCCAAGCATCTTACATACAAACTTACTTTTCATTTATAGAAGGGTTGTCGCAGAAATGTGGAAAGGGTGTAAGTTTATTATAAATTGTTACCATTAATATGAATTTTAAACATAGGCAATTTGAAATTCACAAACAATGATGGGCGGTCGCAATATTACCAGACGACGTCATCTACAAAAGGTGATCCAAATTAACAGATTTTTCATAACTTGGTAATATTTCATGGTAATAAACCAATGTTTTATAACGAGAAGCGCAAACTATTTATTACCAATAGCAAATCTAGACATTTTATTATCGTATGCACTAAACTGTATCAATTTGAACGAAAACACAGATGATATAACAGCGCACGGCGACTAACTGCAGTCTCAAAATTAAAAGCTTGCAGTATTTGTATATCTTACATGATATTACATAAGTGGCATAAACGCACGCTCTTGGTACTACGCTGTTTTGGGTATATGGTTAAATCAAAAGGTGCGAAGTCTGAGAATGAACCGAAATGGAAATAATCTGAAAGCAAATAAAACCAATCCCCAATTGTGGCTTTTCTTTGTATCTGTTTGGACCTGTCCACATTTAAGATATATGCATTTTCGAGTGAGATGCAGTGCTTCTTTCTTTAAAGAAGATGGTCAAACATCGCACTTGAGAACTAGCGTCGTGCATGCAAACACGGCCTTTTTGTAACAAAAATTGTTACAGGAGCTATAAGCGAAGCATGATATGAATAGTGAAGCGCTTTGGAATTTAGGGTGACACTTTCAATTCTTATCAATAAGGTCAAGTACAAGTGCATTGTAGACATTAACCTCGCATACGACGTCAAAATTTCCTCTTCTGACATCTTCAATGTTCGTCTTCAAAGCTCTCGCTTTAAACTTTGTACTTGCGATTCACAAAAGCTTTTGTGGTATTCTATGATCAGAAGTCTTTGTGAAAGATGATGTTAAATTATCAGCATCTTCACTTAATATTAGACTGCGCTAGGTACCAGTTATTGTGGAAATACAAAGAGCATTCGCTGTTAACTGTTCTTACAAAGTCTCAACAAATCAAAATGAAACGATAAAATCATCAAACTAAACACGATGCTTAAACAGATTTGATATGTGTTATGTCATTATAGATTTTTTAATAGAGAAAGTAAGAGAAAATATGTTTAACCAGTCCTAATAGTCAATTACACGTCAACGTCAACTTATGCGTTGACATAATATAACTAATTATTATTGAATATGAGCTCTCTGTCTTAACACCGCTCAAACATTTCAAGATATCGTTAAATTTATTTGAGGAAATGTGTATGGGTTTTTTGTGTCAACCCTAGAATTCAGCTTAGTTTTATAAGTGTCATTGTATATACATATCCATGCGGCAAGATTCTGGGGTGTTACAAGTCCCCCGACTTTCGCATATAAAATTGTTAGACTCGTTATGTTTGTATTTTGTAAATACTTTGTGCTGACATTTTTTTATTTTAATTATAAGGACATATATATGATTTTATGATTAATTATCGGTATCTTTTTCATTTAAACCAACGGCAATTTGAGGTTAATTTGTTTCGTTTTGTTTCTGTTAATAACATCTAAAAGTATATAGAAAGTAAGAGACATTATACACATCTTCAATGATACTGTCTTGATTGTAAATACGTTTTATTATGCTGGAAAAAGAGCAGAAAATAATGCTAGTACTCATAATTTGTTATCGACATTCTTGTTTATTTACATTGTATATTTAACATTATGAATTGGAATAATGCATCGTCATGTCATGTCATGACATATATGATAGATATATGATAGATTAAATGTACTGTCCTTGGAGCAGTATTATACTCAAACACAAACGAGGAAAATATAGTATTAACAAGTAAACTATGTAAAAAGGTTGAAACTTTATAGTTGTAGTTGTGGTTTCCATTGATATACAAGGGACTGTGAATGTGTAACATGAACTTGATTACATCTGTAACCATTTTAATCTTCACCATTGTTTTTATCTATATATGTTTGTTGTTTGTTTTTTTCACATGGGTGTTTCAACATAATAAAATAATAAAACATCACCTTATTTATTTTTATTTTTGTACTCCCATAAAAGCATTGGAGCTTTTATTCCCCCTGACTGTGTATAATAGTGTACCTTGTATTAAACTACCGTTCATTCAAGAATGTTAAAAATGTTATATTTCCTGTCTTTACTTATTAGATTTTATAATTCATGTATGCTCCTCTGCATTGAATATTTCATTTTATTCTATATGTTAGATTAGGAAAGAGGACTTATTTATAATATGCAATAGCTCCTTTTGCTCAGTGTGTGGGAAAATATGCCATTTTCTGACTAGCTGAATATGTAGCGTAGGAGCAGAGAGAAGAATATGCCGAAAAATGTCGGGGCCAGGACATTCCCTTGTTGCACTCCGCTCTTGATTAGGAAGGGGTCCGATGACGCTACGTCGTAACAGTGCTAGACATGTTGTCGTAGAATGATTCGACCATCTTCAGCAGCTTGGGGGCATCCGATCTTTTGGTGGAGGGCGAAGAGGCCAGACCGACTGACCCAGTTAAACGCCGTGGTCAGGTCGATAAAGTTGCGGTACAGTGCGCGTCACTGTTCGCGGCAATTTTCCTACAGCAGCCTGAGGGAGAACACCATGTCGATGATTGATCACTTGGTCCGGAACCCACACTGTGACTAGGGATACATGCGGTCAGCAAATACCTGCAGTTCTTCCAATGTGCAGAGTAGGGTGGTGTTCTCCATGGCTATGTCGCTAACGACATTCTCTCTAGCGTACAGCTCCCTGTAGTTCTCAACCCATCTCTTCATCTGCTCGCCGCGGTTCTTGATGATATCGCCAGAGGTGTACTTGAGGGGTGTGATCTTGGTGACACTTGGCCTAAATGATCTCTTCATCGCATGGTACATAACCCTTGTGTTTCCGCAGTATGCAGAGGTCAGGATGTCACTTCAAAGCTTCAGCTAGTAGTGGGTAGTGCACCTATGGGCGACCCTCTTTGCGTTGTTGAAGGCTTCTCTGTAGGCGGTCAGTACTTGTACTTGAGACTCGAAACACCATCGACGGCGAAGGCAGGCTCCATCACTTCGATCCCAGCCTCGAACCAGTCCTCGTTCCAGAATGACCCTCTTCCCGAAGGTGTCTGAGGCGGCCTAGTACATGGCATCACGTATAAAGTCCGAGCGTGCTGTAGTGCTGTGGGGCAGTCTTCCTGAGTTTTGTCGATGGCATCGGCTAAGCGTTCGCGCAGCCCAGGCTTTGAGGTTCTGGTTGTTTCGATTCGAGGCCGGCTCTTCTGCTTGGAGCGCTGGATCCGTCTGAGTCTGAGACGCATCATGCTGCCGACCAGGGAGTGATCTGTGTAGCAGTCGGCACTATAATTACTGCGCGTGAGGATCACGTAGCTCAGCATGGGTCTTCTATTGTTGATTAGGTCTAGCTGGTGCCAGTGCTTTGAACTGGGAAGTCGCCAAGACACACTGTGGTGGGTGTTGGTCGTTTAGTGAAGTTGAGGGTGCTGGGAATGACGAGGTCATGAAAGGAGCAAAGCTCAAGTAGCCGTTGTCCGTTCTCGTTAAGCTTATCAACACCGAAGTGTCCCATGCAATGTGACCAGGAGGTTTGGACCGGCCTTACCAGGCGTTGAAGCCTACGTGCAGTAACCGGTTTTCCTTCGCTGGTATCTCTCTGATCCTCGAGCTCCTCATAGCATATATCTTAAGCTTTGAATGTGGAACAGTATGTTTGTGCGTAGACGCTAAAGAAGTGTGTAGGTCGTGCGGAGGCAGTGACAGGATGCGCTCAGTTCCCTGTAAAGATGAAGGTTCGACTGACAACAGAAGGGAGTTGCGAACTGCGAAGCCAGCCCCATAGAGTCGGCGGTCGTCTGACTCCAGACCTTTCCAGAAGAATGTGTATGCCTTCTCCTTGAGACTTTCTCTGAAAGCGAGGCGTGTTTCCTGAAGGGTGGCGATGTCGATATTCTAATTGGCCAGCTCGTGGTAGATGATGGCGGTTTTTCTATTCTGACTTTTCAGATTTCCAGCCACAGCTTGTGGTTTCTTGTCCTTTTCCTTTCGGTGTGACTGGTGCTCCATTTTACAACAAGACGATTTTGTCTAAGCTTCACGCACCCGATGAAACAATCAAGTTGTGGCGTAGTAGTACATTATTTGCCGGTTGCTGCCAGGGTTGAGGCGGGCAGTAATATCCCAATGGACTCCTCCCACAGTCGAGTGCAACCCCTAGCGCCCGGCTCTACGCCAAACAAGCTTTGGTTTATAACTGTTTTCTGCTGTTCCCCGTGTTGAGTCTACGCTGAAACAGCGAAGCTGGAGTGACTTCTCCAGGTGCAGACTGGGCGGGTGGTATGGAGATCCTAGAGTGCCCAATGCCAGGATCTCCCTCTCGGCGCTGCTGGCAAGCCGATATAGCTGGTGCCAGCGCAGCTATAGGAATGTGCCAGAAAGCATGGCAAAGTTTAGCAAACTGCCTACGGGTCTCCGTACCGACTTTCCTCTCTGAGTTTACTCCCATAGTCTTTGACCAGCCAAGGTTAACCTGCGATGCAGCAGGAAACTCGGGGAGGGTCGTTTACTTCCATGCAGATGTACTCCCCATCTGCGTAATGTTTACACAAATAAATGGGTAATTGGAACTTCAAAGTAGTATTGGTTTCGCATTTACCAACAAAAGATGTCGCCTGTGGTGTTGTTCGGTAAGCTACTTTGAGACTCATTCGTTACACCACTCTCACTGAGTTGCTTATTATTATTCATACCACATCAAAACGAGGCTAAGGTCATATGGAGTGACAGCAACATTTGCTGGCAATGTGTCCGCTTTGCAAGACCTTAGTGAAATTCCGCCAGTTTTATTCGTTTCTATTGAAGAAACCATCAAGATACTTAATCACAGCCAGGGTGGAAAGAAAGCGAAAAGTACATCACCTACAAAGAGTACGAGTATAAATCATGAAGGTTAGATGAGATATTTTCGATGTAATGTTTACCAATTTAATAGCTGCAAGTCTTCTTTGAAATATATATATATAGTTTACGTCTTTTGCGTATGTATCTTAAATTCATCTGTTATGAAATAATCCTTCCATATAATTGTTATAGATTGATAACGGTGATCAAAAAAGCAAAGCACAATTAGACCAACTTCTTAATTCAAAAAAAATATTCACAACCGACATAACTGCGTCACCTAACAAGTCATCCAACTTCTCAAAAGGCGTTGTTAAAGACAGAATACTTGCTGAAGTGTCTGAATAAGAAATTCTTGCCAATCTTGCCAATCAAGGAAAACGCATCAAAATGGAAAGGGATGGAAATCAAATTGAAACAAATACTATCATCCTGTCCTTAAATTCTCCCAAACCACCCAAACACATTAAAGTCCTTTATTGTCAAATAAAAGTTGAAATTTATATCCCAAATCCAATGCGATGTTTTATATGTCAAAGATTCGGCCATCACGAAAGCGACTGCAAAAATGTTAAAGTCTGTGGTAAGTGCGGCACTACAGGAGACAATCTCAACGAATTCGCGTGTACGACATTTCAATGTGTAAATTGTGAAAAATACCATCCATCCTTTTCAAATAATTGTGAAGCTTGGTAAAAGGAAAAAGAAATTTAAGAGTCGAAACAGTGAACAGAATATCCTTACCTGAAGCAAGAAAACTAATCGAAACTCCAGCAAAAACATTAATCAGTCATTAAATCCAATGTAAAATCTGTCAACATGAAAGACGCAACAACACAAACAGAGTCAGTTACTGAAACCCAAACTACCAAAGCAAAACAAACTGTTCCACAAAAAACAACCCAATCAACATCACAGGCACAACGGAAAAGAACATTAAACCGACAATCAACACCGGTCCTTCATCGGAACGTCAACAAAAGCGGCCAAAAGACCCCATTAAAATAACCAACAAGTTTAACTCGCTCGCTGGCGAAGATGAAATGGAAAGCTGACCTAGTGAGCAAGCCATATCTAATTACAAAAGTCAGAAGTCTAAATCGCCAGAGAAAAAGCCAACGTCACACGTTAAAGCCCCACTTTAAACCCAGCTGTGTTATGCCTTCAGGAGAAATTCCTGAAAAGAAAATGATAAAATTGACATAAAAGATTACTCTATATACAATCACATTCAAACAATGTGTGATAGGGCGTCTGGAGGATCGAAAATACTTGTCCACTCCAAACTGCCACATTCAAAGATTAACCTTAAAATTACAGGCTGTTGCCATTCGTTTAACAGTCCATAAAGAGATTACAGTTTGCTATTTTTATCTTCCACCTAATTCTGATATTTCAAAACCAAAATTAGATTATTTAATAAATGAATTACTCTCCGCTTATATTCTTGTAGTGGACTTTATTGGAAATAATCCATTATGGGAATGTTCTGATTCTAACACTATGGGTAAATTATTAGAGGACTTTATAGCCCAAAATAATATATGCCTATTAAGTAACAAAAATGCAACTTACTTAAAATCTGCTTCAGGCCATTATTCATAGCTTGGCCTTTCTTTATGTCATCCTTCTTAATATTTAGATTACAGTTGGGATGTACATGATGATTTATGCAGAAGTGCAAAAAGTAATCACTTTCCCATAATACTAATAATAAATCTGTAATCCTAAATGACAATAATACTTACTGGGGGATGAACAGAGCAAATTGGGAATTATTCTCAATATTTTGTTATGAAGAATTGACTACTTCAATATTTGATAATGCGGGTGATAAAATACATTCATTCTCAAAAATTCTTCATAGCATAGCAGAAAAGTATATACCTAATACCCCGACAAAGTCAAATCGTAACAAACCTTGGTTAAATGATAAATGCAAAAGATCCATTAGAAAACGTAGAGCGGCACTTAAGACATTTTATATTCATCCAACTAGTACTAATTTAAATAATGTCAAAAACGATAGGGTAAAGAGCAAGCGGATCATTAAACAAAGAAAAAGAACATCTTGGCAGAAGTTTGTTTCTGGTATAACCAGTAAAACTTAGTGAAAAATGTTTGTTCAGTCATTAGGAAACTTAGCGGTAAATCTCCTCCAGCGGCAGTTAATCATCTAAACTCTAATGACTAATAACAAAAAAAATTCATAACAAGAAATTTCAGACACTCTTGCTTAAAGTTTTGCCAAAAAATCCTCTTTCGAAAATTACTCGAAAAATTTCAAAATGTGAAGAATAAGGCTAAAAAAGTAAAAGATATTTTAAGTCGAACAACAGTCGAAAATTACAATCAATTCTTTTCTTTAAGAGACGCATTGAATAAATATCATGATACCGCTGCTGGACCAGATATTATTTCCTATCAATTTTTGAAACATCTGCCGCATACATTATTAAATTTACTTTTGTCTTTTTATAATGAAATGTGGTTTTCCGGAGTTCCAAATTCGTGGGAAAATGCATTCGCCATTCCTATACCTAAACAAGGAAAGGATCCAACAGATCCTGTAAGTTACAGAACTATTGCTATGACTAGTTGTATTTGTAAAAACTTTAGAACAGATGATAAAAAATATACTCGTTTGGTACCTTGAAGCAAATAATTTATTCACAGAATTTCAAAGTCGGTTCAGAAATCAATGGAGTACACTCGATCATCTCGTTCGATTTGAAACTTTTTTTTAAAAGAGATGACTTTTCAAGAGAGAACACCTTGTAGCGGTGAAAAGGCAAGTGATACTACATGAAAACATGGGATTTTAAAAGATTAAGGTGACCTTGGTCTCAAGGGTCGTTAATCCATATTTATTAACAGTTTTCTCTCTGACAGAAATGTTCAAGTTAGAATTGGGGCTACTTTGTCTTCTGTTCATAAACAGGAACAAAGTGTACCTCAGGGTAGTATATTGTCAGTTACTCTCTTTAACATCAAAATAAATAACATTGAAACAAACACTAAATTATGGCGTAGATTGTTCACTGTATGTGGGCGATTTCCTTATATGTTATCGTTCCAAAAATATGAATACAATAGAAAGGCAATTACAACAATGTCTCAACAAATTAAAAAAATGGTGTAACTATATTGGTTTTAAATTTTCAACCACTAAAACAAACTGCATAACATTTCTGTCAGAAAAGGACTTTACATAGCGATCCTGATTTATTTCTTAATAACGTTCGTATTCCTGTTGTCAAGGAAACTAAATTTCTTGGTGTCATATTTGACAATAAATTATCTTTCATACCAAATTATTAATATGTAAATTTTAAATGTCTAAAGTTGTATCGCATACCGACTGGGGAGCTAATAGAAGACTTTCATTACAACTTTATAGATGACTAGTAAGATCGAAACTAGATTATGGCAGCATTGTTTACGGCTCTGCCGGACGATTATATCATCCAGTTGCTAGACGTTGTCCACAACCAGGGACTTCGTCTAGACCTTGGAGCTTTCAGAACCTCTCCTATAGAGAGCCTTTTCCAAACGAGAGAACCTTGCGCTTCAGTTCATTACTAAAGTTAAATCTAACCCAAAAAATCCCGCATATAGTGTAATATTTGAACCTAATTTCGAACATTTGTACGAGCGTAAACCAAAGACAATTAAACCGCTTGGTTTACGCATGCTAGATATCATACACTCATCACAACTAAATTTAAATCAAGTACTAGAAAATAATGTATTGTAATTTCCACCATGGCAATAAGACAGTATCCGATGCTAAGCTTGTTTGCTTCCTGAATGAGATTGGTATTCTTAATAAGTTATAAATTTTAAACTAGTTATTATGCTAACGTTATAGATTATAACTGTTTTTATATGTTAGCCTGTTTTCACTTATAATTCACATTTTTAACCTGACAGATTTTTGGTTCATCTCACCAATTTAATTTTAACCTGATTATATTATATTTTCGTTACACTTTAATGTATTCGGCGCCGTATGACCTATCAAGTGTCGGTGTGCCGTAAAACCCAAAACACAAATACATAGTGGAGAATATACTATGCAAGGGCGGCGTACGTAGGAGCTGAAGAGGATGACGTGGCCCGGCCATTTTTAGCACCTATGATATATACCAATAAAATGAGTAATGTTTTCCCAAATTTTGAACTTCTACACATTTCCTTCTTTTTTTTCTTTTGCAGTTTAAAAACTGGATGAAGCGTATGTGGGAATGAGACGTACATACATATCTTAAAAAAGAATGTGTCTCCACATCATTTAGATGTATTATCTTTTGTAAAGATAAATATCTATACAAGCACCATAAGAAAACTTCAACTACAGCTGACGTTGAATGTAGGCATTTGATCTGATGATGAAGGTGTGCACTGGTATGCACGGATGATGAAATGCACTGATTATGATGATTATAATATGCACTTATTACGATGATTTGCACTAAATATGATAACTTGAAAATCCCAATTGGTCATGTGCAAAAACAGTAGTCAAGATATTTTGTCAAATTTGATATTATTTTTTATGGGAAGGCAAAGGCCTTATGACAAAAAATTGAATTAAACTATATTCGATCAGATTTATCTTGAAGATTGACTGGACCAATGCCTGACTTTCAATTAACCATGGGGTAAAATTTACATGCTAGTCAAATTTAGACTTTCATGTATGTGTTTATGTTTTTAAAGTATATATTTAATGGAAAGAATTCAAATTCTTGAACAATGGTTTAAACATGCATGTGTTTTGTAATTATAAGACATTGTCCTCACACTTTGGTCATTGTATTGTATTATTACCAATCAAACCATGATAAACAAGATGACGGGCCTGCGCATATTTGTCTGTTTCACTTAGAGGTGTGAATGCATGTTTAAATAACATGGAGTCACTATTTCTAGCTATAAAGAATATTCGCCTCAAGGGCTGCTTATCAACTGTCTTAAACATAATTTAAAAATAACAGCATGTCACAATACATGCTCTTACCAAATAATTTTAGATAACTAGAAGGACCAGACTATGATAGACCAGTAAATGTTCGTGTGCAATCGGAACAACATCGGTATGTGGTCACATTTTTGGACGTTGTATTGTTTGGCACACATGAAGACAACCAACACAAAAGCCATCACTATTGATGTTGCCGAGACATCGGTGCAACAAACATACTTAATGAGGAGAACGAATTAGTTGTTCCAGTGATGACAATATCTCATTAGTTGTGTATGATAGTCAAAATCCTGCAAGAAAGACTCGATGAACTCATTCCACATGATATAATCGCATACCTAACAGGGAACCTCCCTTATCTTGTTTTATAACAACATATTCTTTGTTGATAAATAAGCATTGTTCTTTTTTGTTGTCAATTTTGACACCTAGGAAGATGAATTCAGTTCAATGCAACACATTGTTTTGCAACTTTCCAAAAGGATCACAAGTTGAAGTGCAGTAGAGGATAACTCTAGTGACTTTATTTTGAATATTCTGGACAGTGGCCTTTTTCCTACATTACCTATTAAGAATCTATTGAATAATGATTTGTCAATAGACCTAGACATGGAAGTTAAGTTCTGTAACTGAAAATGAGTCATCCGAGATAGAAAAGATGACAAAACTCCAATCACAGTAACCAAAATTCCATGAGATAAGGAGGGATAAAATAACAGCATCTGTTTCTAGAGACAAAATTAAAATGGAAACAGGTGAATGATGTTTAATATACTATATTCGGATCTACATTTCAGTTCAATGTTTTTCCACAGGCTATTGAGGAGTAGGGGTATATAATTCATATTTTCATTTTGAAACTTGATGCCGTTGTTGAATTAGTTTGCCTCTGTCATGATCTGACAACATTACATTATGTATCTCTGTCTCAGATTATTTTTGGGTATATAAACATATCGATTAAACAGATCTGTTTTATACACTGTCTGTGTCACTGATATCTATATTTGCTATTATAATGTGGATATTTTCACTGTATAAAGCATGTTATATTTTCATCATAACGGATTCTTTCTCGAGATTACCATCAAGTGTCTTAAAAGTTAGTGATTCTTTGTGCAACATTGGTTATACTGATTTTTTTTTAAGTATTATTGATAGTGATGCATAAATCAAAATAGTGAAACGGTATGCTCAAAAAGAAAAGGTGCCTTGAATGTGCCGAATACAACAAAGTTTCACTTGAATATATTGAGTTTATTCAGGGAACACTTAGAATACGTGAGTAGAAATATAAACATCTATCAGGTTAATGTGAATTACAATTGAAAACAGGCTAACATATTAAACAGTTTAAAAGTAATTGACGTTAGCTTAAAAACATTTTTAAAGTGTATGGCTTACTTGTCATCATTATCACACTGTCCCGATCTCCCAATTAAGATTGATTTCTAGTTATCATCCATCTCTTTGAGCAACATAAGTGCCCCAGCCAATATTTGTTTAGCCTTTATTTAATTGAAAGGATAGCTCATGCCGTAGTTTATGAGCGAGTTATTTTATGCATAGATGATCTCCACCAATACTTGACTACATGTACATAAAATCGTTCCAGTTTCGGTTTTTGTTTATACAAACCTTGTTTAAATGATTTTTAAAATTGTTTACCTAATCTATTTACACACCTACTGCACTTGTTTGTTGAAGAATAGTGAAAAGAATGAAACCACCCGGACTATTGTGTAACTGTTGTCACAATGCATAAGATATATTATGGTGTCTATCTGCATTTGTAAAATTGCATGGTTTTCGATTTTCTGTTGATGATTAATCCTTATTATTTCGAAATTATTCAATGCATGTTCGGGGCCATGTTCCCGCAAAATGTATTACAGAGAGGTGCCCAAATTCAGACTAAAGTGGTATCAGGAAAGGTGCGGGATTAGATTCGTATTGAACAATGGCAGTGCAGTAAGCACTCGGTGATTATTATAACAATTAGTGATGGTGCGTTTGGTTTAGATTTGGACAAACTGCAATGATTGCCAAGCACATCTGCTGGAACACTTGATAAATATATGTTTAAAATTTTCTCGGTATTAAATATGTGTTAGGAATTGTTTAACTTTTGAATTAAAAATATTCCTTTTGGGAACATATTGTGAAAAAAGGTCATATAAGTTCAATGTTTTTGCTGCGTGTTGTAAAGATTTCTCGCACTAAGGCGGATGTTGATGACTTCGTACCCTTTCAAAGTTGTACCCCGATTAAATGTTTGGAGACGTTGTACGGCATTTGTTTAGTAGGTGTTGTTCACAGATGTCGATGTATTGCCATAGGAATACAAAAGTGTCATTCATTCTTAAGGAATTTACTCAATTAACCTAAGCTTTTTAAAATTATATTGTTATTCTGCCTGAAACTGCCAGGTTTTTCATCATCGACACGTTTTATACGGTCCGATGCATTTGAAGACTAACGCTCCTGGTGTCTTAATTGTTGTTTATTTAATGCTGAAACGTTTTGCTTATTTGAATGCTAAATAGTAATATTCGAGGAATGTGACAACAAAATGTAAGTTTAGGTAAACTGAAAGATGAGACACGAAACAACCCTTGTTGTTTAAGGTTATGTGCAATCACACTACTGTATATCAAAATAACTATGCAATTATTTTATTTAGCTGTTCTTGTATTTTAACACAATTACGCAAATTTACGTTCTGTGATTATTGTAAAATCTGGCACAGGAGAATACAATAAAACTATGACGTTGAATAATATAAAAAAAAACAACAACAGTGCAACGGTCGGTCATTCAGCAGGAGGGGCGACTTGCGTCATTAAGCCGTTTTTACTGAGCTCTAACCTCGCACTTCTAAAAGAGTTTATCAAATACAAACAGTAAAAAGAAAAACAAACATGTATATTTACAAAATTGTCCAAGTTATGCATAAGACATATCACGAATCGCAGCACCACTCAATTATAATACAGATTTACAAAACACCACTAACGATCACTCTAGCAACTACCTTCAAAACAGGATCGATAACAGCATCTGAAAATTATTTCACAACAATGTTAGAGTAAAATGAAGTAAAAGTTACATATTGTATGGGTCTCCTGAGTTCTAACACACCTTAGTAAACTGCCCAATGAAACTCTAACGCAACACAATCAGTAAAGCATATCGGTTCACTGATATTTAGACATGTGTTTAGATCATTTCATAGAAAACATGGCGCCATCAAGTTGAAGGGAAATCGTTAAACTGACCAAAAAGATGACAATATTCGTCTTCGATATATTCAGAACTGCTTTTAATTTATTCAGCTTTGGAATATATTTTTGAATACATGTATTCTACTTCTTATATAAAAGAAGCTAACTTACAATACATGGTTTTAACTACAACATTTATCAACCTTATCCAATAGTTTAAAACATGAACAAGTCTGTGTATGCATTTTTATCACAAGCTTCTTACCTTATTTTCGTTTCTGTTGATAAGGTCATGTTCAGTGTATTGCCTTTTTTTTAAAAGAAAAATAAACGAAAATGATAATATATTTATTAAAACGTCATTGACTTGTGCGCCGCATCAAACGCATATGTATGATGTTAAGGACCCAATACCTTGCAACATTTTAAGTCAATATAATTTAGTTTAATTGGAGTGGTAAGTTGAATTTCTTGGACCCACTTTGCGAATAAGTTTTGTTTTAGTTTTTGTAAAACGTTGAGAGTAGGATTTGACTGCTAACAATATACTCGCACATTAAAAAAGATCCAGATGTTGTTTATCTCTACATTGTATATTGCCCGAATTTGATTAGCGGGTAAAATCACTTTGTGAGTTTATGAGATCTTAAAATGTATTCATTTTTAATACAATGAATTTTAAAAACAGATGGGCATCAGGCCTAAATATGATCTTAAAGCCAACTAAGAGTTCACTGTAGTTCTGGAATATTTGCACATACATTAATAAAAAAAAACACAATGTTTGAAGACATCTTTCCAAAATGTATAGTTTTATTTTTTTATTTTTTTTTATTTTTTTTATAACTACAGTAGTTTATTCCCAGCCAATGTCTCAAATTGTTTAATCGATAAACATTCACTTATGTAGTAGACTATATATGTATCCTTTTCGTGAAGTTGAAATGGTAGTTATGGAAGAAGTACTAGTAATAGTTTACTCAACTTAAAAACAATCCACGTCATTATTTTTGTAGTAAGATCCATTTATCGAACTGAGTATTAAGTATGTTGATATAACATCAGCAATAAATGAAAACACGAATGTATTTCCTCTATGTCCATGTTATCTAAAAATCTATATCTCCCTTCTAAATACCATGTGGACAATATTTATTCAATTATGTCTACGCTTTCTTTTAATGACGTTTACTTTATCTACGAAAATGTCAGCGCTTATTCAAATAGAGCTGGTTTCTGTTGCTTGCATTTGAGAATCCATTCAGAAATTGCAAGATTAGAACAATTTAAACCAGGTTTGAGCCCCTGCAGTCGGTCTTTTCAGCCGACAGGCCGTTCTAAAATGGTAAATATTGGGTTTGCTCATTTTGTATAATGAGTCATGGCATATTAACGTTTATATGAGAATGCCTTTGTCTTGTGCCTTTTCAGGTTTGATTATGTCGCAACGCTCAGACTTTGTTTCCTTATTCAACCACTGACGGCAAAGCTGTCATCCGCAAGTATTTTTAAGAGCAGCATTCGGCATTCCTCAGCGATTCGTGCCTAACCATATTTTGATACCGCAGTCCAATTAAGTTTGCTCGTAAACTGACAGGTCTGAACTTTCTTAATTGCATCTAGATTTAAATGAGTTTAACCTTCATATTTTATTAGAAATAACGGATGTATAAATTTGACATGTTTATTTTTGCATTGATGAGCTAATAAAGTGAATAAAAAGGCTTATTAAATAAAAGTAAACCAAAAGTAAGCAAAACAGGAATTGGCTCTTTTTGCTATGCAACACTGGATTTTGATTTACATCAGGAGATCTACCTTATCTTAGGTAATTGCATTGATTTCTCGGTTCTTGAAGCTTATATAAATAAAAGTATATTAAAATTACTTGACCCATCACCATCGTCCTACAGTTTATGTAAAAAATGTCATTATTATTTAATAATTCAATGTATGCCTTTCATTCGTCAATTTCATGATTATTCACTCATAGATTTCTTATATATTCCGTTTACAATACCTGAGATTTATTGTACATTTAATAACATGCTTTTGTAAGATATAAATCTTTAACGGGTGCATGAATAATAATTCTTAATTATAAAAAGTCGGATGAAACGTGATATATACATTATTTGAACAGCTTAATGCCTTTTCGTAGTTGTTTCAACTGTTTGTTGATGAGTGTGTTTTGATTAGCAAATATATGATTGTAAGACTGAAAGCATGCTGTGATATCATTGATTATTATTGTTCTTTTAAAATTTATTTGAAATGAATAATTGTTTCGTTTTCACTGTAAACCAAACTGGACAATAGAAAGTAATTTAGGGTTTGTATATTTGAACTTCACTCACTATAAGATACATGTTTGAAAGAAAAAGTACAATTCGAAAATCGTGACAAATAGTATCTAATAACGTCTATTATTTAAACGTGTTTGTGAATTATCAAATATGTTTTCTGTAGCTTAAGGGTAGTCTCTTTTAATGATACGTGTATTTAGAACAGTGTTAATAATCCAACACAGGTGTTATATGACAGTAACTGAAATTTCTACTATAATTTTTAATTGTGCTTACTAAATAAATATCAATGAATGTTTTTTTTTATTTTGCATACATTTTAGGCAAATTGTTAGACATAATGGTAAATTGTGTAACTGGTCTGCAATGCGATCAATGCATTGTATGTTCGCATATCGCCAATTAAGTACATGTTCTTTCTGGAATGTGCAAGGGGAGATCTTGTGTATGTTGTGTAAGCATCAACGACTGGTTGTTTTCTTCCGTTCATGTTTTTTGTTTAAATAGATGTCACAAAATGTATCTCCTGTATGAACATTGCTACTTGTATGATTTCACGGTTATTAAGCGATAGCTGTTAGCTAATCAAAATGAATGTATTCAATGTCATTTTTACGAAACCATACTATTTTGTAAGAACAACATGTGTTAGGTTGCAGTATATGAGTAGTGTATTTAAATTATTTTTCAAAACTATATAATTATTTATATACAATGTTTTCAAACATACACATATTTAAATTACACACAGTAGCATAAGGTTAGATACATGTAATATAATACTTTGTGTTCTTGCTGCCGCGGTCGTTGCTAATCAATTTGTTTTGGCATAACGCACAAACAAGGGGCCATTTGTTTCAGTCATTTTTGGATATTTTGTTTTACATCAATTGTTGGCATATGGCGTCAGCATTGTTCAAAGGCGAAACCCTTTCCGTTAAATACTTCTGAATCGTTCGAACCTAGGTAAGGCTTGTATGGACTGTAGCTAAAATGCTGATGGAAAACTTGCATAATGTTAATCACAATACCCTTTATTGATGCGATTCTGCAATGGATGTAACATTACAGGACCATCAAAATAGCCTAAGCATATTCGTCTGCTAGTAAGTAATAAGTACAGCGCATCAACGCATTAAGTGCCAACACAAAATACATGGTACCATCTTCAATTGATAGTTTGGCATATATTTAAATATATTTAATATATTGAAATATCCAACAAATGTTTCATTTGTTTTGTTTTTTTTCTGTTGTTTTTATGAGTTAAGCTTAAACTTTTACAATAATTCAAAACATCCTGATATGCGTACACAAAACATATCAATAATCGGCTTCGTCAATTTTCGGTCACAAAATATAAGTGTAAGCCCGGTCGATACTAATACACTAAAGATATCAATATGTAGTCAAATATGTAGTCAAAAATAAATATGTTCTTTTAAAGACGAATTATGCAGATAAGTTTGCATATCTTTGCATATATACATAAGCATAACTTAAATTGTATCAGTGAATGATAGTTTCGATGCACTTTAACATCGCCTTCGAATAGTGCTAAAATGTCATATCCTCCATTTAAATTTCGTTTCCATAAAAAATAAAGTGTACCATAGCTTAAGAAGAAACAGCAACGAAGACGCTATCCAACACTGGCAATATAACGCGGCTTGCAGGTTATGGCAGGAATAGTGATGGATGCTTTTATTGTGATATTAAGCTTAACAGGCTATTTGTCATTGCAATGGATGATGGAGTTTTGACTGTTGTTATTAAAATAACGATGGGAATAGAGAATATTGTTACTTCTAATTTGTTTAGTTGGATCATGTAACTTTTAATGTAAGTGCATATTGTAAAGTTGGTATGCTAATATTTTATGGGCATTCGCACATTCGTAAACAAGAATATTAGGGATTTAGTTAACTTGTGGTCAATTTTTGTGTCTTTCAAAGGACAGTTATCCTTCCAAAACACCACCGTAAAGCAATGAAGAGATTTAATGTAATAATTTAAAGTATTCATATTATATTGTTTTTATTTAAACGATTAAGTCTTTAGCAAAACTAAAAACTTTTATGCTAGCACTGATTGAAAACTGTAGCATAGTGGCTCAAATCCTTGTAAGAAGGCTGTTAATAATCGTTGTATTGGCTGTGTCGCCTTCGGTTGTTACCTTTCTTTTCTAACTCAGGTTTAGGCGAAAAGTACCAAGGATTCTCAAAAGCACTTAAATTTCAGGGAAAAAAAAGACAAAACTAGAAGGGGTATGTTTCCGGTAATATCTGATTCATCATAAAGTATCAAGGCCTAAAACGTTGTAAATTCTAAAGAAAATAATTTTGATAAATATTAATCAAATATCAAATACGAATATTAGCACAATTTATATTTGAATTAAAGTCAGCTTATCTAGCAGAAATACCTTACAACCTATTATTAATTTAATATATTAGCCAACCTTTCTGTCATTGGCATTTATATCAATAACTGTATTGTGGGGTTGGTTCCGACATGCCAGAAGTCATGTCATATCTACATAACTTTCACAAGTATATTTAAAACTTTTTCATTATCTATAAAAATGTTCACATGATTTACTTTCATTGGATGGCTTTATTATAAATTAATAAATGATATTCATTTAGTCACATTCAAACATAACCGATTAGTGAAAACTGACGATTCTAATACTAAGAAAACTACAGAAAAAAACAATTGTATGCATCATCACATTAAGTACCTAATATTTCAATGCTTTACAGAATTGGTAAGAGTCTAATTTAAAAAAGGAACAAAAATGTTGCTTAACATATCTAAAATTACAGCTCTAAGTCAGATGCTATTCCATTTTACTGAGGCATCATTAAATAATAGATAACCTGATGAAGGAAGACCATATAGACCGAAACAAGTCAATACGTTAAATGAAATTATGTAAGTAAAAACAGAAATGCTCGATTCGAATTCACTCGAAATTCGGTAAAAAAGGGCATATAAACTGACAATGGTAGCAAGTTGTTTTTAAATTATTTGCAGTAAATCAAAATCTATCATGGTAAGTACTTTTAAAGACTACATTAAAGACAATTCTATTACATTTCTTAGAAAAGGTGTTTTATATTTTAATAAAGGATTAAATCTACATTAATGTAAATGTCGGTTACAACGAAAAACTCTAATTTTAATGTATCCGAATGTTTCAAAATATAAAAGATTACATTAGAACACAAAAAGCCTCATTTTAAATGTAGCCAAAAGTTTACAAATAAAAATAGGTAAATAAGAAAAGGTCCTATCAAAATTTTCACAGATATTTAAATTTTATCTACCTGTAGACAAAGGCAAACAAGGTAAATGTAAATGTGACAAAAACACAGAGATGAGACATAACACACAAAAAGAAAAACCATCAGTTACCGCCTTGGAACGGTCAGTCAGCAAAAGGGCCAACTGGGGTGCTTAAACCTGGTTTGTGGGGCGCTCCAACCTCGCACTTCCTGAAGGTTTTTCGATCAAACAAACTGTGTAAATAAAAATATCCCGTCAAAGTGACACAACTAACAGTAAGCACCTGCATCGGGAGTTAAAACAGATATAATAAACTTATGTACAAACATAATAACTAGTAATAAAACAACATATGTACAGTATGTACAGTAGATAAAAGTCTCGGCAACCAAAAATTTCCAAATGAGAGAGTAGTTTCAAATAAAATAAAGCAGTACAAGCGCTGATATATTATAAGAACCATATAATGACGTCATAAATGCCATGACGTCATATGCCAAAAGTGTCAAAAGTGAAATGTAAATAATACGGAAGAAATAATAGAATTTTAGAAAATCAACAAAATAAAACGTAGTATTGTTTAGAGTTAATACGTTTAAAAAAACATATCATAAACGCCGAGGATTTATCCGCAGTTGACAAATTATGTATGATAAAGGTACAAAAAATCCCGATGTTATAACTACTGTGCAATCTCACGTAAAGGGTATGGAGACTGCTCAAGTTGTCCCACCTATATAGGGCACGACTGGAGAGATGAAGAGACAAGAAATCCAACAGTGACTGTCTAATTATGGCTTTAAGTCACTGTTTTCATATAGTCTTAACGACCTGTCCGGTCATCGTGTAATTTAAAAGCAATGAAAGTTATTGACTGTAAAAGGTTCAATTGCAAGCAATGCAGTACATCGAAGGATTCCCGGGTTGTAACCGTCTGCAATACATTTTCTGATAAGTTTTGTAAAGTGGTCAGAAAAGGTATTGAGACCCTTGATCTTCTTTAACTTTTATAAAACATTTCCATAAAATGCAGGATTGCTTATTCCTTTCTGCATAAGTGTTTTCATACTGCTATTATATTTAGAAGCAATACAACCATTGCGGTGAAAACATTTTGAAAACGCCTTTCTTAATTTATGAAAACGAAAGCCTTGCTGTAACAGTTTAGAAGAAATAAACAGGTTTCTAGCATTGAAATCTTCTACTTTAGTACAAGCTCGTGCAAACCTTGTAAGTTGTGATATGTAAATACCATAGGAGGTAGCACCAGGTGAATCACCATCAAGGTATGGATAATTCACAATACTTAAGTTGAATTCATCTCTCTTATCTCTTAGATGGCCCACAAACGTGAGTGACTTTTTAATTCAAAATATTTTAATTCAACATATTTAATTATATTTTGCAATTCTATCTAAATTAATCTCTGTGAAATAAAGTGATAAAAGAACATTTTCATTTTTTTCGGACCTGGTAGGGCAATCGGTATTGCGTCTGCTCCAAGTAAGAAAGAACTCTAGTTTGATCTCGGACCGTAACATACAACAACCGTTAGAAATAGTAGTTGTAACTTTAATTGCCAAATGAAATGAAGTCACCTTTAAATAACATGTATATATATATATATATATATATATATATACTCAGCCAAAAAAGAAACCTTACACTTTTAATATTAAGATATTTTCAATATATCTTATTTAAATCAAAACATGTATGTGTCAGAACATTTTACTATCGATTCACTCTACACGTTAACCATATTGCACTCATGGTATCAGTGGTATTCAATCGAGCGTAAAAATTCAGTTTTTGCACGTGAACCTCGTGCACGCGGTATGGTAACCGATAGTCATTGTTACTAAACACTGTACATGTCTTCAGTAAGCGCACAGATAAATTCACATCTCAAATTGACAGGTTTTACAATGCCGCGATTGTCAGAGGCCGAGAGAAATCGGGCTATTGGAATGATCCAGGGTGGAGTTTCCGTTGTTGACGTTAGTAGGACGTTTAATTGCAGCCGTACCACAATTCATGATCTTGTTAGGCGTTTTAGGCATACAGGTGATGTTCACGATCGTCCAAGGTCGGGTAGACCAAGAGCAACTAGCCAAAGGGACGATCGCGCCATTGTCCTATTGCACTTACGTAACAGGTTCACACCCGCGACGTTGACTGCACCGGCGTATAACGTCTGTGCTCAGACAATTCGCAATCGGTTGCGCACACAAAGGCGCCCAATTAGAGCACGACGTCCATATACTGGTGGTATACTTACGTTACGCCATCGCCGCGCCCGCCTTGGATGGGCACGTGCGCACCGCAACTGGCGTCGACGTGACTGGAACACTGTCTTGTTTTCGGACGAGTCACGGTTTAATCTAAGCCATGCCGACGGCCGTGTACGCGTTTATCGTCGTAAAGGTGAACGGTTCGCTCCAGTCTGTGTAAGACAACATGACCGTTTTGGCGGCGGGGGTGTTATGGTTTGGGGCGGGATAATGGGGGGACAGAAAACCAGGCTTATTGTTCTGCGTGGCAACTTAAACGCCCAGAGATACATCAACAATGTCCTAAACGCAGAAGCTATTCCTTTCTTGAGGAGAAATGCTCCAGCTGTTTTTCAACATGACAATGCCCGTCCTCACACTGCAAGAATTACACGCGCTCACTTGGCAGCATCCAACGTCAACGTCATGCAATGGCCAGCAATGTCTCCAGATATGAATCCGATTGAGCATATCTGGGACGTGCTTGGCAGAAACGTTCGCAGTATACATGCTCCACAAAATATCCAGCAGTTGACAAATGCCTTGATCATTGAATGAGACAACCTTCCCAATAGGCTCGTACAACGTTACGTCAATTCGATGCGTCGACGGGTAGATACACTGATTTGAGCAAACGGTGGACATAACAGATATTGATTTCAAAAACAGAATACTCAAACATGATCCAAATGCAAATGAAAGGGTCGGCATCCGTCATAAAATGTTTCAATGTTACCAATTAAAAACTGATAAATTTAATTTTGACCCCTATGAATGAAAAAACAGTATTTAAACAAATTTAAAACATAACCAATAAAAACAAAATGCTATCTGTGTTGGATATGCATGTCTTTAACATGTCCAACAATCATTTCTAGATTCGGATATCTGGTTACTGAAAAAAAAGAAAAAACATAGAATGTAAGGTTTCTTTTTTGGCTGAGTATATATATAACTCGAACAAGGTTTTTGGTGGCGTCAAAATGAGGAATTTACTATTCTTGAAGGATTGGAATTGAACCTATTGATAAAAATTCTTTCATGACTATGACTGCTAAACAAGACTTCTATATTGTTTTGTTCGACAATTGTAGCATTAATATCAGATTTTGCCTACATTATTTGATAGTTAGTGTGAACAGGAATCGTGTATAACATTTTGTATATACTGATTTGTGTTCATCCCGACAGGTCAGAGCTTAAACTACGTCACGCACGACTGAATGGGGACAGTTCATGAACAAAATATAAATGCAGACAGAACTTGATTTAAGATAGTTTAACTGATCGCCAGCTAAAGATGGCCAGAAGTTAAATAACCATGAACCACACAAACACCAAGGCGATAGTAAACCAAAATCTATTAGGAATCAAGCTTAGGCGGACCTTCAGCCAGTCAAGCAGTTCAGCCAGAATATATATATATATATATATATATATATATATATATATATATATATATATATATATATATATATATATATATATATATATATATATATATATTCGTTTGTGCGTGCGTGTATGAGTGTGCGTGCGTGCGTGCGTGCGTGCGTGTTTGTGTGTGTATTCTGTGTGTCTCTTTGACTTTGTGCGTTCTTTCTAAAAGTCAGGCGAGTTACAGTAATTTTCAACTGGTGATCTGTTGTTTTGTTTTCGTTTCACTTTGTAATTTATTCTTATTCAGTATTGGATGACGGTTTAATCGGTAAATATATTTGCAACGGGGATAATGGAAAAGGACAGAAATGCGAAGACCTAAGTAAGCGTTTCGCGCATTTTAAGTAAACACTTCCTTATGTAAATTGCATTTACACAAACAAAAGTGAGAATCATTGGTGTCAATAGAATAGAAACCCGTTTAGGATGAGAAGGAAATGCCACATAAATTATATGCAACAAAGTGAAAGCAACAATGTTGCATGCAAGAACAATTGCACGAATTGCCTTGCTGAACAATTGTCATCAAAATTAAATACGAGACATAAACGTCCAGATTCTTTAGCAAAACAGAATATATTTGTATATATTATATTATCGTAACAAATACAGTTTAATAAAAGTAGAATGTATACATCTACCTAAGGTACATACACGATATCAAGTGGCATGTGAGAATGTAGCTATCCTTCAAACGTGATTTTATTTATTTCACACAATAATCAAGCAGGAATAACATCTAACACATCCATTTATTAATGGAATGCACTTAAGTTAATTTTGTATACGAATTTGATATATTTCGTTTTGACTTATTTATATGTGATGTTATTTCAGAAGCATTTATTATAAAATCTCGAAGTAATTTTGATTTATACATTTTTGTAGCGCACGTGCATCACTATAATTATAGCATGGCAAATTTATTTTGCGCCGGAGGTCTCTTCAAACGGCGATGGGAGATTAAACTCGAATAGATTATGTTAAAAGCTTGGGAGAAGTATAAAGATGTAAGACACATAAATGCTAAAGAGCATAACTAAATTAAAAGCCATTTTGTCAAATTGCAATTTTGTAAATATCATATTGGGATACAATTCCTTGAATGTCACACACATACAGAATCTCAATAACTTAAATATTGTTGTTGTTGTGTTTTTTTTTTCTTCTTATTTGATTGTTATGAATCTTATTGTGTTTATCTGCGTTTTTTTCACCAAGGTAGTTTCACAAATCTTTTATTAAATGCTGCTGTCAGACGCAGCGTCTGCAAATGTACTTGTCTACGAACACTAGTAGGTTAAAATGTTGTTTACCATAAAAGAGAGTATGTGAAAAAAGACACACAAATCATGATTATTTTGCAAGACGAAGAAACCGAAGAAGAAGAACAATTAATTGTTGTTACTACTATATAATTGAATATATAAATAGAAGCAGTAGCAGTAATTGTAATAGTAGTAGTAGTAGTAGTAGTAGTAGTAGTAGTAGTAGTAGTAGTAGTTGTAGTAGTAGTAGTAGTAGTAGTAGTAGAAGAAGAAGAAGTAGTAGTAGTAGTAGTAGTCGTAGTAGTAGTAGAAGTAGTAGTAGTAGTAGTAGTAGTAGTAGTAGTAGTAGTAGTAGTAGTAGTAGAAGCAGTGAAACATTTAACACAAACATATAGTGATAATTACAGACTGGTTTGTTAACATTTTTAATATGCAAATTAAGTATTATAATTAAGTAGGAATGGTATGTTAATTTTGGAAGTGGGAGAAAGAATAAGATTAATTTTTGAGCAACTTAAAAAAGAACGTTTACTTTGCCAACTCTTAAAATTTAGCTGTCCTTTGTTTCTTTTGAAACATGTTAGCTTAGGCCATATCCGCTTGTGTACATTCATTTTATACAGGGAACGTTCAAAGATGGACACAGTGACAAAGAACAGAAGAACGGAATTGATATATATGATTGCCGGGCGATGCTGGAGAACAATCTTGTGTGATCATAAGTTTAATTAACTTTTAATTATGCATAATTTACTGATAAAGGAAGTCGGACATTAAAGGAACATAACTTAAAACAAGCTTTATCTAAAGAACTGTAGCATATATTTGGTATTCGTGTGTTCCAGATGTAAGTTATGATGCCATTATGGCAACTATTGTTTTATGCTGCTCATCAATAGACCACAAATCTTAAGTTTGATAATGTACACTAGTGTATAAGACATAATATTAATAAAGTATGCAGATACATTTTGAAGAAACTGTTTTAACATGTATTGGTATGGCTGGTTTGAAACAGTTTTACCTTCTCCAATTAGTGCTATCGAATTGCTTGTTTACGGCAATACTTACTCTTATCTCAACAAAAGCGTAATAGAATTCTCATGGGTCAAAACGTTATAAGTGTCCGTTTGTAACTCCTATCAGGTTAGAGCAAATAAACAAGTATTTCCTTTGTATTTCCTTTTTACCTTTAACGTATATTGTGACGAAAAAGTGTTGTTTATATGTACTTTTTCGTTAGGTGTTTTATACTATAAATAGGTTTCAGTAAGTAAAACGATGAAAGGCTTTTTCAGCATTTTAGTGAGAACGCGGTCTGACACTTAAACGTAAAATGGTTACATCTCGATGAAAATTTTTTACTCTCTGGTCAATGTAAAATTTAATAATATCGTAGGTACCATAGCTTCAGACTAATAGTTATCGTCTCTTGTAGAAAATCAGTTTTGTTGTGTTCGTTATATGTCATCTGCATTTCAAGCGAGTCAACTCATGGTAAATGTCACCATTAAACGACCTTCATTCGCGCTGTCACTCCGATAGACATATATTTATTTGTTGAATTTGAATCCTGTGATATCCTGTGATTGTTTTAGAGGTTAGAGAGACCCTCATCTGACATTCGCCATGCACTTTTCCGTAGTATCACAGTTGTCCTAAGGAAACTTTGTTTTTGGGGTGTGTTTGCTTTTGTTAAACAAATGGCATGCATCGACAAGAATTTCAAGGACCGCAATCCCATTTTTTCTGTCGTATCACATCAAAATGACTCTTATGGTTAGCAAATGAATATTGGAACCTTAAGGTGTTGTTATCAAACGCGTTTTTTCACAGTTAGTACTAACTTTCTGCAGTAGCTTTGCTATGAATATATTTATATGCAATTGTTAAATAGCGAACGCATTTGTTCAAATGCTTATTATTCCTCGGTAGGATTCGGCGAGAAAATTCTTACTTTCATTGTTTTACCTAAACCTTTTCACGCATAAATAAATTCATTATACAATGTAAAGTTATTTTTAAGCAGTAGAATATTCTCTAGGCTGGATTTCTTTAAATCTGCTCTTCACATGCCCAGTCTGTCTTAGCAAAGTGGACAACGAATGTAACATTTTGCTGACTTTATATCTCATATAAGGTACTGAACATACATTTGTTATATTCTGCGAATAAAATTCGGATGTTAAATAGACCCATCTCTGAGAATTATTCGGAAGTTACCCTTTGCATGGTTTCAATTTGAAAGAAAGAGCTTTTCGTCGTTGTGAAAACTTTAAAATTGGGTTAAGTCCTCTTACCTACCCACCATCCATCTTGCCTTTTATATGTTTGTATTGACTGGATGTAATTTTTTATTGTGTATTATGTTTCCATTTCCAATTTATACTTTGTATTTTATTGCACTAAATGTTTGTCTTGTCCAACTTAAGGTAAACATTGTACCTTACTAACGCTTTTTCTTGTCATCTTTAAATTCCTAAACGATAACAAACGTCTGTATTGCGCTTCTGATGACTTTAGGAGGACCTTTGATAGTATTAATAGAAATAATTTATAGTTTAAACTATCCAAATTGGGAGTAAATGGTGAAATACTTCGAATTTAATGGATATGTACGAGAAATGCAAAGCTTGCGTTCGTAATTATAACGACCACTTGGACTTCTGCAATATTACAGTTGGCCTATTAGAAGGGAAAGTCATGTCACCGAAATTATTTACCCTCTTCATCCAGGATATGGAATTGTCACTGATATATCCTCAAGAAAACGGGTTGCATTTTGATGACTTAATTATTATCTCATTGTTTTTTGCAGAGATATGATCATTTTTGTAAAATCTCCATCTGAATTACAGCGTAACTTAGATAATTTCTTTGGATATTGTACTAATTGGTATTTAGAGGTCAATACAGACAAAACTAAAGTGATTGTCTTTCGTAAACATGGGCCTACAAACATAACAAATGTTTCACTCTGGGCGAAGCGTGGTTATTCGGAGCTAGAGCGAAGTGTGAACAGGATTTGTCTGAAAACATTTCAATCACACTTCGCCCTTGCTCGATAACATGCCGCCTTCTAATAGAAGTTTATGGGCTACACGTAACCCCTATTCAAAGTAAAAAATATATACTTAACTTATATCTAATTATTTCTACGGCTTTCAGCTTGTATTTATGTTAATTTCGTCTTTATATACTGTAAATTATATTATGAGCATTGTTGATCCTTCTTAGCAAAATCTAAATATTTTTTTATTTTAAACTTGTCGTAACCAAGGAAAAAATCTTAACCTGAATAAAAAATATACCAATGGTAACTAATTTTTTTGTTTAAATTGAATGTTACTTCATATAAAATGTGTCACAATAAACGAGCTATACTCTAGATAATCAAATAAAATCTATACAAATACTCGAATTTACATATTTATATTAAATAACTAAAATATGCGTGAATTTCCTTTTATTATTTATAAAAAAAAAAAAGAATTAAAGGGTATGTGAAGTTTATTAAATTTATATTTTAAATAATCTCCGCTGTTACAAGGTTGTTACTGTTATTTCTTATTAGCGTACGTTTTTGGCTGTCCATAATTTTATAAGGTTTTCATACTCATTACAATTTGGAGTATGTAGTTATTTCATAAATGAACGAAAATGTAACAATTTAATTGATGTTTGCCTCCCGTAATTATTGTGATGATATCACACGCGCTATTCTTGGTTTGTAATTAGTTAATTGATAATGATCATTTAAAAGTTCGTTAACAATGTTATTTTACTGAATATCTACGTAACATGCTCTAGTACATTTGAATATTGAATGTGTTATTCATTTAAAACTATGTAAGTGTGCACCTCCTAGTGATTTTTTTAAATGGTCGTCAAACAGATTTTACTTCAATTAATTTAATTGAATATGATATCGTTCTCTATACGCGATTTTAAATTGTTTTTCCTCTGATATTAATACATATATTAAAGGTTATCCCCTAGTTTACTTACATTAGGCCTGTTTTATCTTTAAAAGGTGAGGTGTACTAAAGGTGTATGCAGTTGGTTTTCACGAAAAGTATGAGGAATCACGGGTTACGAATTCTCGGGTTTCTTGAATTAAGTCAGGCTACGGGGCTGTATATTAGTATAAATACTTGTACGCTCCAAGTGTTGGGGTCAGTTATCGAGATGCGTAGATAGGGGACGTTGATGATGCTGTACCATAACACTACGGAATATGTCCGTACTTAGACGTAGACAAGCAGATGCCCATAGGTGGACAGCGATACAAGGTCGACTTGTACCACGCATTCGTTACATGTACGACGGGGTAGACTCTGTGTGGGGAACGGCAAGGTAGATACTACATTGGACAGCTTCGTCGCAAGAGTGAGCTGCACGAGCAGATACCATATCGGACAGCTATGTCGCAGCACATATACTAAGGATTGTGTTATCAGAGAAGTGTTGTTTGTTGTGTAGGACGTATAGATAAAGTGCACAGTTAAGACCAGCGGACAGTTACCAGACTTAATGTAAGCCGGCGGGGTTTTTTCTTCTTCTTTTCTTTTGTTTTAAAAGCGTTTTCATTTATCTTGTATATATATTGATTTTGTATATAAAGTATATTATAATTTTAAATTGTCGTTTGGGTTTTATATTCTACCTTAGTGAGTCACCTCTTGGCCATTTTGTCACAATGGTGTCAGAAGTGGGATAATGTCCAAGAATGACGATCTAAGGTAGAATATAGATAAATGCATACTACATAATATATTGTAAAGATCTCTCGCATTTATTTTCACTTTTTTTTAATTACAGAGTACTCGTATTTTTTTTTACTTTAATTTGTTTTAGTGTCACGGCGAACCCTGCACGGCGGATCTCGTCTACTGACACCAAGACTTGTGGGAAGCCACTATTGGTAAGTAAAAGTTGCATTACCCGATGATTAGGCACAGCATCGCTGTACCTTCTATTGTAAATTCCATAGTAAAGCATGGGAGCTGAGGCTAGTTGCAACAGGGGTGCAGTAGGTTTAACCGTCTAGCAGTGGCCATGATATATTAACTGTTAACACCTAGTGACACATGATTTTTTTTGTGTGTGTATGGTCTTCATGGTCATATTGTGTGGGGAAATTTAACCTGTGAACTATTCATTTAATTCATGTCTCAAAAGTAATACATAGTTGGTTTGTTCCATAGATAGTGGTTGTACATGGTTATATTGGTGTTATATCTTTAATTCTTTTTGCAGTGTTGTGATTTGGTGTCATTGATATAGAAGGTTTTAGAGTATTATAACATATCAGGTAGTAGCGTTATGTGTAGTATTAATAGTGTTGCCCAGTTAGTACTAGTATTATTTTGTGCAGTTTATTAGCAGCTGTAAGCATGTCTAGTACACAAGAGTTAATAATGATAGGTAAGGAGTTTGGTTACTCTGGCAAAGAGTTAGAAACCTTTGTGCGTGATACGCAAGCACAGGAGAGAAAAGAGAGACTTGAGGAAAGAGATAAGGAAAAAGAGAGAATAGAAAGGGAGAAAGAGGAAAAAGAAAAGTGGAGACTTCAGGAGAAAGAGGAAAGAGAAAAGAGTGAAGAGAAGGAGAGAGAAAGATTAGAATTAGAGAAACAAAGATTAGAATTAGAAAGACAGAAGGAGATAGAAAGATTAGAATTAGAAAAACACAGATTAGAATTAGAAAGACAAAAAGAGAAGGAAAAAATAGAATTAGGAAGGCAGAGAGCAGCAGAAGATTATGAAAGGTCAATTAGCTTAGCAGAAATAAAACACCGTCATGCGATGGAGTTGGCGGAGAAAGCGATTGGGGCACTTTCGGCAAAAGAAAGAGGTAAGGGACCTAAGTTGCCATGTTTTGATGAAAATAAAGATAATATGGATAGTTATTTATCTAGGTTTGAGAGATATGCTGAGGCACAAGGCTGGGAAAAGAAGCATTGGTGTTTACATCTTAGTGCTCTGTTAAAAGGTAAGGCTTTAGATGTGTATTCCAGATTACCGTCTGAAGAATCATTGGATTATGATATACTGAAGGCTGCATTATTGAAACGTTTTGAGTTGACAGAAGAAGGGTTTAAGAAACGGTTCAAGACTGCAAGACCAGAGAAAGGTGAGACTTTTGTTCAGTATTCAAGTAGGACGAAGAGATATTTAGGACAATGGTTTGAGTTTGGTAGTGTAGCAAAGACATACGATGGAGTAGTGGATTATTTATTGAGATATCAGTTGTAAGCAATCATAATAAAGAGATGTATTTATTTTTGAAAGAGAAGCGTATTACAGATTGGTCTGAAATGGCGATACAGGCAGATTTATTTGCAGAAGCAAGGGGTGGTTGTAGAAATGTAGTGTTAAGTGAGGGTAGAGAGAATGTTAAGGTGGTCAAAGATCAAAGGTCAGAAATAATGCGTAAACAGTTTGGGAGTTCCTCAAGGGAAGGTAACTCTTACTTTGCTCGGGTTAGATGTAGTTACTGCAAAGGTGATCATAAGACGTCCGATTGTAAGAAACGTGGTATTCAGCATAGGGTAGCTACAGTAGATGATAGCGAGTTATCGGAGTTTGGTAGAGTTGAGTCTGGGAATGTCCAGAGATACAATTCTGATAGAGGTAGTTGGAATCAGATATCACAGAGGTCAAGAGGTAGAGGTAGATACCGGGGATATAATCCTGGAGGTATGAAGAGGACAGATAGTTCTAGCTGTATGACAGATGAGGCCAGTTCTGTACAATTAGGTGCATGTTTGGATAACCAGTGCCCGACGAAAGGGGGACGGGTTAATGGAAAGAGGGTTCAGGTTATGAGAGATACAGAGGCTACATGTGTAGTAGTAGATAAAAGGTTCGTTTTAGAACATCAGTTTTTAGGAAGGGAAAGGCGGTGTAAGTTTGTTGATGGTTCAGAAAGGTGTTTTCCCGTAGCTAAGATCGATATAGATACACCATATTTTGTAGGGTCAGTAGAGGCGTTGTGTATGGAATCTCCATTATATGACCTAATGCTAGGAAATGTAGAAGGGGCGAGATTTCCTGATCCAGGAGATGTGTTAAATGCTGTACAGACAAGGGCTCAGATTTCACGGAAAAATAGGCCGTATAGGAAGTTAAATGTTCCGGGCAAAATCTTAAATATTACCAAGACCAAGTTCAGGGAATTACAGTTATCTGATGAAACGTTAGCAAGGACTAGAGTTAGAGCAGAGGAAGGTCAAACTAAGTCATGTAAAGGTGGAGGTCAGGTCAGTTTTGTGTTTAGGAATAACATATTGTATCGGATGTATGAAACCAAAGATAAAAGGAAGTCGTATCAGTTGGTTGTTACTAAGAAATGTCGTGAGTCTGTGATAAAGTTGGCACATGAGGCTTTGATGGCAGGTCACTTAGGCATTCGTAAGACAAGTGATAGGGTGTTGGCAGAGTTTTATTGGCCAGGTGTATGCTCAGAGGTTAGCAGGTATTGTAGGTCATGTGACATTTGTCAGCGTACTTTGCCAAAAGGGATTATACAGAGAGCACCTTTAGGGAATATGCCATTAATTTAAACTCCGTTCAAGCGTGTAGCTATAGTAATAGTAGGTCCTATAGAGCTGATGACAGATAGGAAGAATAGGTACATACTGGTGATGGTAGATTATGCTACTAGATACCCCGAGGCAGTAGCTTTACCTAGTATTGAAATTGAAAGGGTAGCAGAAGCATTGGTAGATATGTTTAGTAGACTCGGTATACCAGAAGAGATGCTAAAAGACATGGGGTCTCAGTTCACATCAAAGCTGATGTCTGAGGTGAGTAGGTTATTGTCTTTACGACAATTGACTACGACATATTATCATCCTATTTGTAATGGATTGGTCGAAAAGTTCAATGAGACTTTAAAACAGATGCTTAGACGTATGTGTAGTGAACGACCCAAAGATTGGGACACGTATATCAATGCAGCATTGTTTGCTTATAGAGAGGTACCACAAGAGAGTTTGGGATTTTCACCATTTGAGTTGCTTTATGGTAGAACAGTTAGAGGTCCAGTGAGTATACTCAAAGAATTGTGGTCAGGGGAGGTAAGTGACGGAGAGGTCAAGTTAACCTACCAGTACGTGATTGATCTGCGGGAACGATTAGAGGAAACGTGTAAGATGACACAGGAACAATTAGGTAAGGCCAAGTTAAGACAAAAGAAGCATTACAATCAAAAGTCAAAGAAAAGGTCATTTGTAGAAGGTTCAAGGGTGTTGGTTTTACTTCCGGTAAATCAGAACACATTGTTATTGCAGTGGAAAGGGCCATTTACAGTAACGAAGGTCGTTAACAAAATGGATTACGGGATAGACATGAATGGTAAGCAGAGAACGTTTCATGCAAACATGTTGAAAAGATACAATGAGAAAAAGGTCAGTGAGGATGTTCAAAACTTAGGTATATTAGCTGCAGTGAGTGCTGCTGTTGTAGAGGAAGAGCGAGATGTACGTCAGTCAGAAGGTTTGTTAGATGTAGAAATCCCGTTAGAGTGTCCTACTAGAATAGGTCAGGAAGATATTAAGGATGTTGAGATATGTAAAGAATTGACTACATGTCAGAGAAAATAGATAGAGAATACAATAAAGGAGTTTGTAGATGTGTTGACAGACATACCAGGAACTACTTCTTATATAGAGCATGATATTCAGTTGAATACGAATAAACCTTTTAGGTGCAAAGGGTATCCTATACCTTATCAGTCAATTGCGACTGTAGAAGAGGAAGTTAAGAAAATGTTAGAGTCAGGAGTTATTGAATCCTCAAAAGCACCATTTTCGAGTCCAGTTGTGATGTTAAGGAAAAAAGATGGTAGCATTAGATTCTGTATAGATTTTAGACAGTTAAATAGGGTTACAGTGTTTGATGCAGAACCTATGCCAAATGCAGAGGAGATATTCTCAAAGTTGCCAGAGGCTAAGTATTTCTCTAAGATAGATCTTAGTAAAGGTTATTGGCAGGTTCCGTTAACTGAACAAGCAAAGGATTTGACGTCCTTTGAGACGCCCAAAGGATTATGTCGGTTTAAGAAAATGCCGTTTGGTTTAGTATGTGCTTCAAGTACATTTAACAGATTAATGAGAAAGGTTTTGCTTGGGTTGGATTGTGCTGGTAGTTTGATAGATGATATCTTGATATACACAAGTACGTGGGAGCAGCATGTTGTAGCTTTACGAGAGGTATTGAGTAGACTTCGTGTAGCAGGGTTGACTGCTAGGCCAAAGAAGTGTAGTTTAGGGTTTTGTAGGCTTGAGTTTTTAGGGCATATGTTAGGTGAGACACAGACACTTTTGCCTGTGGCAGAAAAAAGTTGAGGCAATTCAGAAAGCAGAGAGACCAGTGACTAAGAAGCAAGTCAGATCCTTCTTAGGCGTTGTCGGGTTTTACAGGAAGTTTATCCCTAATTTCTCGGCTATTGCGGTTTCGTTAACGGATTTGACCAAAAAAGGGCAGCCAAACAAGGTTATTTGGGAGGAAAGTCATGAGAATGCTTTTCAGGCAATAAAGAGATGTCTTGTAGGACCACCCATTTTAAGGTTGCCACAGTTTGACAAGCAGTTTATACTCAGAACTGATGCATCAGATATTGGATTAGGGGCGATTTTATTACAGGAAACGGAAGGAGAGAAGATGCCGGTAGCTTACGCTAGTAAGAAGTTGTTAGATAGAGAGAAAAACTACTCAGTTATTGAGAAGGAATGTCTGGCAGTTGTTTGGAATGTCCCCAAGTTTCATCGGTATTTGTTTGGTAAGGAGTTTATCCTTGAGACTGACCATCAGCCGTTGACCTATTTGAATAAGTCCAAGATGGCGAGCTCTAGGTTAATGAGATGGGCGTTGGTATTACAGCCATATCGTATGCGGATGAGAGCAATCCGAGGTAGGGATAATGTTGGTACAGATTATCTCAGTAGAATAGGATAGATTGTGTATAGGGAAGTGTCAGAGCTTTGCAGTTTTTTCATAGCTGTTTATAGAGGCATGATTCTGTTGTTGTTTTTAAATGCAATAGTGTTAGTGTTGTATTATAGCAGTATTCTTGTATATCGTATGGTCGTTATTTGGGTTAGTTGAAAAAAGTGTAACCACTTTTTCCCGGAGAGGGAACGTGTGTCACAAAATAACATAGTCGTGGCCTTATTTTATATAGTGATTTCGTGTAGGAAGCTAATGTCACGTAGGCCAGAGCGATACTATAGAGTTCGGTTTTAGTAAAATAAGGATAATCTTAGGGTTATTTTGTTGCCTTTTGTTGTGTAAAGGGTTTTAGAGGTTCTAAGTATGTTTTTTTTATTATACTTTCATGAAAAGAGTGTTTTTATTCATTTTGAAAGGGTCTTGAAAGGTTAATCCATAGTTTATTTACGTTAGGTCTTTTTATCTTTAAAAGGTGAGGTGTACTAAAGGTGTATGCAGTTGGTTTTCACGAAAAGTATGAGGAATCACGGGTTACAAATTCTCGGGTTTCTTGAATTAAGTCAGGCTACGGGGCTGTATATTAGTAAGTATAAATACCTGTACGCTCCAAGTGTTGGGGTCAGTTATCGAGATGCGTAGATAGGGGACGTTGATGATGCTGTACCATAACACTACGGAATATGTCCGTATTTAGGCCAGTGAAGAGCCGTACTTAGACGTAGACAAGCAGATGCCCATAGGTGGACAGCGATACAAGGTCGATTTGTACCACGCATTCGTTACTTGTACGACGGGGTAGACTCTGTGTGGGGAACGGCAAGGGAGATACCATATTGGACAGCTTCGTCGCAGGAGAGAGCTGCACGAGCAGATACCATATTGGACAGCTTCGTCGCAAGAGTGAGCTGCACGAGCAGATACCATATCGAACAGCTATGTCGCAGCACATATACTAAGGATTGTGTTATCAGAGAAGTGTTGTTTGTTGTGTAGGACGTATAGATAAAGTGCACAGTTAAGACCAGCGGACAATTACCAGACTTAATATAAGCCGGCGTGGTTTTTTTTCTTCTTTTCTTTTGTTTTAAAAGCGTTTTCATTTATCTTGTATGTATATTGATTTTGTATATAAAGTATAATATAATTTTAAATTGTCTTTTGGGTTTTATATTCTACCTTAGTGAGTCACCTCTTGGCCATTTTGTCACAGAGATATCCACTGTATGTTGCTCGTTATGTAAAGGTAGTGAAATATTGGTGTAGACTTTTATACACAGATAATGTAATTATGCAGAAAATGTATTTATGCATACTAGATGATTGTAAAAGTTGTAAAGTTAATTGGGTATCAAATGTAAAAAGATTGCTAGATCAGTATGGATTAAGCAATGTATTTATTAACCCTTATTCAGTGAATCAACAAAACTTTTGTTTATTATTTAAAATTAGAATAATAGATTGTTTTGTACAACAATGGAATAGCGATCTGTCAGTTAGTAGCGTATTTTTGTCATACACATTTTTACCTGTAAAATTTACCTTGATATAATGCAAAAAAATAAGATACTTTCTCACTGAATTGCGCCTATCGTTACATCCTTTAAAAATTGAGTCTGTACGATATACCAGAATTGATAGAAACCTTAGATATTGTATACTTCGTGAGAAAAACGATATTGAGGATGAGTATCATTTATTTTTTATCTGTCCAGCTTACAACGAAATCGGAAAACACTTTTTTAAATAGAAAATTCTACGTAAAGCAATGTCTTATTAAATTTTATGAGATGTAAAATTCTGCTAAAAAGGAAATATTGATAAACTTTGCAACATGTATAAAAGAAGCTTTAGAATATCGAAAGGACAGTGTTATTCTCACGCAATAAGTTCATCTTGATTAAAATACTATCTTTTTTCCTTGTTTTTTTTTTTGGGGGGGGGGGATTTTTATTTTATAACTGAAAATACAAAATATTTATACATGAAAATATTATAATAAACGTATTGTAACGATTGCATGTTTCCAACTACACTGTTCGTAAGCGCGGTGTGCGTGAAGTAGCGTGAGGAGTGTTGGTGTGTCTTTTCCTTTTTGATAAGTGCGATTGTGTACGTGTGTATGTATTAGTGTACAAGCGTGCGTGTATGCGTTTGTGTCTGTGTTTGTATGTGGTGTTGAGAAGACTTGATGATCAGTGACAGTAACATTGATTGTAATTATCTTGCAACTATGTACTATGTACACGTTGAGACAAATGAAATATTGTTTTGTTTGATACTGACAATATCAGTATAACTGATATTAAATTCTCTGGCACAAAAAGAGCCGAATATTTACATTACATTTATACTTAATCTTATTTTTATTTGATTGAACTATAGAGGCTAGGGATGTGCGCCCATATAATATTTATATTGTGTTTTATAACAAGTTGTTACGATCAAAGGTGATGAAAGAATATTAGTAAATATCCCCATACTATTTATCATTTCCAATTTCTTAGGGCAACTGGAATTTAAAAGAAAGGTTTATCGTTGAGGATTTCTATGTTAGTATACAGGTTAATCAAAAAAGGAATACAAAATCAATATAGAGTAACATTTATTATTTTCACAAGTGCAAATGTCAGGTTTATAAGTAATATATAAAACCTATTATCAACCAATTTAATCTAGTAAATGTACATGTTTACCAAGAACAAAAAATGAAACGTTTTGCGTGTGTCAGATTGGATCCACAAAGGCAAAATAATTCGAAATAACTTTTTAAATATATATTTTTAAATTTATATTTCATTATTTCCATTGATGGTGTGCATAAAGTGGAGAAAATGAATGTTGAAGATTTTAAGCATTATGGACACTAACGGGTTTATTATCCCTTCCTTTCGTCTTTCATCGTCTTACAATTTCTATAAATTAAGCCTATCAACTGTATTTGTAAAAATTCCTTTTCTCATTAAAACCAGACATAATATACATAAGTTCTTCGATTAAAGTCAATTTGTCATATAAGAATTAACGTATCTCAAATCAAAATTAACGAATATTTGCACATTAAATAAAAACAATGTTCTTTTTGTCGTAATTATAATAAAATGTGTTTGTTTTTGTAGATATGATATGTAAAAGTACTTCTCATATCATGTGTATTATCTTTGATGAAGCTGTTAGTTTATCATATTTATCAATTTTAAAAGAACAGTATTCTTAATAAAACATTATCAATTTTAAATTAGTTTGTTTGTGCAAAAGTTTAAAAGAAAACCTTGTCGAACTGGATGTTTTCAGTCAAGAGACATGTGCCTCATTTTCCGCACTTTTCAGTAAATAAAGCATGTGTCAGATTATCACAATATACAAACAATGATGACAGTTTTACTGTCATTTTCGCGTATCGGTCTAAAATAAACTTAATTTCTTGGAAAATATTGCAGTCCAAACTTTCCGACAGGGTGCTTATTTATGAAATGCATGTTTATTTGTACTGTCTTCTCAATGTGTTGAAATTGCAAGTAGAAATTAAAACATTATGTTGTTTTACACGTATCCTTATGGAAGAATTAAAGAACAACATAGATAACATACACGGGGAGAATGTTACGACCGCCACACTACATAGGTAACAGTGTTGTAATCCTGAAGAATGGAATGCGACTATGAGCATTGCAACATTTAGAGTACGTAACAGTTATATGTTTATTTTTTTGATTAAGACATTTTACTGTTTAAGCAAAACAAATCAAAATCGCATACGAAAGCGCATTTGGATGAAAGGAAATACATAATCAAGGCCCAAATTTAAAAAAAAGAGTATTCTAGTTGTTACCTTAAACATTTATTCTGATTAACGACTCTTGGAAAAAAAAAACGAAAAAAAAATCGTGCCATTCATAAAAGAAGGCAAGTGTCTTATTTACATGCCGCGGATAAAACGTATGTTGTAAAGGGCGTGCATATAAAAGTTCGGATCTCTGTTTCCTACATGTATATAGTAAGACCTAGCAAACCATTTGTACTGGGTCAAACATTGCCGTTAAGTACAGTAGCAGCCAAGTATCACAGCTTACATATTTATTGTTATATTGTCCTTGATTGGCAACAACGATTTAAAACCAGTTGAGTTAGGATATAGTTAGGCCAAATAAAAACTCATGCTAAAACAGTGCTCTCATCTGGAAATATACTGAACATGAGCATATGCATGTGCAAACGGGGTGTAACTTAAAGCGGTGGACGTACTAATGAAATCTCTTTGCGGGTGTCAGCTGGGGGGGGGGGGAAATATGATCAAGCAGATAACGATTTAAAAATGATTAAGCGGATAAAAATGTATTCGGTCGTAAAATGTAATATTAGGTCTATTAACTGTGTGAATCTGAATAACGTTTGTTTAATAAAAACATAAAAAGAAAAAATAAAGGCCAAATGTATGTTAATATATTATTGTTTTCAATCATTTAATAGTGTTAACAGTATTTAGTATTTAATAAGTGTTCAAGATTTTGCCAAATTAAAATCGTTTAGTATGTATTTAGTAGTGACATTTTAATAAAGCCTTGTTTAGTTCTCACTGAGTCTAAAATATTATTTCTGCACATATTATTTTAAAATTTATAAGATTGTTTGGACTTTATTATATACTAGATTTTGGTACATAGCATTCCTCCTTCGGATAATCTTTGTACATGTTCAGACAAAAACGACGTTTGCTTTAAAACATGCGTACAAAGGGTAAAATTTAAATGTGCATTTACCACAAAAAATACCTTACCTGTATCTTCATAGCAAAGATTCAACCGTATATTCAACCGTATATAATGACGACATAGCTTTACTCTATTAATACGTCATCAATTGGACTGTTTAGTTTCATGCTTATCCGTTTTACAAAATGGTAAATGTTGGGTTTGCTCTTTTTTATTAAATGTCTCGTAATAGTTTTGTTGTAACTTTTACAATTGACTGGCACGCGAATACCTGTGTGTGTGAGTCATTTAAAATATAATAAATGTGCCTATGCATGCAGGACATTGTCATGTTGTCATAAAGGTTTTACCTTTTATAAAAGTAATGGTCAGAAGCGTAAGTCTGACTGTATATTTCTAATTCCATAATATTTATTGGATAAAAGTAACCAAAACTGACATTGACCTTATTAAATAGTTAATTTCTTTAAACCAAATATAAATCAAATCAGTTCAGACTTTTAAGCGCCTGTGGTCGACAACGAATCTTTCCCGGACTGGCGGGCGTAGGAACAGACGGATGGATAAAGTTACGGGAATGCTCCTCAGCAACCTATGAATGGCGGAAGAGGCAGGTTAAGTCATTTTATATAAAAAGATAAAGCTTTTTTTGTTTATGTTATAAGTAAATCTTTGCTAGATAATTAAAAACAAAAGCAGAAAATGTCATTTTTATCACATTTTATCGCTGTCAAAGAGGATATAAAAAAACAGAAAATATGTGATCATATTTTCTGAGGGACTTATTTTCTAAGGGATGTATATCAAGTTTTTAACAACTTTGGCTAAACTTATAAAATTATGATGCAAATAGACAACTTTATTTACTATTCCAGATGAAATTTTAACATAAAAAAAATTACGTTTAGCATCAATATTTTTAAAGAATTAATTTGACTTGTTACCTTATTTAATGCAGGTTAGATGAAAACACTAATTTCAATATTTTAAAGCTTGAATTCTGTTAAACTTAGATGAAAATAATGATACAAGGAATTGCTTGAAATATTATGATGATACTTTAAAAAAAAATTATTGCCAGGAGTTTCGAGAAAAGTAGTTTTTTATATACACCTCTTTAGCAAAACAACGTGTTTGAAGATAAGTCCTTACTTTTTCACATGTGAACATGGTACATTTAAGCTTTTGTATTATGCATAATATAGCCAACAACACTTTCAATATCCAATATATTTCAAAACATGGCATTTTAATCCATACTCTAACTGATCACATCGTTAACAGTTATAATGTAAATAACACAATAAGGCTGCAGTAACTCATTATTTTTTATTATCACATCAAAATGCCTTTATAATAAGCACAATTCCTTACGTTTAATCTGTCATGTGAAATAACATTAGCAACTTAAAGTATAAAGATAAATACGATTGATACAATAATTAGAATTATCTATCCATTATATAGTTTATATTGGGTTGTTAGGTTTGCAAGAACGATATCTATTATTGGTATTAATATGACATATAACGATATAAAATCATAGTAAATCAAACAGTATAAAATAAGTCCATTATGATTGTACAGTAAGTAAAAGGGAAAGATGAGAGGGATACGTTGAATAGGCGTAGATATTATGATAACATACATCAACTAATACATTAAATAGCAAACGTATTGCACTCATTGGAACATCGCGATTGTTATTATAATGAGAGGCAACACTGTTCGGCTTGAATAATGTTTGATTTTATTGCATATGCACACTTTAAGTATTGTGAAATTACAGGTCCTATTTTAAGAAGACGTAACATTCCATTATTTATAAACAAGGTATACTATTATCGAGCCGACTGGGCATGAATTGATATCGTAATAAAAAAAACAACAACATAATCTTTTTTTTCATAATTACACATTGCTCACTTAAGACTGTGCACGTATTACCAGTCATAAAAACATTCTGGCAAGTGCACTTAAAGCCATTTGTATTATTTCTGCAATTCCCAACATAACGTGGGTTTAAAGAACAGTAATCCACTGAAATAAACAAAACACACTTTAAACAGATGGTAATGTCTATTTTAAATGGGATTCAACCACAAATTTAAAAAAAACTTTTAAAAATCACACACATACTAAACATGTCAAAAAATAAGCAGTTACCATAACGATCGTCAAAATAAAACGCGTTTCCATTACTTAGGCTGTCTATGTCACAATGCCAATATCTATATAATGCATTACAATGTGTCATTAGAAACCTTGGCAAAGAGCAAAACATACAGTAAGTAAAAGAGACAACGCAGGCAAAGAACAAAATAATGTACTTTAATACAAGTAATAGAGTTTTACAGAAGTTGTTGAGTTATACAGACGAATATGACATAAAACGTCCCGCCCAGTAATGTTTCTAACCTGATTAATAGGTTAAAAAATTACGTGTGTAATGTACCTAATGACTATGGAAAAAAATGAATCGAAACGTTCACTTCAACAAACTATATGAAATTATCCTATACAACATTTTTGACTCAGTACCATAATTTACATTTTATGTTTAACAAGTTTATGTACATACTAAAGCGTTTAAAATAAGTAAACGATAATCATAGCCTTAATTAAATATTATTGAATTTACTTCACACATGGCCTGTTAGAAGGGAATAAAATCAGCTACTGTATATGAATATCATTTTATTCAGTAAAGGCAAAATGCTAATTATATCATCACAACACCTAAAATACTAAAGTGAATACATCAATATATAGCGGTGTACAGTCTATAAAACACATTCTTTACTCACATTTTGGCGCTTTATACATAACTTTTATCTACAAACAGACGTTTTGATTCTTGAAAAATTGAAAAGAAAATACACTGGTGTTTTTGTTGTTACAGTGGTGCAGCAACAGACTGATAATTAAGGTTAAATGCATTGTCAGTTCAAATGGTGTACTTAAATATGTGTAGAGCAAGATCAGTCCAGTTACATGTAAGTTTTAAGCAGTACTTACGAATTTTGCAGTTTATACTGTCTCGTGTATAATATTTAGGACAAGCAAGTGCAATTGTACCCATTGGCCGTATTACTGCATATACCCTTGTTGCAAAGATTGATTAAGCAGAAGTTAACTGAAAAAATGTTCATAAAACGTTAGTTGATATATATTCATACCATTTAAGGATAATGATTCATGTTAATCCCAATGGCAGCGAAGATAATGCTCTTAGCAACAAGTCTACTAAATGATTACAACCCGTGTAAGGGTAAATATTGCCAATACAATGTTGTGACGACCCTGACAAGGAACTGGAAGAAGGGTCCCGGATATAAGTATAGGCTAGAAGACTGGCCCCACTCAAATGGTTCCTTGAAGGTAAGTCGTGCTGTTCGAAGGCTGTCTTGAGTGGCTCATTTCGCGCCTCTGCTAGCTGATACCAAGGGATACATTAACGTAACAGGTAAGAACACTTTAACAATAAGAGAAACTAATGGATCGCATGTTTAAGGTGGAAGCAATATAGCCAAATTAAGAGTCAAAGCTATTTAGACCGAAACATGAGTGATATGATGCTCTACCACCCCTTGGTGTCGTCTAGATATGCATTCATGACTTACGCAAACCAGATAAAACAACACTATTTTACGCAGCTCCTCTAATATATGTGTTTTGTGGTGAAATGGCAATTATTTAATTTTAAATTAAGAACGTTTCTCTTGTAATGCAGACCTAAACCTGCAAGTTGGTTATCACCTTACTCTTTATTCTACGCTAATGTTTAAAGTTGTTTAGGGCACATGTACATTACTATTTGACTTCACATCACTTTGAAAGAAGTTTCAACTACATTTGTGTCTTTTTAACTGATATCATAATACAGGGTTTAGTCGTCTATTAAATTACTTTTAAAATTGCTTTGCATCACTTGGTGAATACAATATTGGTCTTTTTTCAGATGTGTACCTACAATTGTTTTTTCCTATTTAAAATAAGACTACCATGAGAACCAATATGCTATCTAATTCTAAATCCACTAAATGGTTAACGAAGATTCTGAGACTGATTGAGCCAGAAATACAGAATTTAATTTTATTTGTGTTTGTTTTGTTCCAAATATTGTATTACTTACAAACAGTAAGTACCCGTGTAACCAGCCAAACAATCACACAAAAAGTTGTCCCTTTTTGAAGAACTACTGCCGTTCTTACAAGGTGCAATGCTAAAAGGATCGTCTAAAACATGTGTGGTACACTTTAAAGATTCATCATATAATATTCCTAAAATCAGCCATCAGTTAAGCAAAACATTGACATGAACATAAGTATACATATTGTTATATTTAACGTCAAATCATTGTCGATCTATTTCACTTCATTGATCGTATCTGACAAAAAATGAACGTAGTATTTTCATAGCACTTCATTGCTGAAAATATTTAACATCTCTAAATAACTAACATTTCAAGTAATTATAAAACGGTTATTTATATGTTTTAACATCGACTTTGTTTTTTATAATGTAGTTTGTGTTCAGATATGCTGCTTTAATTCTATTAAATGTATAAGTTTAAGTCTTTGTACATATTTACCATGTACAAGTATAAACAGCGATACTTTGAACGTCAGACCACTATCAGATGCAGCTTTCGTCAATATAGTTGGAGAGGCAAGAGCTGCCAATTCAGACAGTGTATGCACATACACGGAGCTAGTACTGCTACTGATGGCAAATGTTTTCTGGGCGCCTAAAATATAATGCATAATTTAGTTTGCGCATATGATGACTTTTTATATGTATATTAAACTGATTTATAATGAAAATACTACTCATATTTCATATCAGAATGTTATCCGTAAGCACAGTGTGGTTGTATATTTCCTATATACAGATAAAAAATAGCGTTTACGAGTGTTGAATCATTGTAACAAAAATAAAAAAACGCTTTCAATTATTGGGATATTAGATAATTGTCAACACTATTGTCTTTATATTTTAATCATATTATATATGTTGATAAGTATTTTAAACATTCAATTTAAATGTTTCCTGTCATATTTAAGCTCGTGAAACAACAAACATGCCATTAAAATAAAAAGAAGCCAAAGGCAGAAGAAATATTAAATGTATTTTACAATTTTACCGTTTGACAATCGTTTGTATAACGTTTCTTTTTCATTTACATGATATACGTGCATTTAACATAAAAAAGAGCGGAAAAAATTAATTCATATTATTGTAACTTATTTTAAGACAATCTCTGCTGTGAAAGTATTCAGTTTCAGTTGTAAAAAGTGCTTAAGCTGAACATAGACATGAGTCACCAAACCAGCCCGTTTGTACGCGTGTAGTAGAAGGATACTTTATTTTATTATTTTATTTTTATTTAGTTTAATTACTTTCAATTTTAATTTTGTGAAATCTGTTTAACTGGTCGTTGCGCCTTAATGCACCAAGTGATTCTATTCTGAAACACGCTGGGCAGTCCACCGCCAGTCTTCAACCTATAAGGATAGTTTCTCTTAGTTTGCTTTTGGTTGTTTGAAATTTTGATGAGTTGCTAATTGTCTTAAGTTACAATTTGGATTGCCTTGGTCTTACTGCGTTATATAATTTCCTTAGTTTGAAGGACGAATTTGTAGGAAATTAATTTCCCTTGTTCATAATAAAGTAACTGCTAGATGGCGTATTATTTTGCAAGTGTTTCAAGTGCAGTTTTTCGGTTTAAGTCATTCAGTTTTGGGTAAATGACTGAACCAGCGGACAAATCTATATTTGATTTATCTGTATAGAACATATTCGTGCTAATAGCGGAGCATTCACAAGGCGAAGACCAACTTACATAGAACAATTCATTTGACGAAATAAAATGTCAGAGATTCGATTCTAGTATCTACAGAAAGCGTCGCTACGGAGGTACAGAATCTTAACTCCTGTCAGAACATTAAGTGGAAGTGTAAGGGCAACACAATACGGTACGATTTCAACAGTAGTGTAAGGGATATCGTTAAGCAGGTAGAGTGGTCAGCGAAACACGGTAAGGTGGACTATTTATCAGAGCTGTGTAAAGCTGTGTAAAGAGGCACGCGACCTGGTCCAAAAAATGCAAACTAGCTCAACATTTTTCTTCTTGTGGTTAATAATGGTGTTAAAGGGCAATAAATCTTGGAATGATGGCATGGGGCAAAAGTGGGCGTCTTTTTCGCGGAGAGTTCGGGCACCTACGAAGGGCTGTTCTCGGGTGTGCAGACAAGTGTCAAAAGAAGGAGGATTCTCCTAGATTAACAAGAAGGAATAAGAACGATGCCAGACTCTTCACAAATTCCTCCAGTTACCGTTAAAAAAGACAATCGTCCCGCAATACTAGAGTCTGAGTTTGTCAGTGAAGTTACTCAAGATTTATCAAATTATGAAGATATTAGGTGTATCTTCAACTACATAATATTTATTATATTAATTTATTTCAACATTATAATTCGATTATATATATTACTAAACAGTTAACGGTCTCTGTACACAGTTCTGGAAAGAAAGGTCTCATTTTAGATTTAAGGGTTGTATGACCTTACTTGAAATGTGGTTATTGCATTATTAAGTATTATTTGACTAGTGCACATCACTTCATAGATATTATTGTATGAATCGCATACTCAACTTTTAGGATTTGCATGGCCTGATATTAATGGTACATTACATTTTTATAAGTTTTAGTGTTACCATTTGGGTTGTCAAGCGCTTGTTCAGTATTTATCAAAGTTACAAGACATCATATTGCTAAATGACGATCTGAGGAAAAACGAGTATGTATGTATCTGGATGACGGTTTCGCATGTTCACGAAATGTTGACTAGCGTAAACAAAAGCATCAGAAATTTAGCAAGATATTTTGTCTTCTGGATTGTACCGAATACCAATAAGTCAATTTGGGAGCCTTATCACACATTTGAATATTTAGGTGTTGTGTTTGATTCTCAGAAAGGTTCATTTACATACCGGTATGGCGACTGACAAATGTGCTTAAATACAGAGAAGTAAATGTTATACAGCTGGCTAGTACAGTGGGCCAATTGTTCTCTATTTCTGTAATTGTAGGGCGTATTTCTCAAATTCTGACTAATATTTGAGTATAGATATAAACACAACTTTTCACTGGGATGCGTATATCCGGCTGACTGTTGGCTCTCAGATAATAAGGTGGTTGATTCTATAGTTAAAAGGGGGTCGATGAATAGAGATCTGCCAGACATAGCGTATGATGTATTTCGTACATGCATATAAGACTTAATAGTGCTTGATTTAGAACGGATTAACAGAAAACGATAGAGCGGATTATTTTATCTTGGACAATTGATCACGATGATTAAGGGTTTAGCTTGGCAAATAAAAGAGAGATATGAGGTGTATATGGAGACTGCTTAGCATCTTATTTTAATGTAATTCATATGGTGTTTTATTCACAATTATGGTGTCCATCATTCACAGTGATCGATGCATTTACAGTACTATGGCATAACCATGTTGGTACCTTTGTGCCACCTGTTTCATTGGTTCATAAGAATTTTTCGTCCATAGAATATGACAAAGCAACGGGAGTCTTGGCTTTCCTTTTTTTGCCTAGAAGAAAACTGGATTAAGAATGTGGCCATTTAGACAGATCTTCTTACGGGTACAGTTGATTATGTCCAGGGTCATAAGTGGGTCTTATCTATTTGATAAATGCGACTTGCCCTTCAGAATGTTTGCTGTACACAAAGATTTCAAGGGAAATTAATCAAATTATCATTTGCCAGTCTGCTACACTAGTTATCCCCCTTTATATATTTTGTAAAGTGGCATTACCTCATATTATTTTCCAAGTGTTTTTTATTATGTTAATGTCTATAAAATTTAGACATATTGATGCAACTTACTTAGATGAACATTTATCTATTTGGTAATATAATTTGCTCATCTTTCTAAGCTGTATAGGCAATGATACCGTGTATTGGCGAAATCACCAGAATATAAATGTAGTCGTAATAGCTATGAAATAGCTGATCATTTGCACGCATGTATTTACAGTACATTGTTGTTTTGGGTTTTTTTTTTTTTTTTTTGGCGATTTCGCATTATATGTATTTGCAGCAGTTTTTGTGTGTTAAATGGGGCATCGACTGAAATATAAATTATATTATTATAGAAGTCTGGTGTTATATGGCGGCATCGCCTGGTATATGTATTTGCAATAGTATGGTGTAAAAAGACTGCATTTTATACAGATATATGGCTGTTGAATAGAGGTATCATATGGCATATGGATATCTACATATCTGATAACAGACGGTATTTATAGTTTTATGTACAGGGCTTTTACATTAATTGTCTTCAAAGTATATTGAAAGTTGAATGAGAGACAGGCATATATTAATTCTGAGTTCTATTAAGTATGCGTGAGGTCCCCTTTTTCAGCAGTTGATGTGTGGTTTTGTAATAAAACAAGGGAATATATCTATATTGTCGCTAACAGTGGAATTATACAGGTTGAATATTCAAACATTTAAAATATTTTGTTACAAGTTTATATTTGCAAATATGCAAGGTTGAGATCGAATGTTTGCCAGATGCCTTAGTAGACAAGTTAGACTTTCTCCCGGAAGTGCTGTTTAAGTCCAGAGCATCTAGTACAAGTAGCAAGTACGAAAATTGTATTTTACGATGGGCATTAAATAGTGGTTTAGGGGAGAGGTAATATTTTGCTTGCTAAGTCATTTAATGTTGCCATCTATATGTTTTCTTTTATACAAACTTCCAAATCACAAAATAGTTACCTACCGATTCTAAACTTGTTGAGAATGTTTAAGAAGCAAGTAAATGAATTTTGGGAAAACCTGTTACTATAATGGAGCCAATTGCATCAGATATTCTTGTAAAATTATATAATAGTATACATTTTGTGATATTAATTATCAGCGTATGATTTGTGCATGTAAAGTAGCTTTTTGCTGGTTTTAAGAGAAGTTCAGAGCTGTTGAACATACACGTTTCAGATATTGTATTTTATGATACTTACGTGACTATATTTATAGAGAGTTCAAAAACAGACATATACAGAGATGAATGGATTGCAATTGCTAGGACTGGGACGTGTTTATGTCCGGTTACTAATGTAGAGAAGTTAATACTGTGGTCTGGATTAAAGGGCAATGACTTTGTATTTTGCAATTTGTATAAAGGTAAACATGGTTGTTCTGTGGGTGAAAACAATAAAACATGTCATATTTAAACTTAGAGAATGACTTTATAAAGGTAAAAAGAGGCTACATTCATCGAGAAGTGGAGGTGCTACGTGTGCAGCCAATTGTGTTGTGAACTTTAAAATGTTTAAACGACATGGACGCTGTCAGTGAGGCTGCCAAAGAAGGTTATGTCAAAGATTCTGTAGTAGAAGAAATGAAGGTTTCGTTATCACTTGAACTTTTAGTGTTGTGTTGAAAATAATTATTCAATGTTGTTTTAGTTGGTTAATAATTATTCATACTCGTTCTTTTAGTTCATCGGTTACCCAATTGCAATCCATTAAGGATTACCAATTATAAGTATTATACTGAATAAGTTGTTGTATTTTGTTTGATCTGGTTACTTAATGGAAAACAGGGATGGTATTTTCAATTGTATTTTCAATAAGAATACTTATTTTGGCGATGGCGACAAACTAAGGCAACGACAGTTATAAAATAGCATGTGTTTACAGAGCTGACTAGTTAAAACCGAGCCGTAGCACAGTACTTGAGAGAAGGGTACTTTAAAGACATAGGTCCTTTTAGGTAATTAATATTTACTTGTATCGTATTGTATTTTCTTACTTAAATTACTGTTCTAGTTAAATGTCATTTAGGCCGTTGTTTAATGTGGAAAATATTTACTCAATCGCTATTGCTAATTGCACACATGTTTTAATAATGTTTTAGGAAGCAATTATTGATGATATACATGTACACAACACCAGACCGCTAAGCTCAGTTGGTAGAGCTTTTGCATCTCAATCTCCAGGCCCCTCTTTGAACCTCGGTCAAGTCAAGTTGACATATTAAACCATAGTTAAAAGTGGTATTTTGTATTATTATGTTTGCATAGTTATACGATGTATATAATGCATAATACCAGATAAATTATGCATAAATAGTATTAATAATGTAATTAATACCAGTTGTCATGTTTGTTGTATGACGTCTTGTCCGTTTGTCCACCGTAATCGTGTGACGTGTAAATACAGATGTAAACAACTAGTTGAGCATCAAGCACTCCCCTGAGAAGTGTACACGAGATACATACAAAAAAATTCGACCGCTACGTAATCCGTCATCGATATTTTAATTTAATTTTAACTTCGCTTATATTGTTTGTACGTTTTATAAAAGAAAAGATTAAGAACAAATACTACTGAAATCAGACGAGCAATATTTAAAAATACAAGTTTGTTATTAATAAACTTTGTCATGGCTTACCTTCAATGCTTTCAGTAACGGGTAATTTTGATACATCCGGGTCAGTTGCACAGATCAAATAATGTTCGTTTACCGTCTGATATACAATTATTTAAATTATACAAAGTGAAAAATATGTTAGAAACGGTACCTTAAGCTGTGGTGTCCCTTTTCTCTGAATCAGCAAATTTCTCTAAAAATGACGCAAGCCCAAGCCAAACACATTTAATAAAAAACAAAACACGCGGTCAAAATCGTTTCACTTATGTATTTCAAAATAAGTGAAATGTGATCAGCGACACATGCTTTAGAATTGGCGGGGCAAAACCTGTTTCGATTCGATTGTCCGGAAAGATACGCACGTATGGGCGTTTAAGTCAAGTTAGTTAGTGCCATAACTAACCCCAAAACCTCGAACAAAATATGACAGTACAAATGCAGCGATTAAGAGCCAACAGTTATTGCATCGGTCAGTCGCAAAAAGGAACGACTGGGATTCTCTGACTGGTTTTCAGGATTTAATCTTGCACTTCTCAAAGACGACCTATCTTAGGAACATCTTAGGACCAAATGAACATACAAGAAAGAACTGGGACGTGGGGCATCCATGGCCCTGTAGAGGCGTGCGCTTTAAATAAGATGACCATCCTGGGAATGAAACTACCCTCTTACACTATCGATAAATTATATAAACATTTGACAGTAATGAATCATAACTCCGAGGGGAAGTAAGGTAATTGCTACATTGTTTGTTTTCCTTGGTCTATGCTGCATCTGTATTTACAATGCATTGCTAACATCGGTATACTCGGTTTTTTGTATTAAACAATACTTCGCCAAACAGATGGGAATTCCTTTACATGTAAGCTACATTTATACAAGATACACAAGATTGTTGCAAGCTACAGTGTTAAAAACGGAATACACAGTTCTTTTCTCAAAAAAGGTCTCATAAAACAGCTTTGATTTCCTGCTTTTGCCAACTACACACACATACCCATAAAATGCATTCCATTAAAAAGATATATTCCGGATTTCGTTTCTGTCGTATTCCGTTCGAGGCTTTGGGGTTAGTTTGCGGCAATTTATATCCAGGCGATGAAGTAAATTTATAAGTATGTAGAGATACGTTATGACATTCTATGCTAAACAAATAGTGACGTCATTTATAAAAAATGCGTTTAACTAATAGTCGGACAATCGTGTCGTGAATATTACTATCATCTAAAATTTACTATAAAATGCTACACAAAATATAAAATCCCTTTAATTTGTGATAGAACACTAGCGAAGTGTGTAATTTAATGGAGTGTGATGCAAAACCGCATCACCGCATTAACGTATTGTCAGTATCGTTTTAAAAGATAGCACGAAGCATTTAAAGTATTGATATGAATTTATATTTGCCAAAAATGGCATGTACCCAGAGAAATATGTATTTTGTATTTGTATTTTAGGTTTTACGGCACACCGACACTTGGCAGGTCATACGGCGCCGACTACGTTGAAATTTAACGACAATAGAATATAATCAGGTTAAAACAAAAATACGTCAAAAAAACCTATCAGGTTAAAAATGTGAATTATAAGTGAAAACAGGTTAACATATTAAACAGTTAAAATGTATAACGTTAGCATAATTAACAGTTTAAAAATTTACAACTTATTAAGTAAACCAATCTCGTTCAGGAAACAAACAAGCCTAGCATCAGATACTGTCTTAAATAGTTCGTTTATTTTATTGACATTCAAATACTTAGATCGAATATGGTCTGTGTCTATACAATGTAATAAAATATGATTAAATGTAAGAGGTTTCTGGCAATGAACATACTTAGGTTGAACTTCTCGTTTTAAAAGATTTGAATGAGTTAATCTAGTATGACAAATGCGACAGCGTGTAAGAGCTACATCTTCCCGCCTACCTTTTCTGCAAGTTAATATATTGGCACCGACGTTAGGTTTAATGACTAGTAATGTATTATGAACAGTATTGTCCCAACATGTTTGCCATTTGGTTAAAATATATCGATTGATAAGTGGTTTAAAATCTGTGTGCGGGATGCAAAGATCTGTCTCCATAACGACTGAAGCAGATTTTGCACTTTTATCTGCATCCTCGTTTCCTCGGATGCCTACATGACTAGGTAGCAAACAGAAAACAATTTTCTTATTAAGAGAAACTTCATTACGTTTTAAAAGAAATTCTCTTATGAGAGGTTTGGAAAAACTGAGATTTTTAATAGACTGTAATACCGACAAAGAGTCTGTCAACACTACAAATTCATCGCTAGGATGATTTGAAATGAAATCAAGAGAAAGGTTATATTTGTTTAAAAATAATGAATTTTACTTATGGAAGCACAGCCGAAATCATATGAAATATAAATCTGCTTTTGAGCCATCAATGTAGAGTTTGAGGTAGTTAAGAGTATTTCTCGTTGCGCAGTTCGACAAAAATTGAGCGAAGTACGAAAGAGTAATGTTTTGGTCTGTTTTGGATTTATTATTTGTGCTGAGAGTTAAATCAACATCGGGAGTTTTAAACTGCCATGGTGGAAATTCCAACATATTATTTCCATAATAAATTATTTTCCATTATTTGATTTAAATTCAGATGTGATGATTGTATGATTTCTAGTATCAATAAATTAAACGGCTTAATTTAATTTGGTTTACGCTCGTACAAGTGTTCATATTTAGGATTGAAAATAACACTATATGCTGGACTTTTATGGTTAGATTTTATGTGTGCTATGAACTGAAGCGCAAGTTTCTCTCGTCTAAGGTATAATGATGGCCCATTAGCTTCAACGTAAAGGCTCTCTACTGGAGAGGTCCTGAAAGCTCCAAGCCAAACGGAGCCCCTTGTTGTGGACAACTTCTAGCAACAGGAGATATGATCTCCTGGCCGAGCCAAACCAATGCTGACATAATCTAAATTCGAACTTACTAGGGATCTATAAAGTTGCAATAAAACTTTTCTATCATCTCTTCAGTCAGTATGGGAAAAAAAAAGTTAAGACATTTTAGACATTCAGTTTTAACATATTTAATATGGAGTATAAAAGTGAATTTGCTGTTAAATATCACACCAAGAAACTTAATTTCATTGAAGAAAGGAATACGAATAATATTAAGAAATAATCGTTGTTTAAGGTTCTTTTCTGACAGAAATGTATTCAGTTTGTTTTTGTGGGTGAACATTTAAAACCGATTGTTGTTACTCCAAGTTTGTTTGTAATTTGTTGACGCATTGTTGCATTTGCTTTTCTATCGTATTCATAATTTCGGAACGATAATATATAAGGAAATCGTCCACATATAGTGAACAATCAGCTCCATTATTTAGAGGTTTTACAATGTTATCTATTTTGTTGTTAAAGAGAGTAACTGACAATATACTACCCTGAAGTACACCTTGTTCCTGTTTATGAACAGAAGACAAAGTGTACCCAATTTTAACTTTGAAATTTCTGTCAGAAAGAAAACTAAATGTTGGTAAACGACTCTTGAGACCAAGGTCAATTAAGTCTTTTAAAATTCCATGTTTCCATGTTGTATCGTATGCCTTTTCAAGATCCAAGTGCTACTCCACGGTGCTCCTTCTTGATAAAGACATCTCTTATAAAAGTTTCAAATCGAAAGAGATAATCGAGTGTAGAACGTTGGCTTCTGAATCCACTTTGAAATTCTGTTTTAATAAATTATTTGACTCAAGATACCAAACGAGTCTATTATTTATTATCCGTTCTGAAGTTTTACAAATACAACTCTATTATTTATTATCCGTTCTAAAGTTTTACAAATACAACTCGTCAAAGCTATTGGCCTGTAACTTACATGATCTGTTGGATCCTTGCCTTGTTAAGATATTGGAATGACGAATGCATTTTTTCCACGCATTGGTACTTTTCCCGAAAACCAAATTTAAATATAAATAGAAAAAAAGCTAATTTAACGATGTATGCGATAGGTGTTTTCAAAACTGATGAGGACTATCATCATATAGGTTACCTAGGTTTCCTTCCCAAAAGCAACGTATAAGGTGCATAGCCAATGGGTTCAAGCGGTGTACAATTGTATGTATGAACCAGTGAATTTGCATACTATTTCTAATATAGCTTTTGGTCTTCTTCAAGTGTACCTTACATGTTTAAAAGCGTTCGTAAAACCTTTCTGGGCTTTCTTTTGAGGTTGATACGCTTTTATTCTTCTTTTTTTTCCTTCTTTTTTTTTCTTGGTCGACAGCGTTCTGCTTTTGTCTCACTCGAAAGGTTAGCACCTTGGTCAGAATGTAATCTTGTTGGCATTCCGAAGTTCAAAATAAATTCATCGTAAAATGGTCAGGTCAGGTAGTTTTTATTTGCTGTTGATTTTGTTTGATTTTGTTTTCGTTGTGGTTTGTATTTTGTTTTGTTTTGGGGTTTTTTTTTTGTGGGAATGACTGGCGAATTTCGTATGATTATCTGTGATGATAAGAGTGTTTCCTATGTTGCCTTTTGAGGGGTCTAATTTTAATGTTCATGCATACTAACTCGCTCAACACGTCTCAACATATTCTGCTATTTCTCTGCCCATGCTTGGCCAATTAAAGCGTTCTCTGACGAATTTTATGGTCCGGGATGTCCATCACCTTCTTCATAACAATGTGGCACAGCTAACTGTTAAACTTCTTTTCCATTTTCTTCAATTGTTCTGAATTGTATTCCTCTTTTAATCTTTAACTGTCTGAACTGTTTCCTCATTATGATGTCATTCGTAGTGTGATTTTTATAAGGAATCATGACATCTGAAATAGCTCTTCTCCATCTTTCCAAAAAGATTAACACTTCTTTACGCTGTCCTTATCTCTCGAAATTCTTTCTGATCTAATGTCTGTCCATGATTTTCTAGAGTCTCAAATATATTTTAAAAAAATGATGACACAGTCTCATTAAACAGTATGATCTTGACATTGCAGATTTCTTTTACTGTATTGTCTTCAATCTTTATGACCGTGTCTTCGTCATCAACAGTATTGACAAGTATATTGTCAAGTTAAGATCTCTAAGAACACTTTGCATTATATGCTGATATGTCTCAGGATTATTCGTTAGTCCGAACGGCAATGTTTTATACTCGAAAAGTCCGATTGATCCGACGGTAAATGCAGTTATGTCTTTGTGTGTTTCCTCTATCTCTACGTGGTAATATCCCAATTTCATTTCAATGGCAGTCAATGGTGGTGCCATTGTATTTTGGTCCATGCAGAGAGTCAAACATTTCTTCTATATATGGTAGAGCACATACATCGTTGATTGTTATTTAGTTTAACTGACACTAGTCAACACAGTCTCAACTTGCCATTCTTCTTTCGTACTAAGACGATGTTGGAATGAATGTGACATTGATGGTCTGATTATTCCGGTGGCTAAAGGTTGCTCAATGTGTTGTCGCACTTCATCGATCATCGTTGGAGGGGTCCGTCTGTGTCTTTGCTTGAATGGTATGCTATTGATAAGATCTATCCTGTGTTCTTCATCAATCTTTATACATTGAGAACACTTTCTGGTTGACTATACATGTTATATTGTTAAACTGATTTTCTTCTAGAGAGCTGGTTGAATTTCGCAAATGACTGGTCGGGTGGTATAATGACTGTGTTGATTGTAATGTCTGATAAACAAACTTTGATGATTAAATTCTTCCTATATTCATACTTGATGTTGTTTCAACATTGTAATCTAATGAAATTAACTCGTTATATTATCCTATTATTGCATTAGAACAAGGTATGTTCAGTTCTTTATCTGCAAAGCCAGTCATTTCTTCTACTTCACTATGTCTAATTATGACATTTTTCTAAGATATATATCTCACAACAGCTAGTCTTTTCCATTCCTTTTTAGGTATTTTTCTCTTAGAACTAGGGTTCGAAAGCTGACACACCAATGTGTAAACGACGTAGCACATTAAAGTAAGACCGGACCTGGTAGCGCAATCGTCAGAGCGTCGGCTCCAGGTATGGGAGGCCCCGGGTTCGATCCCGGACCGCGACATACCAAAGTCGTTAAAAATGGTAGGCGTATAGTTCCCTTGCTAACGCTCAAGCAAATATAAGGATAGTTCCACGACTGGTTGGCCCGGTGTCAGGAAAATGTGACTGGGTGTGGTATCATGCCAGGTGTTAACGGCATGCAATACACAGTTAAGGCAGCACTATATCTGCTTAAGTGAACACCGCCTCCAGATAACTGAAATACTGTTGGTGGAACGATAAACTCAATAAATAAACAAACACAAATTAAAGTTAATTCTGCTTTTAGCTCAGTCAATATGTTCATGCCTCTTAGTGTGAGATGTGTCGTTTGTTATCAGCCTCTCAAACATGTTAGAACCTTACTGTCTGGTAGTCCAACCTATATTCTTAATTCTGTCTCTATGTTTTCTTTGTACGGTTAACGTTTACCATCAGAACATTCTTTGTTAAGTATGTGTCCAACAGGTCTTAACTCCTTAGCAGCTAAATAATTGTATAAAAACTTTCGGCCAATAAGGTGACACGCACCTACTAGTGTCAAGTAATGCTTGTGTTGGTACATCTATTCTGATGGTAACTTCATTCACGTTTCCAATCCAGTTTGGGACCTCTGTCTCCGATCTGTGAGCCCTGGTCTGGTCCTGCGACTTGAGCACTTATAAGTTTGGGCACTGTTTCTTCAATGACCTCTCTGGTGGCAGTATGTGCAGTTTTTTCTGTATGTGTACTGTGAAACTGTATTTAATTGTTCTTTAAAATATAAATTGTTTTTCTGAGTGTTAATGAGTAAATGTTAAGCCCAATTGAAATTATACTAATCTTAGTTACTACTTAAGTAACAAAGTAAAGACAAGTATTTAGTTTATAAAAAAACACTGTTTAAACAATATATTATATTTCATTCTTATTTAATTTCAAGAGACATATGATTTTGATAAAAGTGTATAAGAAAAGTGGAATATGATAACAGTATGTAAACACAAAATCTTATTTCCCTTTTACCAGTTTATGAATTTTCAACCTTTGATCAAATTATTTGCTCGATAAGTACAAGTGCAAAGATCACAACAAAAACGAAAACAACTTGCAAAAATGCAAATCAGACACAAACTAGAACCAACTATGGAAAGCAAGTGTAGGCACTGATACTTTAGTCCAGAGCAACACTTTAATTCGGTTACGTGAGTAAATACTTATTGTGAAAGAAATTTGCAAGTTCTACCTCATTACTCTACTCTTACTATTTCTAACAAATAAATTCAATACTAAAAACTAGTACTTTATTAAATTAGTTATGCTAAATTTAACTAGAGCAGTTTCTATCTAGAAAGGCCGCATACATAAAATACACCGAATGCAACAAAATTTCAACTCTTTCCCAAGCTATAAGTATAAACAAGCAAACTACATTAATGTACCTATATTATTTCAGCTGCACAACTGTACACAATACATTTCTACACTAGTTATAAAATATAAATGCAATTGTAAAGATGTCTGTCAAGGTCGGCCAGTAAGAATGTACACAACAAGGGGGGTAACAACCACATTGCAACAAGTATTTAGGGAGGAAATCACCCTTTTCTAACTTCCATTGGGTTCATTTAAGTAGAATAAATTTAATGCAATATTTTAAAGAGCCAATCTTAAACAAACATGAGCAGCCAACTTATATTATCAGACACAGAAACATATGCCAAATATTCCAGACAGAAATGAAAAACCTCATCCAACATGTGAAGCGCTGTAAAATGTATTTAAAATTGACTTGCATTGTACCTATACAATAAATGCTGTCTTGTTAAAGAAAAGCGGCACTGATGTTTTCCTAGATTTAATAGATGTGAATAATAATTTAGTAAATTTGACAAGGTATGCTTAAATTGAAGTAAACGTTCATGTGATAGCCTTAACCATGTGAAAGACTGACCAACAACATTTAAACATGCAATAGTGAATTATCACTCTCAAAATTACAATATTACTCTCATTAAATGGAAACAACTAGAAACTGTAGTCTTTTCGTAACACTTAAATTTAAATTAAAGATACAGCTTAAATTAAGTAAAAAGAATCTGCAAATACCAATAAAAATATAAATGCAATCTTCAAATTTCCAATACAATTTTCTTGAATCTCAAGTCTTCTCAATGGGCGCCATCTGTGACTTGCGAAACAAGTGATAAAACACATCTGGTTACATCTTTACTTTCAATCACGCCAACAATTTACATTTCGAAGAAAAAAGCTTTATAAAAATGAAAATGGTGTTCGATTCTACCATGTATTTCTGTGGCTAAGACTGATCTCGGAGACAATGACTGTTCAACAGCAAAGCGCATCGACAGAAAGCACTTCAGTACGGATTAATCGAAACTACTGCAAATGCATAAAACAGTATGGACAGACGTTGCCTTGAAATATCGGAAAACACCAACCAGTATTGATCGCGCAACGTTTTCCAGCGCTACACATTTCATCTTAAAACACCAATGATTGTTCTGATATTGCCGTATAGTAGATAAAGATAAATACATCCAATGGACATAATAATAGACTTCGTTGCAAAAGATTAAGACATTATATGTGACTCACATCCTTTATGCGAAATGTTAATCAGCTTGTGACGTCTACGGATTTATATACCGAAAAAAAGGTGAGGCCTTCTAATGTATATATACCTTGGTTTGTTCATTGTACTTGTACTTTGTAACGATTTAAAATCGATATGAGCACATCGAAAGCGAGTTAAGAAGAAGTGATAATGTCTAACAAAAGAAGTGGTCAGGATAAACGTGATACTCGTAATCTTAGCAAAACCCTTTTTGGGTTTTGGTCTGATTTTCAGCCCGACTTGTGTGTAATTATCCCAGGAAAATAGTAAGTTCCATACAACAGCATGAATATTTTTAATGTATTCCACTTGTACACGAATGGATGCCGAACATATAGTACTTTCTCTGCTGATCACATTAATGCATCTAGTGTTCCTAATTCAGAAAACTGCATGTTGTAGTTAATTAAAGGCGGGTACATACATGATGATGATGATGATGATGATGATGATGATGAGCTCAAAATCATATTACTTCTGCTTCGTTTGTTAATTCGGCTGCTGCTGGGGAATATGATATTGACGTTTTGTACTATGACAACAAAGACAACATGTTGTTATGGATTTTAATATTTCATGTTAGTATTGATTTGTGTCCTGTTGCAGTGTGTGATTCATGCAGTCAGACTGATTATCATCTCGTTAAGAGCAATGGAGTCTGCTTACCTCGTTCAATAGGCTGCTTAATTACTTTCATTTGCAATATGTTGTTCCGTTGAGAATAACATTGCAGTTGAATACTACAAGAACCACGAAAATGTATCTTGATTTATATATTTTAAATATGAAATATTACCATGTTTAATCAAAATACAGCGATGGTTTTCGATTTATTTATTCATTATATTTACCTTAGGTAATTTTGCAACTTAAGAGCCATCGCCAGGACGCAGCATGCTAAGTAAGTATGGGTATATCATCATAAGATATAAGAATATACTAGATCTTGTAAAAGATAACGTCATTCCCAAAACACTTTATTAAAACAAATTTCGACATAGCTATATTTATCTGTCAATAAACAAGAATGATATTTTTAATGATTACACCTATTTATAGAATGTTTAATTTTATTCCTGCAAATAATAAATACTTATATTCCGTTATGATACCCGGTAATGCTTATCACGATACGTAAACTGCTGTCCATATTTTCACCTATGTCCTGATTACAAAAAATCAAAGCACGTTCCATGTTTGAAAGCTAAACACAATATGACAATTCTGTTTTAAATCAAATTTATATTCTCGAAACAATTTAGTATGTAACAATACATTAAAATTAGACAGGAAAAAATCTACAACAAACGTAGTGAAAAAATGACTCATGACAATAGTTAAAGAAGCCATTACAAAGTCTGTATGACTTTACATATACTGTATTCATGAACTTCCTTGTATTCATAGGTGTTCGATTCGAAGTTCTGTTCCTAGTTGGTTTATCAGGTGAGACTGCTATCTATCTTTTGTCATCGGTAATTAAAACGGTATAGAAGGCGACTCAGATACGATACACGCTTGAAAGAGAGATATTTCATATTTTTTCGGCTAATAACCACATTAACTTAAGACATTTCACCATTTTATTTCTGATTAAGAGCACACTTACCATATAACACCTTTATCGACTGTGCAAGCTTCAAAGTTGATTTATAAGGGCCTTAATATTGATCAAAGATTGAAATGATAAATAATGATTGTATGATTTCTAGTATCAATAAATTAAACGGCTTAATTTAATTTGGTTTACGCTCGTACAAGTGTTCATATTTAGGATTGAAAATAGCACTATATGCTGGACTTTTATGGTTAGATTTTATGTGTGTTATGAACTGAAGCGCAAGTTTCTCTCGTCTAAGGTATAATGATGGCCCATTAGCTTCAACGTAAAGGCTCTCTACTGGAGAGGTCCTGAAAGCTCCAAGCCAAACGGAGCCCCTTGTTGTAGGACAACTTCTAGCAACAGGAGATATGATCTCCTGGCCGAGCAAAACCAATGCTGCCATAATCTAAATTCGAACTTACTAGGGATCTATAAAGTTGCAATAAAACTTTTCTATCATCTCTTCAGTCAGTATGGGAAAAAAATTCAAAAAGTTAAGACACTTTAGACATTCAGTTTTAACATATTTAATATGGAGTATAAAAGTTATTCGCTGTTAAATATGACACCAAGAAACTTAATTTCCTTGAAGAAAGGAATACGAATGATATTAAGAAATAATCGTTGTTTAAAGTTCTTTTCTGACAGAAATGTATTCAGTTTGTTTTTGTGGGTGTAATATTTAAAACCTATTGTTGTTACTCCAAGCTTGTTTGTAATTTGTTGACGCATTGTTGCATTTGCTTTTCTATCGTATTCATAATTTTGGAACGATAATATATAAGGAAATCGTCCACATATAGTGAACAATCAGCTCCATTATTTAGAGGTTTTACAATGTTATTTATTTTGTTGTTAAAGAGAGTAACTGACAATATACTACCCTGAAGTACACCTTGTTCCATGTTTATGTAACAGTAGACAAAGTGTACCCAATTTTAACTTTGAAATTTCTGTCAGAAAGAAAACTGTTAATAAATGTTGGTAAACGACTCTTGAGACCAAGGTCAACTAAGTCTTTTAAAATTCCATGTTTCCATGTTGTATCGTATGCCTTTTCAAGATCCAAGTGCTACTCCACGGTGCTCCTTCTTGATAAAGACATCTCTTATAAAAGTTTCAAATCGAAAGAGATAATCGAGTGTAGAACGTTGGCTTCTGAATCCACTTTGAAATTCTGTTTTAATAAATTATTTGACTCAAGATACCAAACGAGTCTATTATTTATTATCCGTTCTGAAGTTTAACAAATACAACTCTATTATTTATTATCCGTTCTCAAGTTTTACAAATACAACTCGTCAAAGCTATTGGCCTGTAACTTACATGATCTGTTGGATCCTTGCCTTGTTAAGATATTGGAATGACGAATGCATTTTTCCACGCATTGGTACTTTTCCCGAAAACCAAATTTAAATATAAATAGAAAAAAAATAGCTAATTTAACGATGTATGCGATAGGTGTTTTCAAAACTGATGACGACTATCATCATATAGGTAACCTAGGTTTCCTTCCCAAAAGCAACGTAGCCAATGGGTTCAAGCGGTGTACAATTGTATGTATGAACCAATGAATTTGCATACTATTTCTAATATAGCTTTTGGTCTTCTTCAAGTGTACCTTACATGTTTAAAAGCGTTCGTAAAACCTTTCTGGGCATTCTTTTGAGGCTAATTCGCTTTTTTCTTTTTTTTTCCTTCTTTTTTTTTTCTTGGTCGACAGCGTTCTGCTTTTGTCTCACTCGAAAGGTTAGCACCTTGGTCAGAATGTAATCTTGTTGGCATTCCGAAGTTCAAAATAAATTCATCGTAAAATGGTCAGGTAGTTTTTATTTGCTGTTGCTGTTGATTTTGTTTGATTTTGTTTTCGTTGTTGTTGTTTTTGTATGTTGTTTTTGTTTTGTTTTTTTGTTTTTTCTTTTTTAGGGAATGACTGGCGAATTTCGTATGATTATCTGTGATGATAAGAGTGTTTCCTATGTTGCCTTTTGAGGGGTCTAATTTTAATGTTCATGCATACTAACTCTAACGAATATGTTGTTTGCACATTTACAAGTTGGCCTTATCTGCAGTAGATTTACATCGAATGCATCGCTCACACGTTTCAACATATTGTGCTATTTTTCTGCCCATGCTTGGCCAATAGAAGCGTTCTCTGACAGCTGTTGAACTTATTTTCCATTTTCTTCAGTTGTTCTGAATTGTATTCCTCTTTTAATCTTTAAGTGTCTGAACTGTTTCTTCATTATGATGTCATTACGTTGTGTGATTTTTATAAGGAATCATGCCATCTGAAATAGCTCTTCTCCATCTTTCCAAAAAGATTAACACTTCTTTACGCTGTCCTTATCGCTCGAAATTCTTTCTGAGCTAATGTCTGTCCTTGATTTTCTAGAGTCTCAAATATATTTAAAGAAAATGATGACACAGTCTAATTAAACGGTATGGTCTTGACATTGCAGATTTCTTTGACTGTATTCTCTTCAATATTTATGACCGTGTCTTCGTCATCAACAGTATTGACAAGTATATTGTGAAGTTAAGATCTCTAAGAACACTTTGCATTATATGCTGATATGTCTCAGGATTATTCGTAAGTCCGAACGGCAATGTTTTATACTCGTAAAGTCCGATTGATCCGACGGTAAATGCAGTTCTGTCATTGTGTGTTTCTTCTATCTCTACGTGGTAATATCCCAATTTCATGTCAATGGCAGTCAATGGTGGTGCCATTGTATTTTGGTCCATGCAGAGAGTCAAACATTTCTTCTATATATGGTAGAGCACATAAATCGTTAATTGTTATTTAGTTTAACTGACACTAGTCAACACAGTCTCAACTTGCCATTCTTCTTTCGTACTAAGACGATGTTGGAATGAATGTGACATTGATGGTCTGATTATTCCGGTGGCTAAGGTTGCTCAATGTATTGTCGCACCTCACCGATCATCGATGGAGGGGTCCGTCTGTGTCTTTGCTTGAATGGTATGTTATTGATAAGATCTATCCCGTGTTCTTCATCAATCTTTATACATTGAGAACACTATCTGGTTGACTATACATGTTATATTGTTAAACTGATTTTCTTCTAGAGTAGCTGGTTGAATTTCGCAAATGACTGGTCGGGTGGTATAATGACTGTGTTGATTGTAATGTATGATAAACAAACTTTGATGATTAAATTCTTCCTATATTCATACTTGATGTTGTTTCAACATTGTAATCTAATGAAATTAACTCGTTATATTATTATATTATTGCATTAGAACAAGGTATGTTCAGGTCTTTATCTGCAAAGCCAGTCATTTCTTCTACTTCACTATGTCTAATTATGACATTTTTCTTAGATATATATCCTCACAACAGCTAGTCTTTTCCATTCCTTTTTAGGTATTTTTTCTCTTAGAACTAGGGTTCGAAAGCTGACACACCAATGTGTAAACGACGTAGCACATTAAAGTAAGACCGGACCTGGTAGCGCAAGCGTCAGAGCGTCGGCTCCAGGTACGGGAGGCCCCGGGTTCGATCCCGGACCGCGACATACCAAAGTCGTTAAAAATGGTAGGAGTATAGCTCCCTTGCTAACGCTCAAGCAAATATAAGGATAGTTCCACGACTGGTTCGCCCGGTGTCAGGAAAATGTGACTGGGTGTGGTATCATGCCAGGTGTTAACGGCATGCTATACACAGTGAAGGCAGCACTATATCTGCTTCAAAAGGACACCGCCTCCAGATAACTGAAATACTGTTGGTGGGACGATAAACTCATAAAACAACAAACAAACAAACATTAAAGTTAATTTTGCATTCTGCTTTTAGCTCAGTCAATAAGTTCATGCCTCTTAGTGTGAGATGTGTCGTTTGTTATCAGCCTCTCAAACATGTTAGAACCTTACTGTCTGGTAGTCCAACCTATATTCTTAATTCTGTCTCTATGTTTTCTTTGTACGGTAAACGTTTACCATCAAAACATTCTTTGTTAAGTATGTGTCCAACAGGTCTTAACTCCTTATCAGCTAAATAAGTGTATAAAAACTTTCGGCCTATAAGGTGACACGCACCTACTAGTGTCAAGTAATGCTTGTGTTGGTACATCTATTCTGATGGTAACTTCATTCACGTTTCCAATCCAGTTTGGGACCTCTGTCTCCGATCTGTGAGCCCTGGTCTGGTCCTGCGACTTGAGCACTTATAAGTTTGGGCACTGTTTCTTCAATGGCCTCTCTGGTGGCAGTATGTGAAGTTTTTTCTGTATGTGTACTGTGAAACTGTATTTAATTGTTCTTTTAAAGATAAATTGTTTTTCTGACTGTTAATGAGTAAATGTTAAGTCCAATTGAAATTATAGTAATCTTAGTTACTACTTAAGTAACAAAGTAAAGACAAGAATTTAGTTTATAGAAAGAAAAAAAAAACACTGTTTAAACAATATATTATATTTCATTCTTATTTAATTTCAAAAGACATATGATTTTGATAAAAGTGTATAAGAAATGTGGAATATGATAACAGTATGTAAACACAAAATCTTATTTCCCTTTTACCAGTTTATGAATTTGCAACCTTTGTTCAAATTATTTGCTCGATAAGTACTAGTGCAAAGATCACAACTAAAACGATAACAACCTGCAAAAAATGCAAACCAGACACAGACTAGAACCAACAATGGAAAGTAAGTGTAGGCACTGATAATTTAGTCCAGAGCAACACTTTCATTCGGTTACGTGAGTAAATACTTATTGTGAAAGAAATTTGCAAGTTCTACCTCATTACTCTACTCTTACTATTTCTAACAAATAAATTTAATACTAAAAACTATAACTTTATTAAATAAGTTAGGCTAAATTTAACTACAGCAGTTTCTATCTAGAAAGGCCGCATACATAAAATACACCGAATGCAACAAAATTTCAACTCTTTTCCAAGCTATAAGTATAAACAAGCAAACTACATTAATGTACCTATATTATTTCAGCTGCACTACTGTACACAATACATTTCTACACTAGTGATCAAATATAAATGCAATTGTAAAAATGTCTGCCAAGGTCAGCCAGTAAGAATGTACACAACAAGGGGGGTAACAACCACATTGCAACAAGTATTTAGGGAGGCAATCACCTTTTTCTAACTTCCATTGGGTTCAATTAAGTATAGAATGTGTTTAATGCAATATTTTAAAGAGCCAATCTTAAACAAACATAAGCAGCCAACTTATATCATCAGACACAGAAACATATGCCAAATATTCCAGACAGAAATGAAAAGCCTCATCCAACATGTGAAGCGCTGTAAAATGTATTTAAAATTGACTTGCATTGTACCTATACAACAATTGTTGTCTTGTTATAGAAAAGCGGCACTGATGTTTTCCTAGATTTATTATATGTGAAAAGTAATTTAGTAAATTTGACAAGGTATGCTTAAATTAAAGTAAACGTTCATATGATAGCCTTAACCAGTGAAAGACTGACCAACTACATTTAAACATGCAATAGTGAATTATCACTCTCAAAATTACAATATTACTCTCATTAAATGGAAACAACTAGAAACTGTAGTTATTTCGTAACACTGAAATTAAAATAAAAGATACAGCTTAAATTAAGTAAAAAGAATCTGCAAATACCAATAAAAATATAAATGCAATCTTCAAATTGTCAATACAATTTTCTTGAATTTCAACTCTTCTCAATGGGCGCCATCTGTGACTTGCGAAACAAGTAATTAAACACATCTGGTTACATCTTCACTTTCAGAACCAATCACGCCAAAAATTTACATTTCGAAGAAAAAAGCTTTATAAAAATGAAAATGGTGTTCGATTCTACCATGTTTTTCTGTGGCTAAGACTGAACTCGGGGGCAATGACTGTTCAACAGCAAAGCGCATCGACAGAAAGCATTTCAGTACGGATTAATCGAAACTACTGCAAATGCATAAAACAGTATGGACAGACGTTGCCTTGAAATATCGGAAAACAGCAACCAGTATTGATTGCTTAACATTTTCCTGCGCTACACATTCCATCTTAAAACACCAATGTTTGTTCTGATATCGCCGTATAGTAGATAAAGATAAATACATCCAATGGACATAATAATAGACTTCGTTGCAAAAGATTATTGCATTACATGTGACTCACATCCTTTATGCGTTAATATGTCAATCAGCTCGTGACGTCTACGGATTTATATACCGAAAAAAGGTGAGGCCTTCTAATGTATGTATACTTTAGTTTGTTCATAGTTCATAGTTTGTACTTGTACTTTTTAACGATTTAAAATCGATATGAGCACATCGAAAGCGAGTTAAGAAGAACAAGTGATAATGTATGACAAAAGAAGTGGTCAGGATAAACGTGATACTCGTTATCTTAGCAAAACCCTTTCTCTGTGTTTGATCTGATTCTCAGCTAGCTTGTGTGTGAATATCACAGGTAAAGAGTAAGTTCCATACAACAGCATGAATATTTTTTAATGTATTTCACTTGTACACAAATGGATGCCCAACAGATAGTACTTCCTCTGCTGTATCACATTAATGCATCTAGTGTCCCTAATTCAGAAAACTGCATGTAGTAGTTAATTAAAGGCGGGTACATACATGATGATGATGATGATGATGATGATGATGATGATGATGATGATGAGCTCAATCTCATATTACTTCTGGTTCGTTTGTTAATGCGGCTGCTGCTGGGGAATATGATATTGACGTTTTGTACTATGACAACAAAGACAACATATTATTATGGAATTTAATATTTTATGTTAGTATTGATTTGTGTCCTGTTGCAGTGTGTGATTCATGCTGTCTAGGTCGCCAGACTGATTATCATCTCGTTAAGAGCAATGGAGTCTGCTTACGTCGTTCAAGAGGCTGCTTAATTACTTTCATTTGCAATATGTTGTTCAGTTGAGAAAACCTTTGCAGTTGAATACTACAAGAACCACGAAAATGTATCTTAATTAATATATTTTAAATATGAACTATTACCACGTTTAATCAAAATACAGCGATGGATTTCGATTTATTTATTCATTATATTTACCTTAGGTAATTTTGCAACTCAAGAGCCATCGACAGGACGCAGCATGCTAAGTAAGTATGGGTATATTATCATAAGATATAAGAATATTCTAGATCTTGTAAAAGATAACATCATTCCCAAAACACTTTATTAAAACAATTTTCGACATAGCTATATTTGTCTGTCAATAAACAAGAATGATATTTTTAATGATTACATCTGTTTTATGGATGTTTAATTTTATTCCTGCACATAATAAATACTTATATTCCGTTATGATTACCCGGTAATGCTTATCACGATACGTAAACTGCAGTGCATATTTTCACATGTGTCCTGGTTACAAAATATCAAAGCACGTTCCATGTTTGAAAGCTAAACACAATATGACAAAAACTGCTTTAAATCATATTCATATTTTCGAAACAATTTAATATGTAACAATACATTAAAATTAGACAGGACAAAATCTACAACAAACGTAGTGAAAAAAATGTCTCTGTGACAATAGTTAAAGAAGCCATTACAAAGTGTGTATGACTTTACATATACTGTATTCATGAACTTCCATTGTATTCATAGGTGTTCGATTCGAAGTTCTGTTCCTATTTGGTTTATCAGGTGAGACTGCTATCTATCTTTTGTCATCGGTAATTAAAAGGGTATAGAAATCGAGTTAGATAAGATACACTTTTGAAAGAGAGATATTTCATCTTTTTCCGGCATATAACCCCTATTTCTTAAGACATTTCGCCATTTTGTTTCTGATTATGAGCACACTTACTAAATAACACCTTAATCGACTATGCAAGCCTCAAAGTTGATTTAAAATGGCCTTAATATTGAGCAGAAATGATAACTTGTCAAAGTACGATATTTATGATGATATGATTATTATTATTGTTAGTAATAAGAGTAGTAATAAAAGCAGCAGCAGTAATAGCAGTTATAGTTACAGTAGTAGTAGTAGTAGTAGTAGTAGTAGTAGTAGTAGTAGTAGTAGTAGTGATAGTACAGTAGTAGTAGTAGTAGTAGTAGTAGTCGTTGTTGTAGTAGTCGTAGGAAAAGTAGCAGAAGAAGTGAAAGTGGTAGTAGAAGTAGAAGTAGTAGTAGTAGTAATAGAAGTAATAGTAGTATAATAGTGACAGCTTTGATGATGATGATGATTATTATTATTATTATGATGATGATGATGATGATGATGATGATGATGATAATGATGATGATGATGATGATGGTTTCAGTGTCTGAAGCTGCAGTGGTGTTTGATAAACCTCCTACTGGAGGAGAGACGAAAACCTTCCCCGAGGACACAACTGTCGGTACCTCCCTGTATAGCCTACAGGCTACTGACAGTAGCGGAACTACTCCAGTGTTCACTATTGGCACTGCGCAGTGCGAGTCAACACCAGCACCAAGTTCAATACCAAGCTTCACTATTGACTCTTTGGACCAACTCGTGGTGCCTGCAGGAGGACTTGATGCCGAGAATTGTACCCAATTTAGATTTGAGTTTATGTAAGTGTATAAACAGACGTCTTCGAATATATTTACGTATGAAACTGAGAAATATACTTATTAATGATAGCTATCCATAACGCATAATCAGGCTAGACACACATGGACTATCAGCGACAAAACACCATTGGATGACGTTACTTCAACAAATAAGGGTCCTTTGCACATATACGTAAAGCAGGTGAAACATGTATATTCTATAATCTATGAAAGTAGTAAAACCATATCTATATACAGATATCTTTAAGCACGCTTAAAAATCAAATCATACTCAAACGTTTGAAAAATATCAGAAGGTTAAAGCATGCAGATGACAATATATGTCACGTTAGGCAATGAAGCAATAGACGTATAATGTTTATATTCACAGCGAAACAGTGAATACATAATTTCTAGTCTTACCGTTTTTGTGAACTTCTGACATACTTACACACATACACTGGCACAGACACAATTGCCAAAATGGTGCATCTTACTTGGGTTAACAAGTTTACTATTATTTTTATATTTTATAGATTATTTGTTTTGTCCTTTGGCATCATGTCTTAGTCTACGTTTCACTTTAGAGCTTTAAATGTTTTGAATAAAATTGATTGCAAATCACTGAACTCCTTTTGTTAAAAATAAAGACTTTATAGCATTCTCTTTGTTCAATGAGTTTACAATCACTAGATCAGCAGCTAGCAGTGCAAATGCTATACATTTAAATGCCTTGTAGCTATGCTAAGACTTGAATACGCCTATGAGCTATGATTAAGATTGATATGTCTCTACCAACTGATTGTTACTGTGGTTTCTGTCACTAAATCTATGTCCATTGCCATACCGAAGAAAATGGCTATTTTTAAAAAAACTGAAATAGTTACCTAATGAGCAGTCTAGCATTTAAAGCAGCAAGATTGCAGTTCCTACATAACCCATGCATGTTATGGAAAGATAAATAAATGAAAAGTTTTTTTCTAGATTAAGCAATTATTAACTTAAACACATATTACTACGTCAATTAACAAATATTTCAACACATTATATATAGCTACGTGTCATGGTTTTATTTTTCGGGGTAAGCTAGTCAATAGGAATATATAAAAAATCATCATGGCAAATATCTTACATAATAACTTGCTTGCTGACTAAAACACTGAATATAGAAAATTGTAAATAGAAGTCAATAAGCAAAGGGGTCGACCGCGGTACTTAAACCGGTTTTTCGGAACTCCAACATCGCACCTTTAAATATTTGTCTCAGAAACAATCATTTTTTAACAACTTACTGTCAGTATATTGATTTTGAGTAAATGACTGAACAAAAACACTGAATTCCAAAATTCCAAAAATTTAATAGTAAGCGTTATTAACTACCTAAAATGTGTATAATATGTATTAGACAGTTCCTGAAGTGATAACAGTTTAAAATAGAACAGCCCAAGTGACAATGTATACTAAGAATGAGCTTTTGATGTCATTTGATATAAGAAGTGTCACTTGAAGCAAATATGTAAATCTGTCTAACAAGTAGAAATCCGTAAAATTTGTGCAAAAAAGAAAACTAAAAAAGAATTACACACCAAAAACAAAAACAAGAAAAGGGGAAAATCGTAGGATATTCTGATGTTTACCTTCTGTGTAGTCTTACTGTAATGGCAATAAAACAGCTCAAAAACAATTCATAAAAACACTGAACATTTTTTATCTTTAACAGTGTGAAAGCTGGAGGTTCCACTGCGACTAGTGACCCACTAATAATTAAAGTCATCGATGTCAACGACGTGGCTCCCCAGTTCAGTAAAACAGTGTACAGGGGAGAGGTCTGGAAAAATGATGTGCAAGGTAAAATCTTTCAGTTGAGTATGGTAGGTTGACCCATTATGCCTAGATTAAACCAACGTGAGAAGCAATGTTATTTAATGGTATACAATCTGCTAGTGGTTTTAAAGGATTTATTCAATGACATTAGTGTTTATCGGCCGTCTAACCCTACATTTAGCATACTGACCGATGCTGACGCAAGGTCAGCCCGGATTATTATCGAAGCGACTCTCATTGGTTGTACTTCTCGATATTATCATAAATATGTACTCCTCGAAACAAGGTACGTATCGTGAAAAACCAACGACATATGCACATATGTGTTTAAGACTTATAACTGTATCAAGTCGGTATTCGAAGATGGATCTTAAAATTCGAATATTTTATCTTTTCAGTCATTTTTGTTTAAAGTCAAATTGAAAAGGTATTTCTTAAGTTGATCGTACTGTCTCCAGACGACTGAAGACGCGATATGTGATTGCGCTCACTCTAGTATAGATAGGGTGGGGCCATTTCTCTAACAACGAATTGCCATCTGGTTAACAGCATGAAATCACTTCACCCCACACAGCCCGTTCTCTGCCTTTCTCCCACCTAGAACCAGTCACATCACGCATATGGTCGTAGAAACAGTTGCCAACGTAAAATAAACATACATGTCAGTTCAAAGCTGGGTCAATCAGATACACTTATTACGTAAGACCGACTATAACCAGCTTCGGTTAGGATCGCGTGTAATAAATGCAAAACGTTTTATAAGGATATAATTTTTAATAACATTCCACCAGAACTTCTTTTATGTTTGGAACACACAACTAAATAACTGTCAGGCAAACTATGATTTTATGGACATGTTTTAATTGCTGTTTTTGTCATTTTACTTCATAATTGTTATTTCATACCTATACAATACCGCGATATCTGCGATATTCTGTAACCGCAATTTTCTGCTCTTTGTTTTCCCTACGTTCTTCCCGAATAAGAAAAAAAAACTTTATAGGCTTTTTAATTGTTCGTCACAGGTTTACTGAACGTACTTAAACGTAAAGCCGTTTTTAAGCAGTCTTTATATATACTGGTTGGACCAATAGATTATTAGTATAAATGATTTGCTGGATAAGCTTGGCCTAGCTGTTCTTATGGTGCAAAAACATTTGTATCAAACGGTCAACTGGAGCTTATAAAGCAACGGATTTTAGACCATTTTTACCAAGAGTTCTACATTGAATTAAATACCACTACGAAACTGAATACCTAAAAATTGTTAAAAGATGTTGTTTTTTTCACATGAAGCATATCTTTAACTATTGACAGACAAGAGCTTACGAGTCGCATTGACAAGATTCCGACGTTCGTCACATAAACTTGCTTTTAAGGATGGAATGTATAGAGGCATTGAATGATCTCAGTGAATTTGTATTAAATGCAATCAGAGACAAGTCGAAAATGAATACCACTTTTTATTAACTTGCCCTTTTATGGGAACTTAGAACAAAATATTTACCTGGATACTACTGGACTTAGCCTAATATGAACAATTACAAAATTTAATGAAAAGCTAAAAAACACTGAATTTGTCTACTACTATTAGTAACTCTGTACAACAACAGTTGCTATTTTTACTGCTAATAATAATCTACTACCAATATTCCTTTCAACAATATCAAAGTCATCATTTACTAGCTTTAACGTCAAGTATTTATTCTAATCTCTGTACCGAGCTCACAATGTATTAACGCCACGCATAAAAAAAATCGTAAATACTTTACACTTACCTTTTTTATATTAACTGTGTCGTTACCTTAAAACTTGTATACATCTCTCATCCAAACAGTGTGTAGTATGCTTCATAGTAAATACGTGAAACGATCAGTTCACCTCTATAGCCTATTTTATCCTGGTACAGACGCAAACAAAACACTAACGACAATCCTACATGTAAATAGCGCACATAATCTCTGTTAACACGAATATTGTAGATGCTAACACTACTTTCTCTTATTAGTACAAAACGTGTCTGTTATATGTAACGATGTTCTACGTAAAGGATAAACAATGAGTGGAGTGATCTATGAAAAAAGCGTCTATTTATTGCACTCGCGTCTATTTTTATAGGTCACTCCACAAGGTGTCTATCCGACTTAGACCACACGACTGCAAAACCCCGAAATTCTCGTGCACAAAGCAATGTATCGCCCTACAGTTTACAAGCCGATATACAAACTTTGTCACTCACAATTTGTGTATAAAAGTAGTCAGAAGTATTCAAAGCTTTTAGTAAAATGAGTGATGGATTTTGTTTAACGCAACTCTGCGAGTAAAACGATGCAAATATCACCGAGCTTGACTCGTTACCGACTCAAGGCATTTTGGAATCAAAAACGAGTATTACTAAACGATTTAACAATGTAGAAGTTGCAACTGAAGAATAGTTGCAGCAACGCAGAATCGAAAGAATTCCAGTGAAAACAAGGAAACAAAATAGCTGGGCGATGTCCTGCTACGTAGAATGGGCTGAGTGGAGGAACACCGAAGCTGAAACACTTCTTGGTGACAGTGGCCTCGTTCTAGCGACTTTAGGCAATCAGTCTCTGTATTCCATGGATTACTGGTTATCTAGATTTATTCTTAAGGGTCGTCGAAAAGATCGTTCCCCTTACCCATCGAATACTTTGTACAACATTGCCGCATCTATTCAGCGAACTCTACGAGAGGTACCCTGGTCGATCAGATGTGAACATTTTTGACTTAAAGGATACACACTTCGCTGAATTCAGAAAGCAGCTTGACAGCCATATGAAAGAATTAAGCAATCAAGGTACACTTAAAGGATACACACTTCGCTGAATTCAGAAAGCTGCTTGACAGCCATATGAAAGAATTAAGCAATCAAGGTAGGTAACAATGCATTTCATTAATCAGTCATTGAAATATTAAGTTAATTATTTTCATATTGTGTCAGTTAGATAATTTTATCATTAAGTGAGTAATTTTGTTGATATTTTGGTTAGTCATTAAATCAAATTAAAAAACTTTAGTAGTTTTAAAGTTAGTGTTATTTTTTTGTCATTCCAAAAAACACATCAAAAACAACAAACAAATGTTTCGGTGTTTGAATATGAAACAAGTTTGCCCTTTCAACAGTCAATTTGAAATTTCGTAAGATAACAACATCATCATCATCAACAACAACAACAATCACAATAACAATAATAAATGATGATGATGCATCAGCATCATGATATCGATGATGATGCAGTACAAGCAATGATTATAATTTTCTTATTGTCGGAGTGTTACATATTTAACAATAGGTATAATTTCTAACACTTAACGAAAATCCTTATGTTGCTAATGTAAATGGAAAGGGAAGTAACCCAATAATATTTATCTGTAAAATCTACATAATATTTTTGCTAATCGGTCAACGTAATATATAAGTCAGTTTTACTGTGTGTTTATTTTATAATTTGTTCAATTTTGTGTATTTTTAGGTGTAGGAATTCACAGAAATCGGGCGGATCCAGTGACAGATGAAGATGAGATGAAGTGGTCGGACACTGGTGTTATTGGTTACGCAAACGCAAACTTGTTAAGCTACGCCGTGTTTTTTTTTACAACTGTAAACTATTTGGTTTTAGAGGTGGCGATGAACATCGAAATCTAGATGCCAATCAGTATTCTATTAGAATTGAAAATGGAAATAAAGTGCTTGTTTTCGAAGGAAGAAATAGTAAGAATGTTCAAGGTAGATTACATTAGAGGAAAGTTGAACCGAAATTAATAAATCAACATTCTATGGCTGGAAATCCCAGATGTGTTGTTTATTTGAACCATACCTTGACAACATACCCAAATCAGGACCTTTTTACCGGAAACCATTATCACCAAAGTTCACTATATCAATTGTATTCTCTAGCCAATGTGTAGGCGTCAATACGATTTCTAAGTATATGAAAGATATGTTTGCAGAGGCTGGACTAGATACGGAGGGACGAAACATCAGAAACCACTCCGGGAAAGTCACATTATGTACAAATCTGTATGCCCAGAGTTTTGACGAACAGGCTATCATGGGAAGAAGCGGTCATCGCGGCACAGCGGTTAGAGATCTTATTACCATGTATTGAAAATGGAACAAAATACACGTTGTACATTGTATGTTTATTTAGTTTGTATGCTTAAACGTCCACTTCGTACTATAATGACAAATATGTATCGATAGCACAGTATTACACTAAGCTGTCGGCCGTTTATTTATTAACATGAGATAGTAAACGAGATGCACGTGCACCACGAACCTTCGTAGACAACGCAAAAGAGTTGTCTACGGGATTTATTTAACGGTAATACTGGCCACTGATTGGCCAGTGGGCGGTAACTGTGGTCTAATATCTCCTATACCATTGCACGAGCTGTATAACCGACTTAGACCATGCTTCCCTGTCCTATCCAAACAAATAGAAAGATTTTGCTTTGTCTGAAATCGGTACGAGTTGCACGCGTTCGGTACGTTTGAAACAACGGACCTGCGTATTCAAATCACACATAATCAGTCGTAGCAAGATGTACCTGATTCACCTTTATGAAGAAGAAAACATTAAATATATCGCAGTTGAAATGCTTACCAACCCCGGAAATATTTCATGCTTACACATACACTGAGAAAAGTTCTCGGTATTGCCATGTTACTGCTGTGTCGGATGAAACACTTCACGAACGACGAGTCGAGCGTTTCCAAAAACACAAGAAAGCAGAATTGTTGGGTCGTAATGTGTTTCGAAGATGGTCTAAATGCAGAAACAAGCAATCACACTTTTTGAATAGATGGGTTCTGTGCCATTAGACTTAAGCGGCCAAAGCTTACCTTCCATGGATTACTGGCTGACCAGATTTATAATAGAGTGTAGACGAAAGGATGGTAATCCTTATCCTCAAAACACTTCATACAACATAGCCGCAGCAATTCAACGTTATTTGCGCGAGGAGTGTGGAAGGAATGATCTCAGTCTCTTCGACACAAAACAACCAGCTTTTGCTGTGTTTTAACGTCAGCTTGACAGTTGGATGAAATAGCTTACTAATAACGGTAAGTTGTATTATTATTATTATTATAGGGTGCCCCTGGCTGGACGGTTAGAAACGCTGCCCTTAGAAGCCTCACTGACTGTGTTCGAATCCCGGCTCGGTTGTGTACTTTGAAATTTTATTAATATAGATTTCTTTCTATAACATAAGGAGAAAGGTACAGCCTATTAAATTTGTACTTTATAATTATATACACTGCCCATGCTGACCATATCCATACGTTCTTATAACAGTATCTCTATCTAGGGATGTTTTAAGTTACAGTTGCTTATCTTGCTTCATCCATTACTTATCCCCTACATTCCATTGAACGTCAAATAAATGAAAGATACATTTAACGTTTTTGTTATTTCTTTTTTCAGGGGTCGGCATACAAAAGAAGCGGGCAGATCTTATGACGGATGAGGACGAGCTTTTTCTCTGGGAGTCAGGTGTGTTGGTTTCACACACAGCAAAGGCACTGAGCTATACAGTATTTTTTACAACTGCAAAGTTTTTGGATTTCATGGCGGTGACGAACATCGAAACCTCGAGGTGAACTACTATTTGCTAAAACATGAGTCAGGAAAAAATGTTATCTTTCTTGGAAAAAAAAATGTTCAGGGAGGTCTCCATCAATGAAAGGTCGAACCCAAGATGGTTTTGCATTTTGAGGATGAGACAAATCCCAGATGTTTAGTGAGATTATTTTCCTTCCTAGCTTAATGCAAAACCAGCAAGTATTTTAGCCCATCTTGCAGAAAACCGCTTGATAATAGACCAAATGGTTCAGTGTGTTTTTCATCGCAGGTTGTTGGACAAAACACACTTGGACAGTACAATGATCAACATGTTTTCAGAGGCAGGTATCAGTACAGATGGTCGAAACATTACAAAGTGACTCTCTGTATCACTGTCTACCAGCAAGGTTTTGACGAACAAGCCATTATGACAACAAGCGGCAACCTTAGTACTGCAGTTAGATCTTACAAACGGACTTCATTAGAAGTGATGCAGATCGTCAGCAACTCCTTCCAGCCGCCCCTGGTCAGTGACCACTATCCATTAAAACGTTTGAAATCTGAAACTGTTTTCGCAGAAGAAAAAAAATGAAGACTGTGCAAGTACCATTGAAATAACTTTTCCAGAAGCTATTCGGAGCATTGTGATTAAATGTGCTGGAAGGAAAATGGCCATTGAATTAGGTGACATGTAGTCTATAAGTGTTCTTATATGTGCATAGCATGATCGTTTTAAGTGGAATTATATCAGAGTTTGCTACATGCATTTCACAATAAGTGTTATTTTCGTTAATCATTAAATGTAATTATAACAATGGGTAATTTGTTCATAGGAGCTAGGTAATGTGGAAAGGACCTCATCGTAGTTTATAAATTACTTTAAATATTGAGCTTTTGTATGACTCATATTCTGCAATAAGTAGTCATCAGCATTTAATTTATACCTGATATTACTATTTTTTATATTGCAATGGTCATTATTACGAAATGGTCCCTTTACACATGGGCTCACATAATGTTAGGTCAAGTGACGCTCTCTACTTGCACACTTACACCAAGCGATGTTTGTTTATTGAAGTCACGCTACGCGTAATTCAGGTGCTGGTCGAGTATATATACAACACACACACACCACACACACACACACACACACACACACACACACACACACACACACACACACACACATATATATATATATATATATATATATATATATATATATATATATATATATATATATATATATATAAATATATATATATATGTGTGTGTGTGTGTGTGTGTGTGTGTGTGTGTGTGTGTGTGTGTGTGTGTGTGTGTGTGTGTGTGTGTGTGATATTAGCGCGCTGGTATTTAACGACTGCTTTGATATGTTCACGGGTATAAATGTGCGGAAATATCTTCATGCTGATATAATGTCTCAAAATGTAATTTGTAGTTATTTATACAATGTTATCGTCGTAATAATGTTTAGCTTTTTATATTTTGTCGGTTCGTTTGTACTTTCTTTTTGTTTCTTTTCTTCTTTGCTAATTCTTGATTGTTATCCATTCTTTGTTATTCACTTTTTCGTGTGCTCTCATATTTTGCAATACATGCATGTAATTCTTTTTTCTTCTTTGCATCAATCATTGGTTGCTATTATTTTATGCTCTCTGTCATATGTTATCATCATCATCATCATCATCATCATCATCATAATCATCATCATCACCAACATCGTCTTCATCATCATCACACCAGCCCCAAATATCATCACCATCATCACGTCGTTATCTTCGTCTATTTCTCCATTTTTGTGTGAATCAGTAGATTTTACTCCTTTGCTTTGAGCCATTAGTTGACTAATGTATTTTCCCAATGTCTGTAGTTTCATTTTCTTGATTTGTGCGCGCATCAATAACTAGGATGGAATTTTAGATGGAATTCTACATGAAAACTCAGATTTCAACGGAACTGTGACTTTTTCGTTGTGAGATATTGATTTGTATATGTTTCAATACTTATTGAACGTTATTTTTGTTATTAAGATTATTGTCAGTCAGTTTTCTGTTGTTGTGTTTTGGTACTTGTGGTTGATTAGGACTACTTTTAAGTTGTTTTCGACACCTAACCGGAAGTTGACGAAACTTTCATTTAAGACTGTGAACATGCGATTTTTATCCAAATGTCTTGTTTAAAAGTCAGACACTGGCCAGCAGAAATAAAATTTGAGCATATTTTGAGTTTCTGTCATGTTTTGCATGTAACCCTTGATTGAAACTGTTTATTGGAACGTTTTAGGCATATTCTCACGAGATAGTTTTCGCTAGCATTTTTGGCAAGTCACCATTGGTGTTCCTTTTATTATTGAGGTAAGAATACTTACGGAATAATTGTTAGAGGTATAGGGGAACAGGTATCGGTTCTTTATCATATATTCTTTCTTCCTTTCCACTCTAAAAACCTTACCATGGCAGTTTTTTTTTCAATTTGTGTATGAATGTTTGTGTTTTTTATATTAGATCTACCATTCTTATTTGTTTATTCATTTTCATCACATATTGAAGATAAATATGTGTATTGTGTGTAGTTCTATATACATTTGAGTAAGAGGGTTTATCCGATAGTCTTTAGTTGTAGTTGCGTTGAAAGCCAGAAAATGGCTTCCCCAATGCAATTATCCCCCAAAGGAAGGGACACATTTATACAGAATATAATTTCCAGTCCATCAGACAAACACTTGCCTCCTCAGTACAGTATAAACTCCTTCTATACCAAAACTACTATTGTTTTCAGGAGAAGAACCATTAAACACGAATTGTTGTTCATATCTGAAATGAAGTTTTTTGTTTGAACATTGATTCAGAATTAACGGATAACATTTTATTTCAGGCAGCCAGGAGGTCGATATGTGGACCTGCGAAAACAACAATTTTATTCTTTAATGCAGTTCAGCGGCCTGAAGAATCTGTTGCCACCTTTGCTTGTCGCTTGGAGAACATTTCACAAATAGCTATTGAAAACAAGCATTTGTGCTAAGACGCTAAAGATGACATGTTAAGACTTGGTATGCATTGTCATATAAAAAACTGAAAATGCAAACGAGGCATAAATATGACTCTATCTCTTAATTCACCATCTTGCTAAGAGAAATAAGGGTTGTTGAGAGAGAGAGAAAGAGAGAGAGAAAGAGAGAGAGAGAGATTAATCTTGGTAACACAGCAAAGAATGCAAAGAATGCAAATATTGCTTCTCTGGATTCACAATTTGAGCATAAACTAGCATCAGTTGAACATTCTTTTATGTCAGAGTTGTAAGATGTTGAAGCAAGGTAAAAAAGTATGATTCACTGTTTGGAGAAATTTTGCAGAGATAAGAATTAAGAATTAAAGGGATTCTCGCGACCACCTTTGGCGGCGTAGCAATCCGGTCATTTTATTGGTTGTGCTGAAGTTTCCAGCCATTTGATTGGCTGAGAAAGTCCGTCGGCTAAAAACCTTCCTTACGATGACATACATGGAGGCGTAAATAGCGGTGAAATTTATTCAAAATAGCGGCGTAATTTATTCAACCGTCAACCCTAATGCCATTGTTTAAAAAGTAAAGGGGGGAAAGTGCTATTAGGCATGTCAGTCTTCTCATTGATTTTATTGATGTTAGTCGCAGTGGTATGGTTATAGAATATTTAGGTTATTCCAGCGTTAACATTTGTATAGATGACTATTGATCATGTAGTGGTTTACAATAGTGCCTTTCATATAAGTGTAAATACCTTGTCTAATGTTTGTTGACTTCAATCTTCAAGTTTAGTGCTATATGAAATAAAAAGTATACACATCATATCATCTGATTAAATAAATTATTAGGATAGAGACAGATATTAAAGATAATTCTTAACATCAACATTCTAGCCATTAGACTAAAGGTAATCATGTATAGAAATGTATAAGTACATAGATCATTTGTTGTATGAATGATTAAGGACAATTAAACATTTGAATATGTATGATGCTATTATAAACAGGGGCATAGAGTTTTTCCAGTGTACATCACGAGACTAGTATTTCAGTTAAACAACAAGGATATTTTTTCATATCCTCTACTATATTTGATGTGTTGAAGGCATATACAACGCGTTTTGTTTTGTTTAAGACACACGTTTTAAATTGGTATGTATTGTGATAAGGGAAAGTTGTCTCAGTAGAACCACCTGCATATATCAATTTGGAGATATTTTCATTCTGACTGGGGCTCATGATTAAGCTTTACCCGCTTCATAACGGGTTTGAATTAGAAAAAGAGCGGGCGTGTCGGGCTTTTCGTTGTCATAGATGTTTTATCGACCACCCCTCACAAACACAACCTACTAACATCATGGAGGTTGAGGATGAAGAAGATAAAGAGATGATTGACCTTTATTTCAATTAACTGTTGGAAGAAGTAGATGAAAAGTACATACCCCTGTCGTGGGAGAGGCTTGTACGTGCATTGAATCTCTCTTATGCAATCATTGCTATGCACAAACCATTATTTCCAGTAATTACAGATCATGAAAACGGGCTAGTGGAATTCAAAAATGAGGAAAATCATACAAGGTATATTAGATATTGAATGACGACTATTTCATTGACACATGACAAAGTCATTGGATAAACATCAACAAATGGCAGACTCAACCATATGTTATACGACAGATTCACGAGTTGAAATGTTATGGGCACACATCCTTCCTGTAATTTATTCCTATGGCGGCGTAATTTATTCCATGGTTAACCCTAATGCGGTTGTTCAAAAATCAAAATGACGAAAGTGCTATTATTCATGTCAATGTACTCATTATTTTAATTGATGCTAAGAGCAATGGTATTCTTGAGGATAGTCCAGCGTTAAACGTTTGTATGAATGACTATTGATCGTCTAGTAGCGAACAATGAACGCGTTCATGTTCAAATACCTCGTTTAAAGTTTGTTGACATCAATTTTCAAGTTAAATACTATATAAAGGGGTTTTGTCTAGCGATTCGCATTGCTCCGTTTTAAATTGATTTATCTAGTTTAATTTGTAGTTAACAAAAGATTGTATTTGTTAATATGGCACAGGCACAACTAAATTTTGCAGCAAACGTCTCTTTCGTGGATAATATTGATTTTGATGAAGTTACATGGTCACCTATATAGAAATTAAGTACATGTACTTTGTGTCATGGTTATTTTTTAACTGTGGAAAAGAAAACGTAATCAAATCAAAGTATGTTTGGAAAAAAAACGTACGAAAGAAATTAACATCCCATTTGTATTTTGAAGCTTTGTGTGAATTAAAAGAAAGTCCACGCTGACGATTATGCTGAAGATTAAACGCATATCGGTCTTTATTTGCCGCGCCCTTTAATGCATTGCATCAATGCTTTTGTTGTATTTAAATCAAAACCCCTAAATTTAAATTTAAATAAATAAGCAATTATCATCGTTGATTTCCGTAAAAAAGGTGACAACATATTTTATCACCACAAAATTTTATATTTTGAAACTTTTAATCCACAAAAACTAGAAATGAGTGATATGATAAGCTTAATGAGCTGTAATTAAAACAAAGTCTGCTGTTTTACATTTTTATTGGGTTATTTGTATTTCTGTCATATCAAAAAATTATATGTGATTTCGCTATTATTTCAGAAAAGATTTTTAATACATGAAAACCAACAAAACATTTTAAATTAAATATAACAAAGCATTTAAAATGTAAAAGTAACTAATTATTGTTTGTTTCGAATATTTTCATATATTATTTTGACTATCTTTTACATTATTAACATCACTTCAAGATCATTCATGTAGTAGAAAAAAACTATGCAGTTTCAGTTGAGTATTTAATTTTTTATGTCAAAACTTGTTAAAAAATAAAGCCTTATTTTCTACGTTATTGAAATGGGTTATCAAAAGAAAGTTGCATGTAATGGAAATACAAAATAAGGCATACATTTTACACTATTTTGCAATTCAAATATAATAAAGACTAAAAATGTTAAATTTAATTTAAATTTCTTAAACTTGAAGGCTTTATTATATTTAAATTGCAATATCGTGTAAACTTTAATGGACCATGTGTTGCTGTGAAACTAGAGATGGGGATTCTGGCGGTTGAGCAACCTCGGGATTGGCGTACGGTATATCTGTGGGATGCAACACACCGTCTTGACCCAGAATATGAACAGAACAGAACAAATTTTATTCAGACTTGTAAGAATATACATTGTCTAAAAACACATCTCAGTCAACATTCAACATTTTGTCACGTGGTAAACATACATGTGTCAACAAACATATTAGTTTTGGAGAGTAATACTTTTTTTCCAATAATTTAATTAAGTTCCGAACATTTATGTACATAACATATTTTAATAATTAATTCTATCCTGCAGAGCTTTTTTGATAAATTGTGCTAAATTAAGAAGGAGTTTCTTTTTTACTGTAGCCATCAGTAAGTTTAATTTAAACACCGATGGTCTACGATAGAATGAAGGTTGTATATATTTTGTGCGTAAATCTTTATATAAAGGGCATACAAGTATAAAATGATAGATGTCTTCAATATCTCTTGTGTTACAACAGGTACACAATCGTTCATTTTTAGGAATATAATTGCTTCCAAAGCGACCTGTTTGTATTCTCAAGGAATGTGCAGATATTCGTATACGGGTAATATAGAAACGAAGATCAATAAGTAATATATTAAGATAACATTCGTACTTAAAACTCGATTTAAAATAATTATATTCTTCAAGAACCGGACTACTTCCAATGGATAAAAACATTCTAGAATAAAACAATCAATAACTCTTCGTTTAAAAAGTTTTGGAAATATATTATATCAATTGTATCACTGTTTCCAAATACATATGAAAAATCCAGTCATCCAACAGCTTTCATTCAATTGAAGACCCAGTTTCTTTTTCCATTTTAGACGTCCTAACTTTTTTCAATATACTTTTTTGACTATTTCTCAGCTTTCACCAATATTTATTTATCCTAACGTATCTAGATACATACAAAGGGCATCTTTCTAATTCCCCGTATACTGCTGCAGAGCTACTGTTGTTTCAAACATTTAGAATCATTTTGCAAAATTTAAGATGAATCCTTTCAATAGACTTAGATTTAGTAAAACCCCACCCCTTAGTGCCATAATTTAAGATTGGGCCAACAAAGGCGTCGAACAACTGGCACAAAATTTTTGGTTAAACCTGGATAGATTTACAATTATATAGTAATGCATTTAATGCCTTTATTGCTTTACCAGCACTATATTCGTTATGCAATGCAAATGAACCTGTATAATTGAATACAGTACCTAATTAGTTAAAGTCATTTAACAATTCAATAGGAGTATCATTATATGTCCAGCTTTCAGTTGCCAACAAGCCGCCTCTCTTTCTAAACACGACTATTTTCGTTTTGTCACAATTAAGTTCTAGACCCCATTCACAACAATATAATTTAAATACATCCAGATTTTTTGTAAGTCCACAGGAGTTTTACCGAAAAAAACATATCGTCTGCAAAACGAATTGTTGTCAGAATAAGGTCATTCATATGTATACCCATGCCACCATTGTTTAGTATATACTTCTCTGAATCTTCTAAGAACAGGGATGCGAAAATGGGTGATATTGTCTCTCTTGCTTCAGCCCCACGAGGCTATTGTAGAATTCTGACATATTGCCAAACGGTTTAACGCAAGATCGTACCGATATATATTTACTTATTAATATTCTTAACATTTTTACATCTATTCCTGTTCGGTGCAATTTGAATAATAGCCCGTTTCTGTAAATGCCATCGTATTTTTTTTACATCAAGAAAGGCAACATACAGACGTTTATGTTTTGAAGGAAATGATTTATGGCAGAACTCAGAATAAACATCGCATCTACTGTTGAATGACCCTTTCTAAAACCAAACTGTGAATCTGATAACTTATCATGCGAGATGCAAAACTCGTTAATCCTTTTGTTTAAAATAGACGTGAACAACTTTGAAAAGCAACTAAGTATTGCAATACCACAGTAGTTATTCACGTCATCTTTATCCCCCTTCTTATGTAACGGGGCTATAATCCCCTCTCTCCACTGGTCGGGGAAATGACCTGAATCTAAAATCATGTTGAAAATATCACATATATCCGGACATAAAATGTCAATGCTTTCAATTAGATATTCATTTAAAATACAATCTGCCCCATGAGCCTTATTAGTACTCAATGTTTTAACAACCCTTACAATTTCGTTTATTGAGAACGATATCTCAAATTAATTATCTAAAAACCTCTCTTACATTAAATACAATAAACTTTAAGAATGATGCCAAAAGTTGCAGACTTTCTTTTAAATCACACAAAGCTTTAAAAATTACAAACGGAATGTTCATTTCGTTTGTCCATTTTAATAACAAATGCAATCTTCTGTAAACTACAGAATAAACTAGATGAATCAATTTAAAACGAGCATGCGAATAGCTAGACAAAACCCCTTTAGTAATAAACTTGAAAAATTGATGTCCACAAACTTTAAACGAGGTATTGGAACATGAACGCGTTCATTGTTAGCCACTACACGATCAATTGTCATTCATACAAACGTTTAACGCTGGACTATCCTAAAGAATACCATTGCACTTAAGATCAATTAGAACAATGAGTAGATTGATATGATAATAGCACTTTCGTCCTATCGTGATATTTAAACAATGACTTTAGTGTTGACAGTTGAATAAATTACGCCGCTATATGAATAAAGTACAGGAATAAACAGGAAGGATGAGTGCCGACAACATTTTAACTCGTGAATCTGTCTACCACATATGGTTGAGTCTGCCATCTGTATATGTTTATCCAATGACTTTCTCATGTGTCAATGAAACAGTCGTTCAATATCTAATACACTTTTTATGATTTTTCTTATTTGTGATTTCCACTGGTCCGTTTTCATGATCTGTAAATAGTCTTTACTGGAAATAACTATTTTGTGCATAGCAATGATTGCATCAGAGAGATTCAATGCGTGTATAAATGTCTCCCGCAAAAGGAGTAAGTCCTTTTCATCGACTTCTTCCAACAGTTCATTGAAATTAAAGTCAATCATTTGTTTATCATCTTCATCCACAACCTCCATAATACAAGAATGCTGTGTTTGTGAGGAGTTGTCGATCAAACATCCATGACAGCGAAAAGCCCGACACGAACGCTGTTTCTTTCTAATTCACACCCGTTATAAAGCGGTAAAAGCTTAATTATGAGCATGAGTATTTGAACTTAAATGAACTTGGCCATTGTTTACCATTATATGATCAATAGTCATTCATACAAACTTTAACACTGGAATAACCTAAATACTCTAAAACAATACCACCGCTCTTAATATCAATAAAAACAATAGTAGATTGACATGAATAATGGCACTTTCCCCGTTTAATTTTTAAACAATGACATTAGGGTTGACGGCGGAATAAACTACACCACTATTTTAAATAAATAACGCCGCTGTTTACGCCTCCATGTAGGCCATCGTAAGGAAGGATCTGAGTCGACGGGCTTTTCTCAGCCAATCAAATTGCTGGAAACTTCAAAACAACTAAACCAATGAAAATTGTTACGCCGCCGAAGATGGCCTCGATATTCCACTGTTATCTCTACTAATAGATGAGTTGAAGACCGAGGTTAAGATAGATGAAACAGAAGCAGAGGACGAGGTAGCCAGTGAGAAAATGAGGTAGCTTTTATGGTAGCAACTTCAATTCTCAGTCAAAATGGTAACCTCCGTTGCTGGTCAAACAGAGGTTGTTGGTTAGGCTAGGAATGAAGGCCATACAGAAACCAAGGTCTCGCTTAGTTGGAGAGTCAAATGAATCAGAGATTCAAATAATGGTATTGGATTTAAGGCACTGTTAGAGACAGGAGCCATGGTTTCAGTTATATGTGAGTCAGCACGTGATTCAATTTCTCCAAAACCAGAAATTGTATCCATTGAAAACTGAGGTTTGTTTCAACAGCAGATACTAGTGACATGGAGTAAAGTGGATATATTGAGTTTGCAAGTTCATTTCAGTCACCAACTATCATGATCTTTTACTGGTTATTCCCGATAACGCTTTCACAAGTCATTGTCCTATTTTTCTAGGTACAAATATGATTCGTGTTTTAGAAATAGCCATGCTTTCTCTTGATGCAGTCATTTCCATGAGCCGTGGCAGTTTGCTATTGATAGTACAAAATGTGTCTCATACAAAACCAAGTTGTTGTGTGGTAAAAGAAGGTAAAAAGTTGGGGCCGTATGAGAGTAAAACATTGCATTGCTAGAAATGTAGATAGTTATCTCAAGTGATTACAGAAGACTCAAGTTCAGTTTTCAGAGGATTCGTTTGTGTCCTAGGGTTGTCAAGGTGAAAAAGTCACAGAGCATGTATGCAACCTGACAGCTCAGAGGTAGAAATTTCTCTAAAAGTTACTATTTGTCAACTCACTGAAGTTGAAGTGGTTGGTACTTTGGTCACGGATGATAGAAAGTCAGTGTATTCACATTCCTGTGACATGGGTGTCAAAATAAATGTTGACAATGCATCTCCAAATCAGTTGTATATTGTTCATCAACTCTTAGATAGGTGGGAAAATGTGTTGTCATCTGGACCCACAGATATAGGTCAAACTGATGTGTTTAAACATAATATTGTGTTAGAAGATACTAAACCATTTAAAAAGCCTTACAGCAACATATTAAAGCTATGTTACAGGCAAGTGTTATTAGATTATCAGAGAGTCCATACTCTATTAATGTGGTGTTGATAAAAAAAGATGGAAGTCTGCGATTTTGTATTGACTGGAGGATTCTTAATATAAAGACCAGGAAGGATACATACATGTTGTCACGTTTTGACGATATAGTAGATACTCTCGTAGGTTCTACTATGTATTCCAAACTTGACTTGACATCAGGACATTGGAATGTTGCGATGTTTGAGGACAGTAAACAGTATACTGATTTTTCAGTTGGGAATTTAGGATTTTATTAGTGGAATAGAATGGGTTTTGGGCTATCAAATGCAGGTTCTATTTTCAGAGGCTTGTAGAGCGTACCAAAGAAAATAAGCACCTAACGGATTGTTTGGTGTTTTTGAATGATATCCTTATTTTATCAAAGGATTTTGTTCAGTATATTTCCAGATCTGACTCCTGTCTTACAAAATTGGCTAAACATAGGTTTAAAGCTTAGACCAGACAAGAGCGAGTTGTTTTTGTCTTCGGGTAAGTATCTGGGTCATGTTACATCTGGAGAAGGTATTCATACAGTTCCTGACAAGGTTTCAGCAGTGAAAAATTAGCCAGTACCCAGAAATGTAAAGGAAGTATGTCGGTTGCCAGGCTTCACAGGTCTTTACATACGTTTCATTCCGAATTACTCCAAAAGTGTAAAGCCATTGAACACATTATTGGTTGAACATTGTCTAAATAAATGGGACAAAATCAAAGAAACTAAAAAAGGCAAGTCCAGTGTCATGGCAATGGGGTCCTGGCCAACAAGTTGCAGTTGAAACAGTCAAGGGAATGGTAATTTCTAGCCCAGTTCTCAGTTTTGCAGATTTGTTTAGCCCTTCATTCTACATACAGACAGTTCTGGTTCTGCCTTGGGAGAAGTACCCTACCAAAACAAGATGATTAAGAACGTTTAATCGGATATGCTAGTCGTGGGTTAAGGCCGAATGAATAAAATGTATCCAGCACATAAGCTTAAGTTTTTAGCTTAAAAGTGGGCGGTGACTGAAAATTTAGTGATTATCTCTCGGGTAATACATTAGAAGTAGTCACAGACAACAATCCGCTGACTTGTGTGTTGAAAACATCCAAGTTGGATGCAATTAGTCAAAGGTAGGTTAAATGCTGATGCTGATGGATTGTCACGCATTCCCGATTCTTTGATATACCAGGAAGCTGTGCAAGCTATTTGTAATGATGTTATTGCAGATGTCCTTAAGACTTCAGGTGTGTTGACTGGAATTACCCCTCCTTCGGCCGGGGAGGAAGAATTCCAGTTTGACAGTTTTAATAAGATTGATTGGAAGTAAGAGCAAGCTTTTGACAAAGATTTGTTTCGTGTTTGCCACTTGGTTCCATATGGCTCTCGTCCAATGTTGAGAAAATGATTTAAGGTGAGTAGAGCTCCTGACAGATATGGTCAGTGGGTTTGTCAGATGTCTTCTCCATATGATTCTCAAATGCAAGGCAATCAGGTGCATAGAATATTTTTGTGTAAAATTTGTTTTATTTTGACTTTTATGTCAGACTGTCTTTTTATGAGTATTTGTGTATACCTTATATGATGTAATTAACATGCTGTTTTGGTAGTTTTCTATTGTCTTTATTTACAGCTGATGTAAACTCAATGTTATTTTGGATCTGAGGCATATATATTTCACATATATAACGCTTAGTATTTAACAGATCTGTCGATATAAATCTGTGTTTGAGTTAACTGTTAAAATACTTTTCATATGGCTTGCTGTGATTGTTAGACTTATGCCGTACGGGCAGTTTAATATTACTATTTCTAGCAATAATCTAGTCGTTATGGATATAAGAAAATGCCAGAATACATTTTATTCAGTGGGAGGGAATATATTACCCAGTGTTCCTTTTTCCAGATCTTACTTTATCATAAAACCAAATATATCATTGCATTATTATATCGTCTGTTGACAGTTGTTGTGTCTGTACTGTGTTGGCATGTCTGTCACGTGTTGATGTCTGTAGTGTCCACTCTGTGATAAGTGTCCAGTGAGAAAACATGTTCTACAGCTAATCTATTTTCTAACTTGTAAGTGACCTGAAACGCTCTATACTTACTATATAAGGGACTGATAAGGGGCAGGGTAGGTCTCTCTCCTACGCTAACCAGCAAACCCGCTTATTGCAGTACGGTTAATTCTTAATTACTATACTTCAATAATTAGAGGTGGAAACTCCATTGAAGCCTGGTGAGTTTATCCTTAGGTTATGTTAGGATTATCTTTATTATTATTTGATATATCGAATTGAAATTGTCGTGTGATTGATTTTTGTGAGTATTACTGTAATTGATGAATTGAGTCTTGAACTTTGATAATTATGAAGTTACTTTTGGCTAAGAAATTGTTTTTCATGTTCATTCCAGGCTTTATTTCATATCATGAAATAAAATAGAATCTGCAATCCGGAGTTAGGCAGTATAATTATATAAAGCACTGCATTTAGAACACCGGTTACAGTGCATTAAAACACGTAGTGTTTTGCAGCAATACTATATGCTTGTATAAATAAAATAACAAAAGACATGGAATTATCTGAAAAGCAAGAACAAACGTCATAATAATCATGATCTCATCTTATTAGCAAAATATATATACCTTGAAACATTTCTTTTTATTCTTTTAATTTCTCTTTTCTTATTTACCTATTCATTAATAAAACAAATCTTTGCTGAGTACAGATCGTAATTGATGGGGTGCCCGTGTTGTGGTGGTAGAGTCGTCGATTTGTAACTCCTGCGCCGGTCGTTCTACCCAGACATTTATCTGGTGTCTTTCTCCACCAAAAACGCTGTAATTATAATAATTTGTTATTATAGATGTTTACCACCTCTTTGTAGCATACATGTTATATACAAAATAGATCGATTGTTTGATTTGATTAGTTTTATCCAATATTCAAACAAAATTAGGTTCCTTTGCTAAAATTATTAGGTACGACCAAGTCAACCTAATATGGCATCTAATATTGTGGAGTTTTTAACAGCTTATAATTTCTGCAAAGCTTGGACTGAACCGTTATAATATCTGGAGCTTTATAATATCCCCATACATTGGCTGCATAATGAAGAACTGGTCCAGTTACAAATGCGACAAGGAATGGGAAGAAAAGTTGCATTCCACATATATTCACAATTCCGTTCATATTGTTATTAATATTATTGAGGATATCATTAAGGAAAAGAGACATAATATACTGCTGCTGGGTCCCCTTGTTTTATTCTGTTCTTTGATATTATTGGCGCGGATAGCGAAACCATTGTGTTTAAGACGAGATTTTACTGTAGAATACATTGACTTAAGAACATTTATAACTTTTGTACTTATATTTTTTTACTAGTTTGTGCCCAAATAGGCCTCTATCGATTTAATCGTACATTTCTACCCAGTCAAGGGATGCAGCATATAATTTCTTTTTACACGATAATATTGTACCCATAGCTTGTAAGATAATTATACAATACGATGATTTCATTTTTGAACACCATACTGATTATCAATATTTTTTAGTTTCTTTCACACCACAAGCTGAATAATATATGTATTAGTAACTTTGAATATATTTTTGATAAAACATTTTAAATTAAGGTAATTCCGCGGAAACTACTTGCATGCTACGCGCCATCATTAAATATTGGTATAATTATACTGTACCCCCACAATCCGGAAAGCATCACTCACTAAATATTTTTTTTATAAAACTGAGTTTAAACAGGTTCTGTTATATTGAATGTGTATTTAAAAATCTCAGCTATTAATTTGTCAGTGCCCCGACATTTTGCGTTGTTTTATGCAAAATACTGCATCTTAAATTATTGACTCCGAAATCTAATTCAATATCATGCGTACTCGATGGTTCATTTCATCGTGCAATACTTTATTATTTCAGGTAGTTCTATTCTAGTTCCGTATATACAATTAAAGTGACCATACATGTCGTCAAAAGAAATATTGCTCACTGTATTAGTTTTGGTTTGTATTGTTCCTTAATATTTCTCGAAAATGACCTTTTTTTATTTGATTAAGCTAAATTTATTATTCGTTTTTCCTCTTTCTTTGTAATATATGTTTGCATATTCGTTGTAATTTCCCTACAGAGAAAAACGTTTTATTACAATTATTTCTATGTCTATAAAATGTATTGCATGCTTTACTAAACTCTGTGTTAACGAATGCATTGATAAATCTATAGGATTGTCATTTAAATTAGTGGTCAGCTGGTTTAGTTAGGCGTGTTCAATACGCCGCCGTTTGTCAATTCAATAATGTAAAGCGCAATGGTCAGCTGGATCGTCGGGTGGCATAACTTCGAATTCGGTTACATGAATAAAATTACTTTTATTCAATAAGAGATAGTCGGCGACACTTGTGTCATTATTATTAAGAAATAATCTTCCTCAATATATATATATATATATATATATATATATATATATATATATATATATATATATATATATATATATATATATATATATATATATATATATATATATATATATTATCGTTATGTAATCGACCATTTGCTATTAAAAGGGTGTCCCTTTATAAGAAAACCTCATAGAACATAATTGACCTCTGTCAAAGGGTGCTAATGTAAAATGTAATATGAATTTTCAGATAGATACCTAATTCATTTTTTACTTAAATTGATGTGTTATTGATAAGAGAGGGATACATTTTATGTGGTTTGACATACGTCTACGTTTAATGACCAGTATTAACAACCTAAATGCGCTGTGAAATACTTCCGTACATACAAATCAAATCAAGGCTTGGAATAATAATTGTTAACACACATTTACTAACATTCTTTGCATTCTTCATTGAGCGTTTGTGCTTGCAAATAACCACTGACCGCGTTAAGAAATACCACTTCTGGTCCTTCACTGTAAACTGGATAAGGGCGAAAACATGCAACTGCATTGCGAAAACATTTTCTTTGAATGCTGTGTTTACAAAACTTTATTTTTAAAGTATTTTCCTACGACTTTGATACTTTGCATCATCCTTTTTCTTGGACAAATAATTGTTAATTATCAGTGACATCGTTCACACATTTGCTAGCATTCTTCATTGAGCGTATTCGCTTGCAAATAACCGGTGACCGAGTACAGAAATGCCACTTCTTGTCCTTTATTATAAAAAGGATAATGACGGACTTATATCATTGTCGTTTTGTTTATTAAAAAAGAAATCGTCGTTCTAAAATTAAATGCTACGCTGAAATCATAAACCTCCTGCATAAAGTTAGGCCAGAATGGCCATTATCGATTTGAAAAAATACATTAAACGCAACGTGCTCAAGGTGAACTTTTCTGATACCCCTTCGCCCTTAGTCCGGCGTCCGTCGTCCGTATTCAACAACATAGATTGTGAACATGCTAGTGGCCACAGTTTTGTAACTTCATAAGACTTGGTCAGAATGTTTGTCTGCATGAAACCTTGGATGAGTTCATTATTGGGTCACCTGCTGTCAAAACCTAGGACAAAATGTCAAATTTTAGGAAAACCTTTTGAACAGAGTATAGGCCACATTTATAGCCCAATCGTCGCAAAACTTAGTCAGAATGTTTTTCTGCATGAAAACTTGGATGGGTTCGTAAGTGGGTCACGTGAGGTCAAAAGGAAGGTCACTAGGTCTATATTTTTTGTGAACGCAATAGAGGTCCAACTTATAGCTAAATCTTTACCAAACTTGATCAAAATGTTTGCATGCATAAAGTTCATAGCTTGGTCACGTGAGGTCAAAAAGAAAGTCCATAGGTGAAATCTTAGAACAGCCCACATTTGAAGCCCAATACGCACCAAACTATGTCAACTTGTTTGTCTGCAGAAAAATCTTAGAGGAGATCGTTATTGGGTCATGTGGGGTCAAAAAGTATATGCCACATGTATAGCCCAATCGTTACCAAGCTTAGTCAGAATGTTTGTCTGCATGAAATCTTGGTTGAGTTAAAAACTGAGTCACGTTGGGTCAAAAAGATAGCCACAATGTCAAATCTTTTAAAAAGCTTGTGAAACAATTAGAGGCCACATTTATAGTTAATCTTCACCAAACTTGGTCAGAATGTTTGCCTGCATTCAATCTTGAGTTTGTTCGTCATTGTGTCACGTGGGGTCAAATAGAAGGCCACTAGGCCAAGTTTTAGAAAAAAACCTCTAGAGGCCCATTTAAGAGCTAATCTATACCAAACCTGGTCAGAATGTTTGTCTGCCTGAAGTCTTAGGTGAGTATTTAACTGGGTCAAGTGAGGTCAAAGGTAGGTAACTAGGTCAAATCTTAGAGAAACCTTGTGATCACAAACTTGGCCGGAATGAATGCCAGTTTGTAATCGTAGATATATTTGAAGTGGGTTTCGTGTAATTAGTAGGTTACTAGGTAAAATTCTAGAAGATATTATCAGCCCAGTGGCCACACTAATGGTCCAGTCTTCAAATATTTCTAAAGTAAATTACTCTTAATTACTTGACGTCAGATATGAGTCTGTTAAAAGCATGTGTCCCCAGGTGAGCGATTAAGGGCATCGTGGCCCTCTTGTTGAAATGACAACTACAGCTGAAGACCAATTATGTTACTGTAACCTTTCTCTCGAAGAACAACCAATTTTAAAATTTTACAAAGCAGCACGCGCATAATTTCCTTAACAGGTTCGAAAAATATTTTCATAGTCATTGACATCGCTATCAACCTGTAGTTCCTGGTCAGCCTTAGTAACTCTGAAGTCTATGTGTACATGTACTTCCGAATGAATCGTATTATCAAGCACTTTTCTACTGTTAAATGTCAGTTAGATCATCTTGTAGAACATTAAATCCCGGATCCGGTGAAGTATACCCGGTAATTGTTAAAATTTTCGTCAAGGAATTTGCTATGTACGTCATTTATTGATACAGACAACATGGGTCGGACAAATACAGTGTCCTACGTAGAGCAATTGGTGAATATTTACGCTTTAGGCATCTACTTCACAATTGTCTTATTTCCCAATTTTACAAATAGGTTCATTAATAAGAAAGAACGCATTGAGGGCTACATGCAACACATGTACATAATATAATTAGGTCTACGAATAACTTGATAAGCATTACATGTTCAAATACTATAAAATAAGCTGTTGCAGTGTAAACAATTGACAGTGTAATTAATAAGAACTCTCAGCAAATATTTTATTCGCATTATGTATGATGTTACGAAGCGATTGTGTCGAGTAAAATCCGGATTGGCACAAGCCACGAGACATGTAGCGATAGTATTACTGGCATATTAAACTCATTTAAACTGCCAATAAAAAGCAACGATCAATTCGATTCAAATATAGACGAAATAGTGAACCTCTTGTACACAAAAGAACTTGAACATCTCGTTTGTGACGGCTCTTTTGAACACTTGACCTAGTAAAAATATTGGTAGCGGGAGGAGTTATATATACAGCGATATAAGCGTAATATTTCGAATAGGTAAATAAGAAAAGGTTTTTGTTCGTTATAGCATACTAAGTAAGAACTTATAATAAAAGTCTTGCACTGAGGATTTTAAAACGGAAAGGTTTTTACTATTATTTTTCATTGCTATATGCTTTACATTAAAAGTTTTGGTCATGCCTGACATATTTAAACCATCTGATTATCAAATCATTTTAATGAACAACGGTATAGAGAGCAACAATTGAATATTTAAAAAAGCATGGGGCACAAAATATAAGCTTCGTTCACGTTAATATAGTTATAATAATTTGCGGGAAAAGATATAATACCATGAGAACAAAAATATGCTGATTAAAAGCAATTCTCTTTAACCACCAGATAATGTTGGCCACGCTATATCTCAGATTCCCTATTTTTTCAATAGCAATATTAAACAATAAAAAATCAAGAAATCGTTTAAATGTTGTTGTTTTTTTACGCATTTACATTGGTTATATTTGATATATTTATTTAGTTCAACTAAACATTCACACATGGCTGTTCTACTGTCTAAGTAATGAATTTTATAATGATACATGTACCTTTCTGGGCAATATGATAATTTCCCATTTCCCCCCATTGGTATGCCATTTTGGTGTATTTATTACTCCTTATATTTTCTACGGTTACCACCAAAACAATAACTTAAACAATTGTTTCCAACCAATACTGTAGAGTTGCACAGTATTGAGTTTAGCAAGCTATCTTCATCTTACAGTTAATTTTGCTTAAAAAAGGGCTAGCAGATTGTAAAAAAAAGAAATTATATAAGATCTACCTCATCCTCACTTCAAGTTGGTGGATAACTTTTTCCAGGAGAAGACTTAGACAAGGGGATTATAATTTGATAGTATATTGAGTGTATATCCTCCTAAATATTTACAGCAGCAACTTATCAATCAGGACTTCTAATGCTGAGGAGAGCAATGATTAAATTACTGTTTAAGTAGGATTTAATTATACATATATAATCCAGATGGGGACATTTCCTAACGATACATCTTTAGAAAAATGAAGACTGATACTTTGTGTTCTGCTGAATAAATGGCTATCTGATTTGATGACCCACCAAAGTCTTCTAGAATGTCATTAAATAATCATTGCTCGAATGGAGAAGATGTTGAAATAGATATCCGTTGATTCTTTAATATTTATACAACAATTACTGCAACATATAAAGATTTGAAATGTTTCTTATTTGTCTCCTATGATTATTCTTTTGCTTTAATGATATAGTGAATAATTGCTTCATGTATATCATTTAATTAAATACAATGCCAAGATTAAATCAAATGATTAATTGTGGAATAATAAAATAATTTTTGACTTTTTTAAAAGATGGTGGGATAATATGGTAAGGTATTTACAAGGGTATTTACATTTTCAATACAAACAAGAACCCAATTAGTATCTTAAAATAGCAGGGAAATGTAATGTTTCTGCTTTTGTTACTATAGCAACACAATATATTTGTAATTTTCTGCAGATTTTCCATCTTATGAATTTAAAACAAAGTTTGAATATGGGTAAACTTTGAAAATCTTGAAAGCACACATAATTTAGTGTAAATTTCTTTATTGAAATTATAAGTAGCATTGAAAACCTTTTATTATTACATCGCTGTTTACTGTTACGAAAAATAATAACACCAATTGCTGACTAAATGTAACTTTTGCATTTTTTTAGCTTTCAAAATATGGTCGTATAATTGCATAAAAAAACAAAACCCCATCAACAAGCTGATAAGTCCAATAAATTAATCATTGTACCTGTTTTGCAAAATAAAAGCTGAAAATGGGGCTAGGTACATTAGTATATAAAATTTGTCCATTTAGTCAACCATCATAAGCAATCTTTACTGTGCCTTTTAGTTCCAGAAAATGTTTTTTTAGCAAATACTAATCTGGCCCTCAAACTATGCTTTCCAAGTTGGAAATTTTCTGGTGGATACATATAATTGTTTTTAAAAGCCGAACTGTTTCAAAAGAACTGACTACAGTTGTAGACTTGTGAATTTAGTTGCTGCTTTAATTGAATGATTTTAGATGAGGCAGTAAACGGAGCCGACTTGATCACAGCAACTGATCCGGATATAACAAAAAAGAACATCACATTAGATATTGCAGGTAAGCCACTCATATGACTTTAATTTGAATAAGCTTACATTGTACATCTAATTTACAGCGGCACATTATGTTTGCAACGTTTAAGTCTGTACATAATAATGTATTCTGTACATAATAATGTTCATATAAGTTTTCACTTCACGAGCTCTATGATAAGGTGCATTGCTATCTATGAACACATATTCGTTATTTCCAAAGCGCAGAGCAACAACATGCCACAAGTTTCCTTCACGGATATGTATATTCTTTTTAGAGTTTTTTATACCATTAACAGGTGTCAAATTTTCACGGCACTTAAAACAGAAGCAGCTCCTGTCCATAAACACATTGGTTATTTTAGCTAAACTGACGAGATGGGGCTGTTGACATCGTCGACCTTTCTTGTTACATACAAACAGTTGTTAAAGCCATTCACTATCTGCAATTTATCAGAATATATCAATTTGCTCCCGTGTTCAGTCACAGCCCAGTCCTTACTTTCTCAACATCCCAAAATGCACATTCAACGGTTCGCCTCTTTAACCACAACACTTTTCTTCTCCACTCTCCGTTTAAATTTTAGCTGTATTGCTTTTGAACAAAGATTATGCCCGTTACCTTCATTTATCAAACCAGTCGATATTGTCAACGATAGTTTTTTGTTGACTTTTGCTATACCTGAAAGTTGAGTTTCATCTTATACCGCAAACAAACTCTTTGTAGGTCTAAATACTCCCAATAAGAAATGCCAATTCACATTGATTTTTACTATCTTGGTGATTTTTAAAACTAATGTCCTAACCTACGTACTGATTTTTGCTGCTTTGGAGCTATTTTTGAAGAATCTCTATATTTTGTTCTAGAATGTTGTTGACGTCAGATTTTATGCTTAATGACGTTGGCACAATGTCGTTCATGAGTAAATAGGAACGGTTAACAAAGGGTATTAACTCAAATTGTGAGATTTTTTTACAGAATGGTGAATATTTATGCCCCTTGGGAGTAGCCTTCGAGTTTTAATAACAGCGGAAAAGAGTCCCGAAAATGTGTATCTGACTTGGATTGAAATAGGCTTTGTTGTTGTTTGCTTTATATATATATATATATATATATATATATATATATATATATATATATATATATATGCATTAAGGCGCCCAGACAACATTTGCCATCAACGGTTCTGGTCTCGTGTATGTGAAAACACCGTCTGGAATGGCAGATCTTGCCTCCCCAACTATTCTGACGATACGGGCATCGGACGGCTTATTGACCGCGACTACATCCCTAAATATCACTGTAAATGGTAAGGATACCTTTTCGAATTTTCAAAAATTCCCTATTGTATTATTATAAATATATATATAAAGAAAATGTTGACGCTCCTCCATACAAGAAACTTTGATTTTGCACAATCAATCGTCAATACGCACGATTTAATAGATATATAAACATTATAGATAAGACAGTATTGATGTGAGTTTTAAACGTGTTTCATTTCAATTTCAGGCAATCCTTGTTCCAGTGCACCCTGTCAGAACGGCGGTACCTGTACTTCACAGAGAGGCAACTATAAATGCTCGTGTTTGACAGGTTACACGGGTCCTACGTGTAAACATGGTAATCAATAAAATATAAAAGTAACATTGAACTGATAACTAATCTATCTATAAATACCTTTATCCGTACACTTGTGTTGAGGTCAATATATAGTTTTTAGAACCTAGGTAATGTGATATTGTCCGAGAACGCAGTCCGTGATCTACACCTTTGAAAGTTTGAAATGAGAAGCGCGGATGGCTCATGTACAAAAACAACTCTGTCATTAATCAAAGATGTCAAGTTTTCATTTCCTTAGTCGATTCTCCCATTGTTCCTTGACAGATAATCACGAAAAGCCTTCGTTCACAGCTACCGACGTTACACATGTTGTTCTTTTCTATGTTACATTTTTCTAAATGTTACCAAATCAACATCAGACATACGGAAAAACTGTCGATTTCTTTTATCAGGCGCCATGTTGTTGTAGCAATAGTGAGCGTAAACAAATTATCGAGTCAGTATCATTTTATAATGATTTGCACATGGCCAACGCTCGATCAATAAAAACGCTTTAAATTCAAAGGGAATGCGATATTATACAAATGAATACTAATGTTGATATCACACTACCCAAGTACGTAAAACTACATAATGACCTCAACATTAGTATTAATTTATTATATATATATTGACCTCAACTAAACATATTATCATTTCGTATGTTTCCAAAATGAAGACTTACTTTTCAATAACAACACAAATCTAGAACACAAACAAATCTGTAACATTTATTTTTCAACTCCAACTTCACTGTATTGTGTATGAATACAATCATGTTTAATGTTCAATTGCCTACATTGACTGTATGTCTAGCATTCTCGCCTGCTTGCTACATAACGCCATGTTTGTTTACAATTCGCATGAAAAATTAACACGTCGTGAGAATAGCAAAGGTGAATATTAATACCCGGAGAAGTTATCACTTTTTTCGAAGAGAGAGAGAGAGAGAGAGAGAGAGAGAGAAGCAGACAGAGAGACAAACAGACAGAGACAGAAAGAGAGACAGAAAGAGAGACATAGAGGCATAGAGAGACAGAGAGAGAGACAGACAGAGAGACAGACAGAGACAGAATAAGAGAGAAAGACACACACACACACACAGACTTTAAAGTTGGTAGTAGTGGCTTCCCTCCTAACGCTCAGGGTTAAGGGGACAGCATTACGCCTGACTCGTGGGTGTCAGTATAATGGACCGGCCGGGTTCATCGCATCTGCCAAAATCAATTTGTAGATTAATTCTGAGGTTATTATCATTGACTAAGAAACAACACAAAACATGGATTATCCCCGATAGAAACGCCCGATAGTGGCAAATATTTTATGAAATGCTTAGCAGACCTTTATGGCCTCATGTTTTAATAACATTTCCTATTATTGACAAGTCGACTACTGCTTTGGTGGAAGCTGTCAAAATAACGGAACCTGCACCAACAGGGACAACGGGTATACATGCAACTGTAAAAAGTATCCATATCTCAGTACTGTTCCTGAAAATCAAAACTGCACATACCGTAAGTGTTCATAATTTCTATCGTTTTGTATGTTTTCCTTGATATATCAAAACCTTTGTCTTCTTGAATAGTTCTGTCTTCAATGTTTATCGCACGTCGTTAACACATGGAATGATACCAAGACCTCTTCTATTTCGGTGTATTCTGAATAAGTAACGCAACGTGGTAACAAGAAGCAAGCTCTTATATGGTACAAGAGCTCTTATAGTTGTTTGAGGTTTAATAAGGTATCTATTATATTACCATTTTACGACCTTGATGAAATATTTTCAGGACTGTCTCAGAGATAAATATTTTACCTGTATAATTAGTTTAGTTCATTTTACTTTCGAAATATGTTGTTTTAAAATATATTTTATTGTGTACCATTTACATTTTAGCAGAGGTAAAATTAATTAACTCGCAAATTCATTTAGCTGTTTATCCAAATTTATCGAGAATTAATTTGTCATAAATGGGCGCTAAATTGTAATATTTATATTCACTGTAAGTAAATGTATTTTAGGTGATTGTTGTATTCCAAACCAGTGTGAACATGGAGGAACATGCACAAATGCCCGTGGCAGCATAACTGTTCCTGAATGCTTTACATGCAAGTGTCCCGGATTGTATTATGGTAAACGATGCCATAAAAGTAGTAAGTATAACTACTATCTAATACTATATAACTATTCTAATATCTTTAAAACTGCACTGTTCAAGTGCAATGATTGCGCAAGTCAGTAGCTCACAACTAGTGATATATATATATATGAGAGAGAGAGGGAGAGGGAGAGGGAGGGAGGGTGAGGAAAGGAGGGAGGGAGAGGGAGAGAGAGAGAGAGAGAGAGAGAGAGAGAGAGAGAATCATCAATATCAAAAGAAAATATTAAGCTAATTGTGTGCTATTTTTTCCAGAGATATGGTTGATAATCGCAATCGTCGTTCCGTGTGTTGCTATATTGGCCATTGTTGTTTCAGTTTGGTTCTTTTACTGTAAACAGGTATGTAGACATATTGCAATTATTTATTATCAATATACTAGTACTTAATCATCACTAGCAGTATTAGTAGCAGATGTGTTAGGAGTGGTAATGGTATGTTGGTAGAAGTAGTAGCAATATTAAAAAAGTAGTAGTGGTAGTAGAAGTAAAAGTAGTAGTAGTAGTAGAAGTAGTAGTAGTAGTAGTAGTAGTAGTAGTAGTAGTAGTAGTAGACTTAGTAGTAGTAGTAGTAGTAGTAGTAGTAGTAGTAGTAGTAGTAGTAGTAGTAGTAGTAGCAGTAGTAGTAGTAGTAGTAATAGTAGTGATGGCAGAACTAGTAGTCGTAGTAATAGTAATAACTGAAATGTAAACATCTATGAGCTTACAATAATGTGAGTTATAAATTATATATATATATATTAATTTATAAATAATACCAATTTAGGTCAGAAAAAGAAACAAGCTAACACTCGGACACTGTCCTAAATATTTCGTCGATGCTATTTGGAATTAAAGTACTAAAACCGAATATGGTTTGTGTTAGTACAATGTAATAGTATATGGTTAAATGTTAGTGGTTCCTGGCGAGAACACATTCAGGTTGAACTTCTCTTTTCAAAATATATAAGTGAGTTAGTCTACCATATGCAATAGTACAGGGGTTTAGAGCTAGGTCTCCCCATCAGTTTTCCCTATAAATAGATATATTGATACCGACCTTAGGTTAAATTATGTGTAGTATGTTGCAGGTCGCATTTTTCCCAACTCCTTTGCCATTTGGTAAAATAAACAGACTTTTATGTAGTATAAAATCTTTGTGTAGGATGTAAAGATTTGTCTCAGTAAGGAATAAAACCGATTTTACACTCCTACCTGCATCCTTGTTTCCTCGGATGCCTACGTGACGAATTAGCCTACAGAAAACTGTATTCTTCTAAGAAGAATGTTCATTACGGTTTAAAAAATAATTCACTGATGTTGGGAGTTAGACAAATTGAGATTTTTTATGGATTGTAGTACCGACAACGAGTCAGTCAAAATTTAAAAGAAAAATAAAGATGGACGAATCGCGGTTGTGGGGGTAATTAATGTTTGTTTAACGTAATATATGTTTACTACGGAAACGCAGTCGACTTCTGAATCTGCTTTTGAGTCATCAGTATATATTTCGAGATATCTAAAGTATTTTCGCTATTCGGAAAACTTTAAACGTAGTTCGAGGGGCTCTGTTATGCTACTAGTAGCTGTATTAGAAATAGGTCTAGGGGCTCTGTTATGCTACTAGTAGCTGTATTAGTACTAGGTCGAGGGGCTCTGTTATGCTACTAGTAGCTGTATTAGTACTAGGTCTAGGGGCTCTGTTGTGCTACTAGTAGCTGTATTAGTACTAGGTCTAGGGGCTCTGTTATGCTACTAGTAGCTGTATTAGTACTAGGTCTATGGGCTCTGTTATGCTAGCTGTATTAGTACTAAAAGTAGAATTGGTATTTGTGTAGTAAAGGTAGAAGTCGCAGCTTTACATTTCTATGCATAACATATTAACATAGTATTGGACGTCCAACTTAACTACTTACATGGTGATCTTTATCCTGCATATGTGTGTTCATACGAACGATGTAAATATTAAACACAACACCGTTCATTACAGGTTGATATCGGTACAAAACTATGATCTTACTCCATCTGTTGTTCTTTTTATGTATATTCCCGATTCAGGAATTACAATTATGGCGACATGCCCCGAATAAAGTCCAGAACAAATATTTGTTTAGCTGAATTCTCGGCAGATCTTTTGTCAGCTGTATTGAATCTAAATATTTTAAACATTTTGGCACTTTCTAGAATTGATCTCTGTATATTTTTATATTTGTATCTCGTTTAGCAACTTCGCTCACTTAATATACTCTTTATGTGACATTGCTTCTAGGATACTTATGTGTCGCCTAAAGAATAAGGAAGGCGCTAGAAAATATTGTGCTTATGAAAGTCATCAGATTATGATAATTTTACATTCATTTCAAAATGTCCGAATAAGATGAATAGATATACTATTATTATGTAAGGATCTACATTTGCACATGTTTAGCATAATATTCATATATACTTGTACTGTTGAACCTTCGAATTGTATAAATATATAACATCATCACATTATGATCTCTATTTGACAAAGGCAAACTGTTAGCGCGGAATGTTTAAATTAATTCCTGTACTGAAATATTCCTATATTCATATGGACATACTCGAATAAATCAACGATCTCCATTGATAGTAAGCGCCTTGCAAGCAACGCATTAGTTTGTTTTTTTTAATTGTACCGAACCACATTTTTTATAAATATGACAAATCCATGCATTTATAATCACACAACTTTATTTATTGTTAGTACTTTTTAAATTTGTGATAACATAATATATTCGTCTTTATTTTTCCATTTAGCATGACCATCATGCAACGCGTTTTACAGCACATGGGCGGCTTGCTTACAAAACACTAAAAACACTAACATCATGTTTTGTGTTTTGTACACATGAGAAGGATATATGTATATATAGGGATATATGACAAAGTCCTATGACCATAACAATATAGACCAACAGTTGAAAAGGCACAGGACAAAGTATGCACATGCAAGCCAGAGGTAAAAGAACAAATCTGCGACTTGTCATTTTACAAAGTCGAATAAAACGTTACTATGGGTAGGCTCTTTGAAAATTATTATAAATACTAACATTTGAACAAGCATAAAACATAGGTATAAACATGGAGAGTTATTAAAAAAAACTAAAATTAGCCACCTTAGAACGACCGATTACGAAATAACCACTGGGGTGTTATTACTAGTTAAAAGAGCTCTAATATTACACTTCCTGGATGAAATCGGTGAAAAGAAACAGCCCAAGTTACGTCATATATTTATACTTACTAATGACTTCCGTATAAAAAACGTTGTTGTCGTTTTAAACTAAAACGTTATTGTGTATTCTTGTGAGGGTGATAGTTTTACTGTTCAATTTTGCAGAGAAAAGAAAAGGTGTGCCATAGTGACACGGATTTGGATGAAACCGAAAGAACCAAAACGATACCGCCGGATGTAAAAAGTGGGAAGAACGTGGCGAATGTTTGATCCTTAAGTTTCACTTTTGTTGTGTCATTATTTAAGAACAATTTCCTCTGTATAGTAGAATCTTTCTCTGTATACATATTATTTGCTTTTTTAATTTAAATGTGATTTTATAAAGGATTATTTCTAGTTATGATCATTATTTATATGTTCTACTTCTATGTAGTTTTGTAGGTTTTTGTTTGCAAATAAATTTTGTTTGCTGTACATATTATGTGCTGTTAATGAAACTCCGGGTTGAAATGCATAAATAATGTTTAAGAAAATATATTTATTTAAATGAATTTATTACCGGCCTCTTCATTTTTCATAAGGTTGACTTTCAACAACATCGTTCAATTGTCTTATTACAAAAGTTGTCATATTTAAAATATCGTTAATGTATCGTGCATTTATTAGCTAATAATTGCATATATTTTATTGTATCACGAATTTAGGGCATAATGGTGTTTATATTTTGTCGCTTAACATGCTATATATAACTCATTTTTTTATAAATACCGCTGTCACGTAATGTGCTCTTGTTTTTGAGCATGCATCCTGAGATCTTCACGAAAGACGCGTTAAATCCAAGCGGATTACGACAAAGTTCGACTCACAAGGACATTTTAGGAAGCGGGGTACCAGTGTTACTATTTTGTAAAGTTTTTTGTTGTTTATCTATAGACAGAACAATTTTAAAACTGGTGAATATAAACATTATATTGACTAGAAGCTTTAGATCAATAGCCAGATTAATAGTATGTTTCATTAATTGTAAAGAGTTATCTGCTTAGTTAGGGAAATTATTGCATTATATGTGTATCTTGTAGGACAAACAAAAAACTGCATATACATTCATTGTTGTTGCTATGAACGTAATGTGTCATAATGTTTGTAATATATGTACTTATATAATATGTGACAAAGGCGATATGATTGAGTCATCCTTAATGTATATATAGGGCAAAACGTGATTTATCCCTCACAAACAGAATATATACAGAAACGTTGATAAGAAGACTTCTTAAAAGTAATTGTGTAAAGGTTTGTGTGGTAAAGGATACATTTTTTATATTTATTGAGAAAAATAGAATGCTTAATATAGGAATATTATTCGTCAATTTAACTCAGTTTGTTTTTAAATGTCGAAGGCCTGATGCTTTTGTTATCAGTTAAACAAGACACAATTACATGGTATTGCATGTTACTATACATGCCAGGAAAAAATATTAAAATACACCATGTGATACATTTTCTGAATAAATACATTTTAATGACTCTGAAAAACTTGAATAATCAGTTTAATTGTTGATATGTGTTTTCGATTTAGCATCATTCGGCTTGTAATTATTCAGCTGTGTTATCATTCTGTTTGACATTGTTTATTCCTAAAATCTCTTCGTTTTCATGCGGTTCCTTGTTTTGTGAGTTATCATTCAGTTGTTCTGTAGTCGGTCTCATTTTACGTTCAATTATTAATATTTTAACTAAAAGTAATTATATGAGATCGTTTACTACGGGTTCTTTTCTCTTAGACAAATCATCCTTCTCGATATTCAAGTATTTTGCAGCCCTTGGTTTTGTTAGTAATTATGTGCATTTCTGTGCATAAAATACTTTTAAAATGCTTTAAGCTTTAATGACATATTCCTCCGATTAAGGTTCTCTATATTGCAGGGATAATATTTTTGCAAATGTCTGATAAAAGAAAGATAATGTACCTCGTAATTCTAGTTAACAACAAATAACCTTTTCTAATCCAGGATTTCTGTTTGGCCAGAAATTAGTGACAAATTGAACAAACTATTGAGAGAGGCAATTATCGTGCAAAATTAGACGCAAACGGCAGAGCGGACAAACATTTTACTCCGGGGATGTTGGATAAGAACTTTGACGTAGTGACATTTAAGTAGTAATAGTATTAATTGTAATAGTGGGAGTAAAAGAAGAAGTAATAGTAGTAGAAATAGTCATAGTAGTAGCAGTAGTAGTACTTTTACTACTATTACTATTACTATTGACATGATTTTCATCATCGTTTTTATTACCATTATTATGATTGTAATAACCAACTACCTTTTTCCTAATGAGACAGACTGTTACACGTTCAATACCCAAATGCCCCTGCTAACGCCACTAACGGCAATATCGCTGTAAGGCATACATCTGGAAAATAGCAAAAAACATTTATTTGCGGTATTTATTTGAGTGTAAAACAATAAAGAAACATATATACTAGAAGCTTAATTAAAGCAAATGTAACTAGATTTATGGCACAAAAAAATGTAAGAGTTCGTTTTTTCTGCTTTTCTTTGTTTACTAAGGGACTGTTTAAATTCAGCTGGTTAACAAAAGCCATATGCTACAAACAAATTATATATATTGAAAGTGCTCAAAAACACATGCATAATTTGGTACACTTTGCAAGGTATAGGAAACACGGCTTTGGTCTGATTAGGTTGAAACTTAAAAGAAACACACATTTACCCTGCAAACTCCCGCTGAATATATATGTATATATATATATATATATATATATATATATATATATATATATATATATATATATATATATATATATATATATATATATATATATATATATATATATATATATATATATATATTCAGCAGGAGCTTGCAAAGAGAGAGAGAGAGAATATATAAAATGGAATTGGCTTAAATACTCACTACCTTTGCATAGAAGAAAAATCATACACACTGTCCCGTCGTTGTTTTCAGTGGAACATTTTAGTGAAGCAAATTCTCCAATGACACGTTCTGGGTGAAGCAATTTAAAAGATACTTCTGAATAGAAGACAACACGAAGTGATACACTGCTCGAAAATATTTTGAGTAAAGAAAATATATGCATGTCCTTACTCTTATGTTGTATTAGGCTGTCATTAAAAGAATACGTTTGAGAGGGAAACAAGTACATATTTGCTCGTTCAAATCATTATTGTTTGAGATCTCAATGTTATTGTTCTCTTACTTTTCACAGTTTATTACGAAATTATGTGTATGTGTTTTAATGCATTAATAATTCAACATTTTAGGAAATCATAACGCTTTTTGAATATCTCCACAAATTATCCGAAAGACTTCTACTGTATTGTGGATTGATGCATTATAAATTTATTGTATTGACAAACCTTGCGGAGTGTGTCTTAAGTTTATCTTCTTTAGCTTTTTTAACTTAAAAAAAAGAAACATATAAAGATGGCTGCAGATATAGAAATCACCATCAATTTGACATAAAAAAGTACTAAATCCCTTTTTTTTCAATATCTCCAATACAAGCATGGATTAACAAACAAATCACAAAGGAAAAAGCTTACCTGTTTTGCACCCTTTTTCACTTCGACAACTGCCGCGTAAGCATTCGAAATCATTCAAAACACTGCTTCAAACTCGACCATAGCAACCGGATCTGGAAGACAGAACTCCTCTGAAAGAAGCAAGTTAAAACATAGTAGACTTATTGTAATGATAACTGAAATAACTTTAAAGACAATTGAAAACTTTATACAATCATTTAGCATATATATATTAGAATTATTATCCAAATGGTAAATGTTTCCTCTGATTAAATATGTTATATTCAGTAACACAAAGTGCAATTTCCATTAACTCTCGGTGTTAAGAGAGTAAACGTCATTACAAAACACTTAAGAAATGCATTTCAGTTTATTTATTAAATATAAGGCAAAAACAATGTGAAAGATTGATGGGAGTTAAATAAATGTAATTTTACTTAGCAAGATAATTTTATCAAATGTATAGCAAACGTGCATAAGCTAATGCATAAGCTTATGAACAAACCTCTTCAGTACATCGTTACCTGAAAATATTTTGCCTAAAACATATTTATATTTGAAATAAAATGTCACAAATTCTGCGCGGCAACAAACCAAGAACGTTTCATTCAAAATGTCTATGAAAATATTATGATGATGATCTTGAGGATGATGACGACGATGATGATGGGTTTGACGATCAAGATGATCATAATTATTATGATCATGACCATGATGAAGATTATAATAAACATCGCCATTTTTATTCCACTCCTTATCAATATAACCAGCAAGGTCCTCTTAATCATAAACATAAAAATAATAATCATGATCGACCAATAATTGAAATACTCACCGACTATGCATTTTTGTGTTCTATGCTTGCATGGTCATATGGATAAGTACAACTGCCGTTGTTACCATAATTCATATTCTTGTACGTGCCTCCATTTTGGTATGGGTTAATAAGGCAAACGTCAATGGAAAAGGAAATCCGTATCAGTATACGTTACCCATTAGGTTTATTGTCACCGTGCATATACCGCGTCTATATTAAATCGTTCCCGGAAACTTCCAATAGATGTCGCTATGTTGTTCTTTTATAAACAGGTGAAGTACGGCACTTTAATGTATTGCTGCTTCGGTTATACATTATGAATGTTTGGTGAATATAAGAAATAAATTAGCATTTAGTTTAAAACGTAGTGTGTGTATGTGTGTGTGCGTGCGTGTGAATGTGTGTGTGTTTGTGTGTGTGCGTGATTTGTTTCAATTTCACATTCAAGACGATGGTTTATGTACAAGTCTTAATAAAATAAAGTTCTGATCTGTTGTTTTTATTCGGACTTTATCCATTGCACACAAAGACAATTCGCCACTGCTTAGACTGCTTTTGTACACTGTTTGCTATTACGACCAACGATGTATAATTGTAACTAAATAATTGATTTATTGATTTTTAAAAAATTGAACAAAATAGTAATAAGTATATCAATTCACTTAATTAAGGATATTAATTCACTAAATAGACGCTGCGAAAATTCTATGCTCACGTATTAAATCAGGCGGCCACCATTTATGAACATAATAACAAATATTTTGTATAAATTCACCTTACGTTAAGAAATGTAAGAGTTACGTGCATCTTATTTTCTTAAAATATATGACATTTAACCTTAAAAATACTATTCACTGTACTTACAGTAAAAATAATACGTTAACTACATATTTTCTAATTTAAGATATCTATCTACTAAATTTACTTATCCCTTGAATTGAATAAAAATAGATATTTAACAAAAGTAAAGGAAATATGATCGAATCAAACAAACGTCTGCAAAGTGCTGGAGTCCTCGACTGGGGAAACTCACAGCTATTTATACTTATTCCGGTGCACCATAAAATCTTGTGCATGCACCAGAAAATGTTGCGCATGCACCAGAAAATCTTGTGGCAGAATAGAATGCACAAAGAAAATAGTATAGAAAATAGAACGCCCAAATAATTCATGTGCAAAAGATATAGTGCGCTGTAAGAAGGATTCTTTAACAATGAATTAAACACATACCGACAATGAATACAATAATTATTAAAACACATGTTCTACCAGATAATCATAATTTCCGGTTCCTAGAACTACACACCATCTTTAGCAGAGAGATTTAAACAGACCGCAGAGTAAACTTACTTCATCAAGAAAAATGGCTACTCTCTCAAGGTTGATTGTCTGCTCAGACAATAAATAAGGAATATCCTATATAACAATGTCTTCGTAAAACAACTAGTGATTTCTAGGATAAAACAAAGTGGCAACACAACTTATAACATGAAACCCGAGGATATAGGACCGCTTACTTAGGAATAATGATTATGGAAACAAAGGAATTCGCAGGAACTAATGATATTCGAAGTAAGATACTGTTGGTTAGTAAGAATGTAGCTAAATCACATGTATAGGATTGGTTGTTCTGTCTAATTACCAAGAGTAACAATCATTATCATTGTGCTTGTGCTAATCATCAGCTGTTAAACTTTAGGTCTAATTTCAAAGGGGAGTAAAAATTAACATTTATGAAAGAAAACAACATATGTTTTAATACACCTAATCCTGGGGCCTTACAATAATTTTGTTTCTTGATAACAAATGTTGAAAGTGTGGGTATACGGCACTTGTAATCAGTTGCTATATTTGGTATTATTGTTACAAATAGGGCTGTTGAATTGCATACCTCAATCAAAGTTAGGATTAACGGCCCTTTGTTACTCTGTTTTCAAATAAAAGCTAGAATCGGTTTTATGTTTTATTTTGTAAAAAGACAATTCATTGCTGTGTATTTGATCCTTTTATAACTAATAATGTTTTGATGTTAGTCTAGTTTAGTTACAACCATGGTTCTAATATGATGCAGTAAGTATGTATTTTGTATTTTATTTACCTTTTCTCCATATCTGTGTATCTTCTTTTCATTACATATGATGTCTTCCATAAGTGTATATATTACAAAACTGGACATGTGGATAGACACAGTATTAATTCTAGCTAGTCACTAAAGCCATATTTTACCGAATGTAATGTATCAAACTCAAAATCGGAATAAATTTGACTGGACTATCTGATAACTCTAAAATGAAAATATGATGTATCAACACGTTTAAAGTGTAACAAAATATGTCCAGCTACTTAAGCCGGTGTGTCCATATTATTAATTAAACTTCAATAAAGGCGGTAAGCTCTTAGTGCTAACTGCTATTATGAATAAAATCGGTTGTTTTGATATTCACATCTGTATATGTGAAAGATCAGAATAGGTCACTCTCGCGACATTTGCATTATGCGTATTGATAGATTTATCAATCTATGCTATCATGTATAGTCAATATCATTTACGACACTGGCAACATCCGTTACAATCCAGCTCTGTCTCACTCGCGGTATATACAACCAAACAGATCTTTTCTTTTGTCATACTCGTTTCATCCAGTTTTAAAGCAATGCGAAGCTTACTTGTAATATACAACTACTACAATAGAAATTTTCCACTACAGGGATTTTGGCGATGTTACCATAAACCTATAAATATGCAGCAGGTTAACGGGCACAACTGCTCTCTTCATTATTCTGATTAGTGTTATGACTTGTCTAATGTTCTCTCCATAATCTTTTGTTTTAATTAAGCTATTTTATTGACATGATCCATGGGTTAGTTTGAGTTTGATGATACGGTGAAGCCCCTACTATGAAGGATCGTGTCTTTGGCTACAAGTAAATTAAATGTTATTCACGTTTCATAACGATAAATAATTATTATTTTTATGATTTTTTAAGCGCGTATGAAGACCTAACACACACACACACTTACTCAGATTCCATTTTCGGAAAGCAAAGTAGATTTCAACATAAAACAACGCATTTAATAAAAATGGAAGAATATATAGAATACTAGTTTGGTGTTGAACAAAGAAAATGTTGTCACAATCGGCACGACAAATCTTAATTAATTCGCAAGCTTCTTGATTAAGAATTGTTTCAACCTTATGTAATAACATTTTCTTTATTCAACACTACCCAAGTATTCTCTATATTCGTGTATCATATGGTGGTCGTTGATTGCTTCTGTAAACCGAGCACTGTTCTCTTCGTTGAGTTGTTATGAACATGCTCTTGCAAAAGTCGTCAAGGTTACATTTATGATGATTAAATAGTTGAATCACAAGTTAATAAGTAGAATAATAGATAAATGCTTGATTTTTTTATACATATTTCAAATCTGGTAATAGACAAAAATTAATTTTAGCTAATCAAATCCCCGTCATAAAACAACAGAAATCGGATAGATATTTAAGGTAGATCAAATGTAATGATGCACCTCCAATTGAAGCGTATCAAAATTAGAGATAAAATGCTTCAAAACCGGGCGTTGAGGTTTCGAATCTCGGTATCGGCACGAATAGTCAACTTTCTTTCTTTCTAATTTTTCATTTTGACCATTAATCCTGCATCACTTCACAAGATACAGAAGGGAACATATATAGTTTTAATTTTATGTTGTCAACAATTTTAATCGTATGTTGTGTGCTAAATTTTATTTCCAATTCGCTACATGGTATATGCAAAGTCTAAAAAAATATAATTATATGATGGAGGTATTTCTTTTAATTTGCAGCATCAGCCAAAATACGTTATAGAACATTTTGGGCAACTCTGAAATAAATTGTCGGATTATCAAGAGCTCGTTGCTTTTTGCAATATAGTACAGTAAGCAGAAAACATGTGGAAATCGGTTTTAAACGTATTGGGTTTATAAACAACTAATTACATATTTGGGATAGTTAGTATAAATCAATTTAAGTGACATGTCTGGTTGGTTTGTCTAATGATGTATCTTGTTTCCAAGTTTACAGGTTTATTTATACAACCAACACATATACGGGAAATGTGATCTGAGGTACAGCAGAAAACAATTAATTATTTCCAAATGATTCTCAATAGCAAAACACTCCTACTAAAGAGGATATAACATAATATTTGGAGTATCTCTATAAAAGAGAGACACCTTTAATACCAATTTAAGTCAAAATATCCATAAATTTAAAACTGGATGGAGAATTCTTTAAAGTTTGGAATCTACATTAAAGTATATAACTCATCCATTTTGTTAATTTTCAAATTCTGTATATTTTCTATTAAACTTGCTTTACCTTAAAGCACAGGCAGGTGTGGCCAACGCCGAGCAATACAATTTATAGCTCACAGTCGCACGAAGGGTTATAAATATGTACAAAGACGTTGTTCGGGCTAAAGACCTCGATAAGTACGACGGTTATATTTCAGCTACCTGCCAGGCTTTACTTTGATTTACGACCTCTTTGATGTTGTATCTCAGTTGGCAAACAAATGGATTTGCGATCGTTGATTTATTTGGTTGTTTCAGTTATATAAACTACTTGGCACGGTTCATTTAGATTTACGACCTTTTTGATGTTGTATCTCATCTGCAAACAATTGGATTTGCGATCTTTAATTTGTTTGGTTGTTTCAGTAAAATACTGCTATAAGATATTCTACTGAAACAAATGTGCCATTTTTAACTGCCCAGTAGTCAAGTACAATAGGTTATTGACGCTTTTGACGTTGACTAAATCGGGAAAAGCGAGATGCGAACGACGCTGTTATCTTTGAAAATATGAACATCATAAATCTGTTTAGCAATTATGTTGTCTGTTACATAATATATAGACACAAACAGTTAAAAGATTATAGTTTTGCACAACCAGCATTTGTGTTTGTGACTTCAGTTATTTACTATCGATAGAGAAAAACTGAATTATTTTTATCAAACTGGTGTTTTCAATACAGCTATTGCATTTTCTCGCAATCTATGTTCCCATTGTTTCAAAGATTAAGGAATCGGAAAATCCATTTTTATGTCATTGACGCACCATTTTCCTTCGCGCATCATCTACATTTTGATACACATTAAATACTTTAAATTCATTATTATATTATATATATTGTATTATATATTATATTTAAACTGATACTGAGTCTTTTTTTGTGCAAATGTACAGTATTTTACGTTTTTGTCCATACACTATAAACTAAAAAGTTCATAATAAACTATAGAGAACCAACAATAAAATACGGTCCCAGTTAATGTTTAATGAAAATTATTAGCTCCTTTGATGCGCTCTCATATAACGATTCATGGCTTAAATAAACATACCTTACAGTTTGAGATTCATGCCTTAAACGTATATCACTTACAAATTTTGTTGACATGGAAAATGTCAAGAGTCACGTTCGGTACTGAGTGACAGTGATTCGTGCATCTATACAAGCAATGCATTTCGACCTTGACTTTTTTTTCTATTTATCAGCTATTGCTTATATTACCAGATATTTTTCCGGCGTGGTTAGACGTATCCTAAAGGTAAAATAGATTACACTTTCTTATGTAATTTATCGAAGCTTATGCTAATATCAAAACGATAGCTATGTTAATAAATTCTATAGCTAATTCTTTAAATATGTTTATGGTTTTGTTTAATAGTATTAACTTCAATATACTAATTTATTAATTTTCCAAAGAATACTCAAACTCTATTCAGACAATAAAAATGATAGAGATCATATATGATTAAATAAACCTTTCATGTAAGAGGTAAAATCTTTTGAGTTATTATTAAGCCACATTAAAATACTATTACATTATAAAACTTAATTACAATTAGCTCATTATTCATTATATCGCTCTCTCTGCTTCCAAAGTTTTATTATTTAGTTTTATTTATGATATTACATTAAGCTAACCTTTTTATTGTACTTCAAAGCTATTACTAAGTTGACGCATTCAGTTCTATGTAACATTTTGTTTTAAATTTATTTGAAAAAAAATGCTCCTGTCTGGATAACGTGCCAACTGATCTGAATAAAAGTTATTTGCTATTATTTAGTGCAAAAGACAAATTGAACAAGGATTT